>JBAMAV010000965.1:3000000-3479016 GCA_037043315.1 Amiota communis
ACCCGTTATGATTCGTTTTAAAAATTGATAATTTTCGTTGCGTTTGAGCAATGAATCGTAAACATTGATCCGCTTAGTAAGGTGAATGCGGAACACAATTATCGAGCTTCTGTACGTCACCGTGTTTTTTAAGGTGTCTTTCCACTGTTGTACGTGATACGTTAAGCGTTTCTGCAATCTCTTGTGTTGAAAAATGGCTATGTTCATTGATCATTGCCTTGATTTGGCCGTCATCAGATTCCAATGGCCGACCACTGCGTGCTGCAATTTTAAGCTAAAAATTTCCGGAGCGGAATTGGGATTGTGTTGCAGTATTCCCTTTTCGGAAATCAAAAAAAAAAAAAATATGACGAAACTACTCACATTTATTTTCCATGTCTTTTACTCAACATTTTCTTCCCAAAAAATAAAAAACATATTGTATTAAATCATATCTGTTGATTCCTATTAATCCAAGATTCTTTCGCTTTACATTTCATTAATTTTTTCCGCGCGCATCTATCAAAATTACTTATATCAAATTGTGAATGAAAATATACATATGCATCTATTGTATGCATTGTTTATGCCTACATATACTTTATCAATGACGCACGTCAGATTTCAATGAACATTAATCACCATAGTGATATTGATCAACATAATCATCATCATCATCATCATTGGTTGCAGTGTTACGTTTTATTGAAAAATTTTACCTGATTTATTGGATTTTATTTACGAAGCATGTTCGCTCATATTACGTAAATGAAAAATTTCACAAAATTACTTATGAAAGTGTGGTTGTACTTACATACACAGGAGTACATAATGTTCAATAAAGTATTGTGAAATCTGACAACGACTAACTAAAGCGGACAGAAACAACTCATGCGGCTGATGCGTATGATGATGATGTTATTGCATGAGTTTTTCCTTAGTTTGAAATTTTGGTTCAGTGTATGAGGTAATGGTTTGGGAATGAAATCATTAGAGTGGCCTGAAATTAGATTGTTTTCTGTTCTATAAATCAACTTTAAAATAATTCAATTTATATTGTATTTAATATTCTGAATTCCAGTGAAATTTGTATTAATATTTTGATGAAAAGGCATTAAAAATCATTGGAATATTGGGTATTTGGAAAAATATTTCAAATTCATTTAGACATAAAATACTTCAATACTAGAAATGATATGGTAACACATAACATTTATGAAAGACTCAAAATATGTATGCATGATTTCACTGAGAAGGCATATTAAGAATGGAGTTGAATAAAGACACTTGATGAAAGTATCTTTTTTGGTTCACCCTAATATATAACCAAGGAAAATAACAGTGTTTCAGTAACATATTACGATGATATTATAGCCAATTACATGTTATCTACTACTCGTATAAAAGCAAAATACTTTATATAACTTTAATTTAATTTGAAGGTGTTGAATTTCACAAATTTCCTTTTTAAACCATTTAAAAAATTAAAAATTATTGTAAGTATATGGTTCAAGGATTTCTTTTGCAGACTAAAGAAAAGAAAAAGGCAAATATTATAAACCATAATTGTGCCCTTGAGTATCACTGACAGGCAGGCAAAGAAGGCAGGCTGGCAAAGAAGACAACATTTCACGCATTAACATGTGCTTAAAAGGGTCGTAGAAATGAAATAAGGACAACGACATTGGGTAGATAAGACAAAAGCAGAGGGACTCTATAAGAACAATATATAGTCTAACTAATACTTTTATAAAAACATCAACACATTTTGTACTCGTACAAGAACAAATTCAACTTCATTAGACACATGAGAGTTGTTAAGCCGTCTAACCGCCGTTGATGCTGCCATTGACGCACGCTTGTCTTATTGTTGTTACAGCTTCCTTAACAGTCCTTTACAGCCCTTTAATATTATCTATATATACATATATGGTATAGTGGTATGTTGGTATAATTATTAATATGATTACAAGAGCACATAGCTAACATACATATAAACACTTGAAAGGTAAAATAAGCCACTTTTGTTTGACTACAAGTATTCTCTCACTGTCTCTTCTTTGATCATTCTATACAATTTTGTATGAAAGTCTGTATATATTTCTAATATGTGTAAGTCAAGAGTATATCTCTGTTGAGGAAGTACAATGTTCATGCCCTGTTGAATAAGAAGAACATTTTAACAGGCGTCCTTGCTTTTTATCGGTCTTAAAGTGTTGGCAGTTACAACACAATATTCAGTTGCTAAAACTTAAGCAAAGAGCTACTAACATTTCTCTCCTCTCTCTTTAGTTCTTTTCCTTTACATTCTATATATCTGTCAGTTTTTGTACCTTTCTTGCCCACGGGACAAATAACAATAAACGTTTTTCTTCTATTGCTCGCATTTTTTTTTTTTTTCGTTTTATATTTTATTTAAGGAAAAACAACATTCACTTTTTGCTATAAGCGACCGCATATGTATGTCCGTAAGCTGATAGTAGCTTTTGAGGTGATGAGGTTTGTTTTGTATACACAAAAGATGCGTCACAGACAGATAAATTTAGTTTGCCTTGAAGTGGCCAATAAGACTTGAGTATGAAACAACACTTGAGAACCCAAACTCATTTTGCTTTGTGTTGCCTTAATTCAAAAATAAAGTAAAAAAAAATATTATAAAGCTCCTGCCTTATTAAATAAAGCGGCTTAGTATCTAAATTGATGTTGCTTTTTGCCATTGCCATTGCCATTGCCATTGCTATTGCCATTGTTGTTGCTGTTGTTGTGTTTGTCTTATTTTATCCACATAAAATTTATATTAATAGTAATTTTCTTTGAGCTTTTGACTTTGTCTTTGACTCATTACAGATGATTATGATGATGATGATGATTCTGATAATGAAGATGTTCTGATAATGATGACAACGACTGCAAAGAATAAGCAAAAGAAATCACATAATTACTCAAAGAATATGCTTGTATGAATGAAATGTGATTTATCTGTGTATCTTTGTATGTTTAGCTTTTGTAATATACTTATGTGTATACATGTTGTATATTATAAAAGGCAAAAGCGATTGTCAAAGCGCTTATATAATTTAAATCCATAGAGTTGGGTAACCATAACAACTATTGTATTTGGGGATATGTAATATATACATATGTATCTGTATTTTTGTTGACATTACCTCATCGTCTCAGTTGCTGTGTTGTTGCTGTTACTTTAAATCGCTTGTGGTTGATAGATAGACAGACATACACATACACAAATACATACATGTATGACATAAGGATACCTACGCACTCACAGAGACAAATGAATGTGCAATTGCAAAAGCATTTCCACGTATATTAACATAATCAAATTGGATTTGTGCACAGGATAATGATGAGCTTTATTATTGGCGGCACTAAGAGTTTATTTCAATGAGGCTGGAATGAGTATTGACAAAATATACTACTAGTATACTACTACGTATAGTACATGTGTGTATCGACACATATACATATAAGTCAGCCAGCCAGCCAGTCAGTCAGTCATTTTTGTTCACTTGCTCTGAGTTGGTTCGTTCACTTGTCGTTGTGGTTGCCTTATTATAAATTATAATGAATTTGCTGCGCATAGCAGCCACTTGTTGTCATCATGATCATCATTATAGACAGCATCATACTCATCCTTGCCATCATCAACAGTTTCATCAGCATCAGCTTCATCGTACATACATACTTACATACGTACATTATACAAGATTATCCTGACAACAGACAGAATACTAACATACTGACAATGTTGCTTACCAAGGCTACTGCTACTGTTGCCAACAAGTATGGAAATGGCAGAAAACTCAGCAATAGCAATAGCAACATCAGCAGCAGCAGCAGCAGGAGCTATAGATTCGAACACGTGGAGTTTGTCAATTCGTTAACGGACTCATGGCCACCATTGCCGCCAACTTCTCATTCAATGTCTGTTCATTTCACTGGAAAATTAAAGCATGCAAGCAAAAAATATTTGTATCGAATATACATTAACTACATGCGACATAATCGAAGCTGTTGCAAAATGTATTATACTTATATTTTGTGACAAGTTTAATTTTTTCCATTTTGTTTGTTTTTTTTTTTTTTTTTTTTATAATTACTGATATTTAAATAATTTTTAATATAAGAAATTAACAAACTTCAATTGGCGGTTTATTTAAAACTTCAGCAGAAATATTTTTCCATGCCAATTCGACCTGGGTGAAAAGAGAGAGAGAAAGTCCTTGCTGCTACAGTTTTCGCGCATTATATTTCGATCTACAATTTCTTATAGATTCTTGAGATGGGTGATTGAGCTGGCTACTAGAGATGAGCTAAACAGTGATTTCAAAATCACAGTGATTCTAAACTGTGATTGAGTCACAGTTATTTGAAGGGAGAGACACAGTTTACTTTGTTTAAACTGTGATTGGTAAGGGAGCAACTGAATCAAAATGAGTCACAATCAATCAAGTAAACTGTGTTTCTCCCTTCAAATGACTGTGACTCAATCACAGTTTAGAATCACTGTGTCACTGTTTAGCTCATCTCTACTGGCTACTTCAAAACTTCGATTGTATTTGAATTAAGCCAATTTTGTACACATCTAGCAGTGGATTTTGGCTCGTTATCATGTTGGTAGATCCACTTTAACGGCATTTCATTCTCCGCATGAGGGATCATGGTGTTCTGAAGATTGTCTTTGTCCATTATACCATTAATTCTACAGATTGGACCGATTCCGTTACCAGAAAAACAACCCCAGACCATTATACCGCCTCCAACATATTTCACCGTGCATTTTCAATAGCATGGATTAAAGCGTTGTCCTTTTGGCCTACGTACAAGACTCATTCCATCGAAACCTTTCATATTAAACTTGGATCTTCAGAAAATAGTACAGTTCGCCAGTTGACATGAGACCTTGCAAATTCAAGCCGTGCTACACGATTTTTTTTTTAATTAATGGATCGTTCTGCGTGAATTATTTAAGTGCAATTCATTTTGTATTGCTCTTGCCATGGTAAGTTTCGTGCTTTAGATTTTGTCCATTACTGTATATATTTGCGATTCGATTGATCCTGTTCTAAAGGGGACAATTTGCCCTACGCAGCCTTTGATATTGCCTGTACATCGTGTCACTTACTTAGCTGCTTCAACTCTTAAGTTGCTATTGATTGGTTCCTCGAGATTTTCTCGAAATTACACACAATTTGTTGTTGGATTTATCCACAATTTGCTGTTGGATATGACAGAAATTGAGTGATTTGTCTGCTCTATATATGTATGTAAATATTTTATACTCTTTGGATTTATCCACGGCAAATATCTTCTTTCCCATTATTTTAATTAAAACTGATTAATAATAACTAATTGATTGTTGGGTATGACTTATACGTAAACAGATTTCATACTTTCTCTTGGAATGTCCAAAATTATATCATGGTTTTTCTTCTTAAATATCTATAGGATAAAAATAATAATCCACATTGAATCTGAGTGTGAATCAGATCAATGGCTTTGGTTAGGTGTAGAATTGCTAAACAAATCTCTAAAAATGAATGTATAAAGCATGTTTTGTGACTTTATTTTTTTCATTTCTAATGTTCTTTTATTTGAAATAAATAAATATCAATCAATCAATTTAATTTTTCTTTACAAAACCAGTAATTTTTTCTGAAGAACAACTCAGAATAAATTACCTTATATTATTGTCTAAAATTAAAATATTTCAAATCTTCAAATGTTTCGATTGAAAATAAGCTTAGCATCGTCTTTAGTAACAACTAATTAGAAACATAAAAAAGGGCGCTCGTCCAAATTACTATTCCCTTTAATTCTATCAAATATCATAGCAATTCAAAGGAATGACATCTCTTTTAAAGCTTTAAATAGCATTCAATTTGATTTACAATATTTGTGTGTGTATGGTACAATATATAAATTGTGTGTGGGTGTGTGTGTGTGAATGTACTATATGTGTGTGGTTATCCTTTAACCCGGCTTTATGTACATTTATTCGACTACGTTCTCGGTTGCTGTTAGTACGTGTATTAGCACAATGTAATCATGGCTGATGCTGCTTTTGTCCTTAAATAAATTATATTTACGCAAATTTGCTTTCGTCTCATGCAACGTAGGACATTCATTTTGGGCTGCTAGGATTCCTGCTTGGTTGCGTTGGCGGCTGCTGTAAGTGACATGATAACATTTAGCCTAAAATTGGCAACAACAATAGGAAGTGAAATATCTAGATAAAAGAGGGAGTGAAAGAGTACATGGAATAGTAGCAGAAGCCACAAAAGAGTGTAGGTAAGTGAGTGAGTCAGTCAGTGAGGAAGTAAAGGAGTGAGTGTGTTCGCGTTATACATTGTTAGTCCTCGTAATTGGGTAACAACAATTTATGCAACCCAACAACGCGACAAATAGATGTGGACAATGCACGAACATTGCATAAGCTCTTATGACCAACTTGTCCCATGTTTATATGTGTGTGTTTGTGAATAGATATAATGTATCTGCGTGTATGCATATACATTGACTAACTTGGTCGTTGCCGCTTGACTGTCACATGCATACGAGTCAAAATATTGTATGGCAGCAACAGTGAATGCAATTTAAATTGCATTTAGCGTAGTCAACTTTAGTCAGTAAGTACATACAATAGTATATATAGTATATGATGAAGGAGTAAAAGGAACAATCAAATGATAGCAATTGAATGAAAGAATGAATGAATGAATGGGTAAGTAAATGATGGAATATATAAAGCAATGGCATTTCTAAATTCCAACCTCACATTTCGCATATAAATCAAACTTAAATATATTAGTTTTTCTTTCTTCTTCTAATAGACAAATGAATTTTTATTACATTTCCATTTCTATTCCTTTATTATGATGCTTCAAATTGTCTCTTCATCATCTCATTTGGTTTATAAACTTTTTGCAAATCTCATACGAGTATAGTATTCTTATTCATCTTCACATACAATAATAATAACCCCATAAATAACATGTTGATCTACATTTTTGCCATTATATATTCACTTATTGTTTGCGTCGGAATTGCATTGTTGTTTTTACATAATTTCATTTATTTGGCGCCTGAAAAACTAGAAAAATATATTGTAATGAATTCCGTTATTAACATATTTTACAATAGATAACTTCTCCATTGTCTTTCTTCCTCATAATATAATCAGTTTTCTTCTTTAAAGCATTTTGTGTCGTATCGTTCACAGGGCAGTGAAAGAGAGAGAGAGAGAGCGAAACATATCCATTCTTCATGCTATGATGGAAAATAATACTAAGTTCAGATGTGTTTAGGGGACATGAGTATTGAAAATTCTCATTAAATTATTAATTGATACGAAATGAGATATCTGAACTTTCAATTAATTGGAATAAACAATATTTGTATCATGATTTGTCTATTTTCCCAGAACCAAGATAGAGAGGTATTAAATTTACACGAAAATTGTAATGCATGTTTTCATGGGAAATTCCAATTAGTGATTTAGTTTCAATGTCCTTCACTTCATGTTAACCTTTTAGCTAAATACTTTACCATTAAAGATAATTGCGTAAGAAATTAATTTAAAATATGTTGTGTTGAATTTATTTTTATTTATTTATTTATTTATGACAAAATACTGTCAACAAAGTACATTAAAAATACTTAAAATAAAGCATTACAACTAATTAAGCAAAAAGTCAATAAATCGGACTCTGACCCGGTGGGTGGAATTTATTTGTTAAATAGCTGCGCCCCTGCTTACAGCATGTGTGGTTAGACACAGACATTAGACACCCCATCCAAAATTGTGCGTTCAGATTCAGTCACGGTGGATGGAGAATCGTAGGTGTTGCAAAAGAAAGAAGAAGGAGAATGGATGTGGTAAATTTTGTTATAATTATCACATAATACACGAAATGGGTCATGTGAGGCAAAGTTAGTTGTGCACCTACCTAGAGCAAGAGGAAAAAATTCCTAGTAGTACGACCAGGGACACAGAAACAAAGTTGACTCAAAAGCCCCGGCGAATCAACAATACCAGGAATAAGTATATGAAGAAAGTTCATTCATAAAGAAATTCGGCGATAATTCAACGAAGAAAGATCTATAAGAAGAAGCCTGCTTGAGTAAAAAGGCAAACGTACACTAGGGTTCCAATTTAAGCCCCGAAGTGCAAAAAGAAGGATTTAAGAAATTTTTATTGTTTTTTAGCATGATTATATTTTGTTTTGGATTGTTTTAGGCATTCGATGACGTTTTGTGTGTAAACAAAAAGAAAAACCTTTAAATGAAAAGAACACCTATTCATTAAAGGCAAGCCAGATGATAACTAGCCTCTGTCATTCCATTTCTTTTAAAGCTTAACTTTTTGCTGTCGCCAAAGTTTATTTCATCCACAATTCATAGGCAGAAACAACTTTTTTTTAACAACAGTCATCTTCATTCTTAATCGTCAGTCCTCTTCCTCATCTTTCTCAGTTACCCATTTCAGGTACACAAAGCAGACGATTACTTCCATTTGTCAATAAAACACTAACTGAGTGACCTTTTCGAATGTTTTGTTCATGGATCTATCATAGTATTTTATAGAGATCAATTGTAGTTTTTGACTTCATACAAGAATAGTATTTATAAGCTCAGAAGAAGAGTCTTTTGTTCTAAAAGGGGTTTACATCATAGTTTTGTAGTTTTATTTTCGTACTTCTCTCTATTCTTTTCATTCGTAAGTAGCTCTGATTATGGTTATGATGAATAAGGAATGTGATAAATTATTACTACTACTGCTGCTACCTCTTCAACAATAATAGTTAGGGTTTTTGGTGTGTATGTAGTTTATACTGTTTCACTCCATAACAATTTTATATTTTCTTATTTTTATTATTATTTATTTTTCTTTTATTGTATTTCGTAATTTTCAAAAGCTTGAGAATTTAAAATTTTTGTACGTAAGTTTCAAAAAAAAAAAAAAAAAAACTTTCACTACAGATCTTCCTTTACATTTTCTTCTAATGTGCATAGCTGACAGTCTAAAAACTGTAGTCAAAACATCAAAAAAGGTGCCGCAGAAAGGCAAGATACAATGAAGAAGCAATGTCGTTGCTTTATAAACCATACTTCTTTAGTTGCTGGCTCTGTTGCCATTTCATAGTCTCTTCTCTTCGTCGTCTTTGCCATCGTCTTTAAAATAATCGCTTGACCAAAAAATAATACTATTTTATACAATACTAGCGTACCCAGCGTGATTTGATGTGCTCCCGACGTGATGTTAGTGCGTGACGCTATTCTCTTTTTACTTTTGAAAAATCAGTCGAATCAATTTTAATAATTATAAATATCGAGATCATTTGACAGAAGACATTTGCAATAGCATCGATTCTCTTCTTCTATCCACTCATCAAACATGGATAAACACCTTCGTCTCAACTCCCTCTACAACACGCAATATAGAGCAATATTAAATATCTTAAACTGCCATTGCTGATGTTTAAACTTATGCTTCTCCAAATGTACCAGTCGTAGTCCAAATCAAAATATGAGAGACAAAAGTTGACATTTTAATCAAAAAAAACTATTTACGCGTTTTCTCAAATATTAGCCACAAACAGAAAATGGCCTCCTCTTTTACATATAGCCAAAATCTTCTCTTAAAACGATAGTTTTATAGCTTTACAACTTTAAATAAACTATAATATTGAAGTCTTCAATTGAATTTAATTTTTCAAATATATTTTCTTATGCTAACATGTCTCAGGTCAATCACCAAAATACCCACTTGACTTAAGAAGTTGCATTTTATACACACACACAAATACACACACAAGACAAGTATATTATGCATTAAGCTTACTATAATATACATTTACACAAATGTGAACATATAAATGTACAATGCATTTAATTATAATAGAACCTTTGTTGCCACATAATAAATATATGAGCAAGGCGTCTAAATAACAAATGGCAGAAGTGTAATAGCAACAGCAACAGTATCAGCAGTGGTAGCAGCAGCAACAGTAGCAACGGCGCATGAAAACATAGCAGCCGAGCAGGAAGTGATGCGAACAGGAAACGGAAGTTTGAGTGTTGCACATTGTTGTTCCGTGTTTGCATGCATTTACTAGTATGTTATGTTGACTATTTAGTAGGTGTTAAATTTATGCATTTGGAACAAGAATAATGTTGAAAGCTAAAAGCTTCTTTAAAAGGATACTAACGATGATGTTGTTGATGATGATAATGATGATGATGACGATGCCATTTAAAAACACATCAAAATTTATATTAAATTTAAATGTTGAATCAAGATTTCGAAATAGTATTGTAGTCGAAATTCCAAACATATTGAAAGACCAAGAGATATACATCCAAAGAAACAAACAAACAGACAGATGACGATAGTCACATATTTGTAAATACAAACGGAAATAGTGTTGTACGTGTATTTTCAATCATCAAAGAGATAAAATGAGTTTAAGGAATCGAAGGTGGTAGATTGTGAAGGAAGGTACATACCATAGGTAGGAAAAAAAAAAAAATAAGTGAGTGATGCTGCCAAATTGCAAATAAATTGCAGAAATTGAATCAAAATCGCTTGCAATTGCAAACAAATGCGAGTAAACATCAAGATACATACGTATGCCATACATGCATTTCAGGACTTAGGGAAACGTGATAGATATGTAGACAGACAAACAAAAATAGTTTGAGATACAAACATGTTATAGACAAGTAGACGCCGATGCTGCCGCCGCCAATGTCGATGGCATCGTCGTCGTCGTCGCGATGACTGTCTCTTAACTAGTACTACTAGTATTTCTTTTTTTTTTTTATTATTCTTGTTTGCTTCTGAAGAGGATATTTGCTACAAAAAAGCAATTTTATGCTTGCAAAGGCATGAAAGCCTTTGTTCGTGTCTATTTCACGTTAGTTTGATTTCGAGTTGCGAATAAAGAGCAACATATGTTGCGCATACGCCATGTTGTTTGTGGTGTTATGTGCATGAAGGAAGAAAAGCTATGCAGCAGTAGCAGCAGCAACAAACACATGAAATTAAAAATAGAATAAAAGCAAAGCTTAAAGTAGCAATAGCAGCAGCAACAGCAGCAGCTTATAAGGATTGTAGACAAAGTAAAGAGAATTGCAGAAAATCAAATGAACAAAACAAATCAAAAGCGTTGGCGGCGGCAGTGGCGACATTGTCAAGGGTGGAGAGAGTGTGCAGAAATGGCGACGGTGTTGGTGGCTGAAGTGGCAACAACATCGACAACAACGACGACGACTACGACGGTAAATGAATAATTTATGAAGTGGTTTTTGTGTTGTAGTAGTTGCTGCTGCTGTTGTTGTTGTTATCATTTTCAACACTTTTCTTCTTCTACTCATTGAATGCGCTTTCAATGTTTAACACCGAACAACGTTTATTTATGCCACCATTTCCATTCCCTTTTTTTTCTATTTTCTTTTCTTTTTTTTCTATTTTTAATGAAATGCGTGTACTGCAGAGAGTTCTTCTTTGTTGCAACCCACATCCGTTTTAGTTATACTCATTCTTTAGTTTAGGTTAGCTTAGTTTCTAGAAATGTGTTCCTATTTCCTAAGCTTGGTTTGATTTGGGTTTAAGTTAAGATTGAGTTTGTTTGTGTGTTGAAAATTGAATGGGCGTTTTTTCTATTTTATTTATTTTATCATCAATTGGTTGCTTTGCACTTATTTGTTATTTGTTCTTACAGAACAGACTCAACTCAAACAAATGTATACAAAAACACACATACTTAGACTTACTAACATATATACATGTGTACTTATACTTTGGCTTACAAGGAAATACTTTAATGATGGCAATGGGCTATGAGGATAGCGGTGTGCTTTTACTTACTGCATTTCCGTTTCCGTTCGGAAGTTAGGCGGCTGTGAGAAGCAAACCTCATTGTGTTCTATTTGTTGATTTTATTTTATTTTATTTTTCTATGCATGCACTATGAGTGTGAGTGTGTGTGTGTGTGTGTCCGTGCATGTTATTGGCAACTGTTGCTTTGTAAAAAAAAAGGAATTTTATATATTTTATTTGTTCGTCGTTCATTTGTTCTCCTTTTGTTATTATTGTTATTTGTACTTGTTGCTGTTGTGTGTTGCCAGTGCTGTGTTTTTGCCGTCGCCGCTGGTCGTTTGCTTGAAATCAAAGGCGGAAATTGAATTTATTGTGAAAATTTATGTTCAAATGGAAATTTATTATTTGCTTTGATTTCTCTTTGCTTTCACCTCTCTCATCCTTTGTATCTGTTTCTATTTGATTAAATTTGATTTTTCTATAAAATCTTTCTGAATGAGTTTGGCGTCTGGATTTTGTTTGTCTGTATTTTTATTTATATGTTTGTCATGCACCACTTTAGGCAAATTTATAAATATGAAATTCATACAAGATACAAACCTCTATTTAGTCGAGTTGGCTTTCATAAACTATGTATACTTGTTTTGTATAAAATTGCAATCAAAGTTGAAATTTTATTTGGTTTTTGGTAGATTATTTTTTCAAAGATTTGAGTTAAAAAGAAGCGGTTCTCTATACAACTCAACTAAGCCCTGAATTTATCAAAAGGGACGACAAACATATAAAAAAATAAACGAGAAACTAACATACATACATATATGAAGACAATTTTGTATAAAACCATGCGACATACTATATGTTTATATAGATGATGACGATGATATGGATAAAATCAGAAAAAAATAAAGAAAAGTTAAAGGTTTCATTATGTGACTTAAAAAAAACAAGAAACAGTGTAAGGGGAAAAAATATCATTCAGTAAAGCATGAGTGACTTTTGATGATTGAAAATTTATGTAAAATGCTAAAACCAGTAGTAAACTCAAAGAGATAAAAAGGGTGTGACATATCTGTGTCTATCTTTCTCCCTTTTTTTTTGTTTTTTGTATGCGTGCAGAGGTTTTTTGTATTACAAAAGAAAGTAAGAAAGGAAAAAGCAAAAAAGAAAATGTAAATACAAAGACAAAGACTTAAAAGCATTGAAAAGTGTTAGAAGTTAATGGATTGTGCAATGTTCATGTAATGTTATCTATCCATGGCTTTACTTGTTGGCTTAGTTTGGTTGCTTCGTTGGTTTTTCCTTCCTTTACATCTCTGACATGACTCTGGTAACTTTTGACTCAACTTTGTAGTTGTTAAGGGTGTTATGGTGTTAGCGTGGTGGTGTTGGTGGTGTATGACAACACAAATGGTTACTTCTAAAAATGAGAGAATGAGATAAATAAAGAAGAATGAAAAGCGAAAAAGACAAACAAATATGATTAGTAAAAAATTTGATGCAATGTTATTTTTATGTTGCTTCCTTGGTTCTTCTAAGTATTTACAAAGTTGCTAGCTAGCTACTGTTGCTGGGCATTGAATAAATTATGACACAAAGATTATGTCTAAGAAAGTTAAAAGAAATACATATTTTTTAAAAGCAGCTTTCTACTACATGACTATGGTACTTAGTGGCTACGATAGAGTTTATACTATCTTGCTGAAGATGATGAAATAGGTGAAACTTTTAAACTTAAAATTAAGTCTAAAATGTTTCCTAAGGAACGCAAAAAATAAACAACATAATGTGTACTTAGAATAAAGAATAGTTTTCATAAAGAATTCAAAAGATTTTATACATCAAATAAGATAAGTTGTTAATGGCTTTCTTTTGAATTTAAAGTTCTTACATTTTGCAATTAGCTCTTCTTAGATATTCAAATTGCTGATGTTAATAAAGGGATTTATTTAATACTTATGTTTATGCGCTATGTTTGTAATTAAAGAATAAAATTCAATGAAATTATAACTAACAAAGGATTTTTTTGAACCAAAGCTTTCATTAGTATTATTGTTATTTACAGATTTGTCTGTTATAGTACTCATATCTCCTGAAAACCATATAGAATATAGTTTTGTGTATTTTTAAATGCTAAAGATATGTACAAAGAATTATTATTTTATTTATTTATTTTCAACACTACGCTTCAACAGATTAGCTCCCCATGGAACATGTTCAATATTATCTAAACCATTTGAACTATAGTTTTTCAATTTTTATTCATTGGACTCTTCAATTCTCTGAAAATAAAACAGCAAAGGTATACAGAAAAAAACAAAATGTAACGACAATTTGGTCATCATCATCATCTTTGTAATTAGTTTGTACTTATATTGTTCGTATACGTGGTATTCGAAATATATTCGTAATAGCGTGTATTTTGTTATCTTGTTTCTTCATTATCAAATATTTAATGTTGCCCCGCAGAAAAAGAGAAAAACATTCGAAAATCAGCCAAAAAGTAGGCAACAGAATTAAAAATATGAATACCTTTTGATAAATACACCAGTCAAAACCGCATTCAAATAGGTTAAGCCTCTTCTGAGATTAGCGTGCAGAGACAGGAAAAGGCTATAGATTTTAAATATTTTTTTATCAAAATTAGCAATGTGTGATGCCGCCTTTCTTAAAAATCACTTCTTAATAATGGTAATTGCAGACGACATGATTACTGTGCAAAAATTTCCACATTTTTAAGTGTAAGTTCTCTAGCTTATTAATTTTTTTTTGTATCGGATGGAAAGCATCAAAAGCCTGTACCATTAACAACCGGATTGTGAGACTTTAACCACCTTAATAGCTTCCGCCCCATGTACTATTGTCCCCCCGGAACTGTTGTTAGATATTGCGTCGGAAGGAAGGTAGGAGCAATGCTGCTCTAAAACAGTCGATCCTAATTTAGTAGGTACGTAGGTTGTGGCTACGCTTCAGCATTCTACAATATACAGGACAGCTAAATGATCAGCTTGCGACCGTTCTATGTTCAGCCACTCTGAGGGAACACATTATCGCGGCTGTGGCTGTCTTCACAGATTTTCAATTTAGTGGTGACAATTCTATGGGACAATTGGAATTAATTTTATGTTCATATGTCAAGTCTGTATCATATAATTAGCCAAAGTGTGCAAATATTTGCACAGTAATCGCATCGTCTGCCCTTAGTATAACTGATATAGCGTTAACTACAAGGCCTTCGACTCCATTATAGATTATATGGCATCAAATATTATTAAAAGGTAGTCTCCTCTAGAGATGAGCTAAACAGTGATTTCAAAATCACAGTGATTCTTAATTGTGATTGTGCTACAATCATTTGAAGGGAGACACAGTTTACTTTGTTTAAACTGTGATTGGTAATCACAGATTAGGGAGCAATGGAATCAAAGTGACTCACAATCAATTAAGTAAACTGTGTCTCTCCCTTCAAATGACTGTGACTCAATCACAGTTTGGAATCACTGTGTCACTGTTTAGCTCAACTCTAGTCTCCTCATCACTACGTCATTGATAAACAAAGAAACAAATTTCTTCTTCCAAAATTCTACTATTCATTATGAGATGAATCTACTATTCAATTGCTTCTGGATATTGGTTGGCTTCAAATCAGGCCACATTAGACCATCACAGTAGCATAGCAAATGATTGTACGTGTATACTTGATCGCATATAATATAAATCATTCATAACTCTACAGTGTTCTGTTAAGAATCCGTAGACTATACGGATACATTTTCGAGTTGGTCCTAGTATTTCTTGTGTCCTTTTACGAGAGCTAGAAGGCATTATTTTTTGTGTTAAGCGAATATTTGTGAGAATTGCTTTCAGACATACTTAGTTATATTTTTATTTTTGTGGGAACTCCAAGACAGCCTACAGGATGGTTTTGATCTAATGAGGATATTGACAGCTATTTTTCTGACGAATTTATATCCCGCTTAGTTCCTTAGATACCCACTGTGCTCAGATATTCAAATAAGATAAACATAATTGTATGCTGCTTGTCATTTTAGTAATGTTTAGCAGTCGCAGACTAGCTTAGATTTTCTCCCGAAAGCGTTAAGTACTTGTAGTGCAGCCTTGCTATCAGAATGAATCTTAGTGTGACTGATGATGTATGAGTATGTACTTTTTCTTATCTTAGTCAAAGCTCTATTGCATAGATTTTGGTATTATTTTATTATTAATATTTTATGTTCGAACACACTTTCATTTCTACATAGAAAGTTAGTTAGTATGACATATTAAAATTTTAATTGAATCAGATATTTTACTGACATCATTTTTTTTAATTTTTAATTCATATGTAATGAATCCGTTGATTAA
Organism: Amiota communis; assembly: GCA_037043315.1. NCBI lineage: Eukaryota > Metazoa > Arthropoda > Insecta > Diptera > Drosophilidae > Amiota > Amiota communis. Next base: position 3,016,187 of record JBAMAV010000965.1, read on the forward strand.
AGTTTTAAATATCATCATCACTTGAGTAATTTTATGAAGAATATACACATGATTTTTCCACGAACATAAAGTTCATTTCTTTTTATTTTCTTTATTACATTATTATTCAAGTAATCAAGTTTCAATCTCTTTGTCGCTGATTGAAACAGTTTATATTTGTTAATTTAATTACGTGAACATGTTTTATATGATTACAGAACATTTACAGAAATCATTCAATATGTAAAAGTACCTTTAGCTCATGTGGCGTATGCGTGTTTTTGTGTGTGTGTGTGTTGTTGTCGTTCTTGTTGAACATTATCGCAATATTTTCTCATTTGTTTTTGTATTTGCTATTTATTTTTCGTATTCTCACAATGATATTTTATTTGGAAATTTTTCTGTAAAAATAATTTCATTTGCGAATTCATTTGACATTCATTCGTTTTGCCAAATAACAGAAAATAAATGTTAATTGAGTGTAAATTTCATAAAGTAAGTAGCAATGTAATGCAATGACACAATAAAGGGTACAGTGCGACGGGGAAATGACAAAAGTCATTATTATCAACATGATCATTGTCATTGTCATCGTCACCACCATCATCATCATCATTATCATGAACAAATAACAAACACGAATACTGAGAATGAAAATACTACATACTCGTATAACATAACATGTGTTATATAAGCAAATGATTACGTGTCGTAATACGTATGCTGAATGCAAATGTTTTTGTTTCTCTTTATTAAAATAAAAGTTGTATATTTTTTAATGAGCAACAACATCCGTCAATAATTACACAAAAAAAAAAGAACAGAAATGGAAAGAAAAATACAAACAAACAAAAAAAATAGTAAAATTGTATTTTTTCCATAATTTAAAACTTTAATACAAAGATATATTGGCGCATAAGCTTGATATCGATGTTGTCAACATAATTCCACCTCCACCCACACAGACAAAAATACACAAAGGAATAAGGATATGGGGGTGTTCCAAATGTCAGTGTTTGTAGTTGTGTTTATGTCATGACAACGCAAATGCTAGAGAAGAGTCTTGCATCATCTGTTTGTGTTGTGCCGTGTGGCTCTTCATTAATCGCAGTAAAGTTATTAAATTACCACAGAGCAGTAGTAGCAGGAGCCAAAGCAACAGCAGTAGCAGTAGAAATTGAAACGAATCGAATTGAATCGAATCGAATCGAAAGGAAGAAGCAATTGGAAGCACAAGAATTAAACGGAAAAATATCATGAAATATTGTCAAGTTTTTGTCGTTGTTGTTTGCTGTTAATGTTTAATGACAAAAATAGTTGAAACCACGCTTATGTGCTAGCCTGGCTGATGGTGGCATCGGCAACAAAATTAACTTAAAGAATTTATGGAACAATTGAATAAAAACAATAATGAAATATTTACTTATAAATGAAACCAAAGGAGAAATATTAACTTTTGGTTAACTTTCACCCTCATTTTCATTATTTCAAACGATCGATTTGAAAAAGTTTTTATTTTTAAATGTAATTTTATTCAAATATTCATGAAAATTAAAAAAATTCGCTGAACACCTATGCCAAGTAGTATTAGTCCTGTTCGTTTAATTTTTCAATATACTGTGCAAATTGTTAACCTTCCGTTGCTAACATGAAAATTCGAACACGGTTGCTAACACCGATCTGTGAGACCGCTGTGTAAAAAATGTTTATTTCTTCACGTAGAAACATTAAACATGAAAAACTTTCTTAAAAAATATTTTTTTTTAAATAAAAATATCATAATTCAGTAATTTGAAACAATTACAAAAAAAAAAAAAACATTAATTCAATCCATAGGTTTCAAAAATTGTATCCGTAATTCCTTGAAAATGTTTTTATTTTCATACTTATAAACTATGATTATTTAGAACTAGCTGTGCCCCCGACTTCGTACGCGTGGTATTCGAAATATGTATGTACGTATTTTGTTATCTTTTTCCCTAATTGTCAGCTCTTTCATGTTGCCCCGCAGATAAAGAGGAAAACATTCGAAAATCAGCCAAAAAGTATGCAACAGAATAAGTAGTTCGATTTCGATAAAATAAACGCTAAATGTTACTCCAAGCTTGCTACAATACACCAGTCAAAACCGCATTCAAATAGGCTTCTGAGATTAGCGTGCGCAGCCACGAAAAGGCTTACGATTTTATATATATATATAGATAATTCAGTTTAAATTATGCATTGGGCTGGAACATTTCTGGCACATTTTCTCTATTTTGAGATGTCTTTTTCCAATAAAGTATTTTTCTACAACTCTTCGGTTTTTGGCTTGTGGTTCGTCATCAATGGAAACCCATTCATCTTCCATCTCTTTTTCGGTCTCTAAATTCTCTCCTCGTACTTCAACAGCATCCACACAGTCATCATAGGATTTATCATTTGATTCAACCTCCTCATCACTTCCAACTTCCTTCAATAACTGCTGAATTTTACTTTGCAGTTGTTCGAAATTCATATCTACAAACAAAAATTCCTACGCCTACAACTAGCTTATGTCAACTTTCTAAAAATCTAACATTGGTCTCACAGGCTGCAAAGGCAAAAGTGCAAACACAATGACTATGAAATTTATCAAATGAACACGTGCAATGATCCACTCACTATGCAGTTGCAAGAGAATTGACGGAACGACACAAGAAATGAAACCTCCAAGAGATCAACTTTTGCTTGCAAGTGGCTTTGAGCATGTGTACGGTCTTTGAGACCATATGTTAGCAACGGAAGGTTAAGAAAAGTGTTCTAAAAAACTTACATATTCTTCACTCACAGTTTAAATCAACAATAATTATGATTTTGAAGTGAGTTTGTTTTGTTTGATGACTACTATATCTTTCAGTAATCAGATATTCCAGTAACCACTCTTTGATCTTCAAATAGGTAGAGCTTTAGGCAGTTCCCAGTTCTGGTCGTTTTTCGTTTCCAATATGCCCATTATGGACTTCACACCAATATGAGATGTTGTCTACAGTTTCTTATTTCTATAATAATAATTATTTTCAGGAGAAGTGAACAATACCTTAACTCATGTGAAAGTAATTCCAATAACGCTTTAGATATAAATACAATTTTTTTTATGAGGTTGGGTCTACGTGTGTGGTGCCTCCACTAAACCTTCCTCCTAATTCTCTGGGCAGTATACATACTCCGGAACTGCTTTATGTATTAATTCAGAGTAGGCATCCTTTGAGCATTCTTCCATTGCCTTTAGAGGTCATTCTTCTGTACACCTACGTCTAGGTTCACCGCATTTGTTGTTCATGTTCCTGGTATATAATTCTGGTATTTAATTCTATTGCTTATCTGTGTTCACTTTATGGGATCTCTGACACACAGATTATGATTCGTTACAAACATCAAGCCAAAGTAATGAAACCTTTTTATACTGAAATCAGTTTATATAATCAAAATCGAATATCAACAGAGTGGCCCACGCCCAATGGCAAAAATAAATTATAAAAGAAGAATACAACATAAAAAAAATGAGAGAAATAAATGCAAAAATAAAAATCGATGCCGATGAAACGACAGTGACAATTTCATTTAATTGGTTATAATTAAATTAATGAGTAAATTTTACAAATTGCCATAAAATGATAAATAAGTAATTCAATATAAAGTTTATACCATGGCATTAAAACAAAAAGTTTGTTTTTCTTGTTTCTCAGTTCACTGAAATACAATAATTTAATTTAATAAATTTTTTTTTATTTTTTTTTTATTCATTTTGTTGTTTAATTATTTTAGTTGGAATTTTTAACGCAATTTTTTCATTTCATTTACAATTTTCAATTTTTAACTTTTTTAATCTTTTTTTGTTGTTTTGTATTTTTTGTATTTTAATTCAACGTGTTTATATGACATCAAAATTAATTTAGCTTAATTAATTCTGAATAACCACATAAAAGTTGTTGTTTTTTGTTGTATCAAGTTATAAAATATCATACGAAAACTATTGTACTCATAATATATTATTTTTTTGTGTGTGTTTAGTTTTTTTTTTTTATTGTTTTTATTTTCATTTTTTATATTTTTTGTTTATTTTTCTATTTAGTTTTTATATTTTAATTTGTTCTTGTCAGCGATTTGAATCCAATTTATTAATGCAATTTTTATGTTTTATCAGAAAAGCTTTTAATGGTCCTGTTTTTTTTTTATAAAAAACATTAACACATATAAAATTTATTTAATTTCTGTTTTTAACTAAATGTGCGTAAAAAGAATATAACAAAAATATAATTTATAGATATTTTTTTATATAAAACATTGACATTTATCATTCTTTACATATAAAATAGTCATTACAATAAACGTAAATTTTTTAGCTGGTAGAATTAATGGGAATGATTTTTATAGTAATGTATAAAGGAAATACATATATGATAGCTTGGACATAATCATCGACGCGACTGGACCTGTAATTCTGTATGGAACCTTTTTGGATATTTGCTTTTCGTTTCTTAATTTGGCAGAATTGGCGTGTTATAATTTTTTTACCGGTGGTTAAAAAATCTTGGTTATGTTTAAGAATATCGTGTTGAATAGATGAGTGAATCAACAGTGCTACTCCCCCATGTGAGTAGGAGGAGTATTAAGGATAAATACTATAATTAATTGGGATTGGAAAGTAAATGTGGGCATGGAGATGGGTTTATTTTGGGGATATGTTTTTTAATGAGGTATTAAGATAGCTTAATTTGATTTTTTGTACATTAAGATTGGTCTTATGCTTGGATTTACGATTGAATGATAGGTTTGTCTTAATATTTTTTGATCTTAATTTACTGGTAGATGTTGCAAGTGGTGAAGAGGTGTCATCATCATCGCTGAGAGAGTCCATTGCTACATCAGTTTCTTCATACGAGACAATGATCCTGGGTTTAGTTTGTAGCTTTGCGGTTGTAGCGGAGAGTATAGTTGCTGGTGCATTGCTTGACTTAGATTGTGTTGACGATTCTGGTGATTGAATTGATGGTTGTTGTGCCGAGTTGTTGTTCTGTGAGTTGTTTACGATATTTGAATATTGTGCATGTTGATGAGTATGACGAGTGTGGTATATTGTGAGGGCAGTTTTGTGATCTACATGTTCCATTACTTTGATAGCTGCTATTTCTTGTTGTTTGATAAAAATTGGACATTGTTTATCAAATGAGCTATGATTTTTTGGTGAATCAGGTATGTTTTTGCAGTTAATGCATGATTGGTTTTTCTGACACATTTGATTTTCAGAGGTGTGAAGGTCTTCGGAACAGTTGGCACATATTTTGTTGCTTCTGCAGATTGAAGTGGAATGACCGAAACGAAAACAGTTCTTGCACCTCAAAGGAAGTGGAATGTAAGGGCGAACTTGTACTTTTTCGTATCCAATCATTACTTTGTCGGGTAATGAGTGAGAAGCGAAAGTTAAGATAATTAACCCAGATTCTTTTGAAAAATTATCGTAGTTCTTTTTGATTTTATAAATTTCTGTTATTCCTTGCGTTTTTAATTCCTTTAGAATATCTTCTTCTGGAATGTTGCGAAGTTCGTTGGAATAAATTACACCTTTTGAATAGTTGAGTTTTTTATGTTCAGTTACTACAACATCGAAGTCACCAAATTTGATCAATTTTAAAAGTTTTGAAGTTTGTGTTGAGTTTTTAGTTTTGATGAGAAGACTGCCTGCTTTTGTCTTTTTGCATTGTTCAACTTCTCCACCACAAGTGAAGTCAATTACTTTTTTGATAAGAAACGGTGAAACATTATCAAAGCTGTTGTTGGCTCTGTTGATGAAGAGGAATTTGCCTGCATTGCATGCAGGCGCCGCTGAATTATACCAGTCTGGTGGTTTGTTCATTTTGCTTTTGCACACGACACAAGAGAAAATACACTAATTGTCTATTGCTAGATGTTGTTGTCAAGCGATAGCAGAAGTTCTTGTTCTTGTTTCTTATTTTCACTTATTGAATTCACTTTTGTAAGAATTAAACGATAGTTATTGGTTTGCAAGTTACGCGCACAATATTGTTGTGTGACCGATCGCGGCAATATTCGATTGATTACTGTTGAGTTATTTATGAAAACATTTTGTTATATGAAAAGTCATGAAAGATATGTATGTTGTTATGTGCAATCTCTATTTGCATTTTTATTTTTTTGAATCTTGCGTATATTTGATTTAGCTGCTTTTGCAGTTATATTATTGCTATGGAGAAGAACTTCTCCATATACTATACTAGTATATGTAGAAAAACCCTTTGAAGATTTTTTTTTTAATAGTAAAAATGTTTTGTGTTTTTAATTGTTTTATTTCCTTTGAAATTGTGGAATTTCTTACATTTCTTTGTTTACAATGGACAAGCCAACTCAAAAGTCAAAGCTAACAAAAACAACAATGAAATGAGATAACAAAGCAGCAACCTGTTGTTTGTATGTTTATTTATTGTTTGATTTTTCTCTGTAAAAACCAGTGGGTGTCCTTTGTTGCTTTTTTTCTTTCTTTACTGCCTTTACTGTCCAGTTTTCTTTTCGTTTTTCAATTGGTGACCACCTCCTATGGTGACTTTGAAATTTTGCTTTGTGCATATTCATTTTTTCACTGGTTGTGTTTACTCTTCTTGTTTTATGCTAAATATCTTTGTAGCAAAAAAGAGAAAAAAATGTAGAATCGAGTAAACATGAGGCAATGTTGATTTTGTCCATGACCAAACATAAGGTGTGAGAAGAAAAGAATTGCATGCAAAATAAAAAAGAGTCGAGATTTAATAAACAAAACAATAAAGCAGCATGATATTGTATAATATTTTAAATGGAAATCTTTTGTTTAAAAATATTAAATAAGGAAATTCCATTTGTGTGTGAGAGTTAAAATTTTTACAATAAAACAAATCAACTAAAAAATATGTAAATGCCAAACAAACATATCATAAGTGCTCACCCTAATTCACCCCAATTCCTTATTATCACCATATATTCTAAGCTGCGCATGTATATACACGTACAATAATTGTTATTTTATAATATTTCTTTGAGGTCTTCTTTGTCACTTTCCTGTATTGCTGCTCATAGGAATCATGTATCTTGAATTGACAGAGTAGTTTGCGTGGCTTGGCTTGACTTGGCTTTTTACTTTTTACCTTTCTTGTAACGTAATTGTCAATACATACGGCGCATTCACTCACTTCCGCCGGATGTTGTTGTATATGTTATTAGCTAAAAGGGAAGAGGCGGATGTTGCTGTGATGTTAAAATAAACTTTAAAATTATTGAAAATCATATTTGTGCTGAAACATCAAAAGAAGTTTTTCTTGTAACCTTTTTTTCTTTGGTTTTATATTAAAAGGAGAATGGATACTACATTTCCAGTAGTAAAGAGAACTACTCTAAGAGAGTAAAGTTATTGTTTGTGTTGATGATGTTGTGTTGATGTTTATGTTGTTGTTGTTGTTCTTGTTGTTTGGTACTGCTATAAAATTAATATCCGGTGTGAATAAAAGGAAATTTTTTGCAAAACATAAGATGAAAATAAAAAAGAACACAACTTCCGGCGCGAGCGAGTGAGCGACTCAGTAAATGCGACGAGCATTAAATTTGTTGAGTGCTTTGTATGTTTATTGTTGTTGTTGTCGGTCTTGGTTATTGGCCTTGTTTTTGTTGTTGTTTGACTTAAGTACATTTGTTTGTCTAAAGCCGGAAATTGAATACAAAAAAAAAAAAAAAAGTTTTCTCTTTTACAGTAAAAAATTAAGTATTTTCTCTTTCGGTTTTCCATCAAACTAGTATTGAGTTGTCTTACATCATTTTCAATAGATGACATTAGTTAAACTAAATTTGTAATAGACAAGATTAATATCATTAATTACCATCTTCTTTGAGTAATTGTTTTGAGCTTGTATGATGTGTAAGTTTTGTGCATACACAACACAAGTTGCTGGAAAGCAAATGGTATTTCAGTTCTACAAAGATGTAATGTTTTGTAGTCTTCATCATATTGTTATAAGTGATGAAAACTGGAATTAATTTGGCAATACTAAGCAAAATTTATGTCCTTAAAGCGTTTGTTTTGGGCAGGAAAATTGGCATATTGGCATCTATTAATGTCAATATCATTTCCTGCTATTTTATATATTTAGTTCTCTTACTCTTTGACTGTGTGTGTGTAAGTAAATGTGTAAAAGCTATGCAGTATGCTTGGTGGCAAGTCCCCGTTTCGATCGTTATTCACTAGCCCTTTTATTATTACCTGGTCGCAGGTTATTCAGGGGCGAACCAGTAAGAGCGCGTTTCCAAAATAAGTCAGCAGCCCTTTTTGTCATTACTGGTGACTAGTGAATTCATTAGTCATAGGAAATGACTGGTGGACAGTAATGCAGGCAGTGTGTTGATCCCTTCCAATGACATTATCATGTTAAATTTATTAGTTGAATATATGTAAATGGAGATAGTTGGAACTAGTACTGGTTGGTGCGAGTTTCCAAAGCAAGTTAGCTGCCCTTTCTGTCATTTCTGTGACTAGTGAGTTCACTAGTCGTAGGAAATGCAGGCGGTTGCAGTGAACGGTGGCAATTGATACCCTCCAATCACATTGCCATGTAAACTTCACTGGTTAAATAAATGTAAAAGGAGATAGTTGGAACTAGGACTGCTCCGAAGGGACTTGCCACGAGCCAGTTTTGTACAATTGATTCATACTGAAGGGAGCATCAATAATATATGTGTGTGGAGATGTTTCCAGGAAAATGAGAGCTGGGAAAGTTTCATAATGTTCTTTCATGATAAGCATAAGCAGGGGAATCTATGTGTTTTAGCTTTGATTTGATTGCGGAGTAACGGGCTGTGTGCTGTTGCATTTACAAGTGTAATTAATCCCGCTTCTTGTACTTAAACTAAGTGTAATTATAACTAAATACAAGTGTAACAGCAGCAGTGGAAATCGCAGTTGTTGTTTGAAAGTTTCCGATATAGAATTGACCAAAATTGTTTGCAGTCCTCTTCCCAATACCGATCATTGAAATATAGTAGAAAAAATTTATTTGGGAAGATCTTTCTTACCTGTTATATCACCAGATCTTGATACTTATAGTTTTTCATGCATGCCAGAAGTCATGAGTTGGCTTAATCTGTCACTAGACTGGAAAACTGCATGCACTTTGAGACAATTCTTTGACAATTTTTCATTTTGAAGTACTGTATAAGCCAACGTTTTTTAAATCATGAATTAAAAATATTAAGCAAATGGTTTTGGTGTCGTCATCATCGTCGATGTCGTAACTGTCGCCTATAATTATGCAAGCGATAAAACCGCTTGCTTTATTGTATTTTTCAATTACCTTTTAAAATTGACAACAAAAGGCCTCATCCAATGTTGATGTTGTCCATTGTTGACCTATGAAGTGAATGAATGAATGGAAAGGCCAAAAGGATCACCGCCGCCACCACCACCATCAGTATAATAAATGTTCGATGCATGCAAATTACAAGGAATATTTAATTACGAAAAATGCGCATAATTATGCTGAAACCAAAAAAGAAAAATTAAAATTTTATATGAAAAACAAAAAGAAATAAAAATTGAACAAGAACAACAATTGAGGATGATGACGACGTTGACACTATACAAACCTCATATACCATTAAAATTAATACAAGGATAACAGCATCAGAGGCACAATCACCAGCACCAGTAACAGCAACAGCAACAGCAACCGAAGCAGTGGCAACAAAAATAATGATCTTTACCACGGATGAAAATAACAACAAGAAATATAATAATAAAAAATACAATAACAGCAACGACAACAACACGGACGATGCCAATAAAATGTCGAAATGAACTGAAAATATGCATACGAAATAATTAAAGTCCTTTAGAAGTACAATTACAACCAGATACATAATATGTTAAAGAAGAAAAGTTCAGTTCATATACTCATATAATAATAAATCGGCTACTCGACAATGGGTTTTATACAAATCAAAAGAAAATGGGAAGGGGAGACAGAGAGACATCCACAAATTCATTGCTATGGTGGTGTGTGTTATTGTAATCATAAATTAACCAGAAGCGCATTATTTGGACCCCCTCTTCACATTTATAGAATAAAAATTCAACCACAAAGCTCTGAGAGACATATGGACATGTATAAAGTATGCTGGTCAAGTCATTTAACTTGTAGTGATGGGCAGGACGGGGTACACCATGGTGTATACGCAATAAATATATGAGTATATATATGTGTGTGCACAATAAATTTGTTTCGATTTTTACTATGATTCAATTTCTCTCAATATATTTTTGTTTTTTTAAAACATTTTCATGAAAAGAAAAATAAATAAAAAAAATTATTAAAAAAACAAACAAGGGAAATAATAATGTTGGTAATTAAAAATCTGTAAAATTTGCATGAAACAATCTGTCCTTATAAGAGAGAGAAAGAGAGAGAGAGAGAGAGAGAGTTCCTGTAGCATCAAAAGCAGTGTATATATAAATAGATAGTGGCACTTTATTGGAATGTTTGCGATGCAATGAATTAATTGATGACTTCTCCAAGTATTGGGAATGAATGTCCTGCCATTTTCTAAAAATTTTTGGGAGCATTTTAAATATCCTTCTTTGCAAGAAACTATTGAATTTGTTGGAAATAAATGTGTTATACTAATAAAGAAATTTTACAATGAATAAAATAAAAGTTTTAATAACAAAATACTTGCAAACATTTGTCATCTATAAGATGATAACGAATACAAGCAAACCAAAACACCCAATAGAAATTATCAGCAAAACATTACGAATTGACATAATCGTCGCTTTCATCCGTCGATTTTGAAGACTGATACAGTATGATCATCACATCTTTAAGCTGATAGTTTCTGTAGAAAAAACTAAAAAAAAACATCGAATAATTTGTTACTATACTATAGAAATTTCACTAAATTTTTAGGTGCTATTCATAAACTGCCTTTTAATTTGTAATTTCACTAAGAGCAAATACTAGACCTTTACTTGCTTAACTTAACTGGAGTGTGAAAGGTATATAAAAGTCGGTGAACCAAAGTTTACAATCATCCTTGTTATATTTATTAATTTTTTTAATTTATGTATACATTCTGTCACATAACTCATACGACAGGCATGTATATCAATGCTGACAACGCGATAAACAAGCGATAAAAAATTATTTAAATTTTAATTAAGCAGCTGTAACAATAATAACAACAATAACAGCAACAACAACAACTTCAACAACATCATCATGCTTTCGAACAACAATTATACTCTAGACGGGACTATGTACATACGATATATAATGGGCATATATGAGAAAAGCAATCATTGTCTATATGTTTGTATACAAGAGAGTATGCCTTCAGTCATCTTTGTTATTTCTTCTTGGTTCTATTTATTTGTTTCACTTATATTTGTAAACAACATGCTTACGATTGCCATTTTGTTATTGTGCATTTGATTGAGGCTTTTCAAAGTAATGAAAAAAAAATGCATTTGTTTATCTTAAGTGAAGTCAGTTGTACGAGTATATCAATTTATATTTATAAGTAGAACAAATTGACTTTTCTATACTTGTGTGTTTCTTATCCTTTACCTTTCTGTTCCAATGAATAAAAGTGTTGAATTTGCTGTAAGCAAGAAATTTCTTCCATTGTTTTAACTACGAAAAAAGATGATCAACAAAAAGTTGTATACATTTGTTTTGAAAAATCGAATTTCTTAATTAAGAATTGCTTGCCGAAGAAAACGAGCAGAAGACTAGCACAGTTAAAGAATATACAAAGTGGTTTGTATGATGAATGAATTCAATTGGACGAGGTTTGTTTTCAATTAATAATATGAAAGGTTATTGTATAAAAAGGTCATTCATTAGATTTTTTTATTTAATTTTAAACTAAAATTATAATTTATAACTTTATTTGATGAGCAATAGCACCAAAAGCACAATATTGTATTTAGAGTTGGAAAATATAAAAAATTTATATAACAAAGATATTTACAAACTAGCTGTGCCCACGACTTCGTACGCGTAGGTTATACGAAACGTGTATTTTGTTAACCTTTTTCCTAATCATCAGCTGTTTAATGTTGTTGCGCTGCAAAAGAGGAAAATATTAGAAAATCAGCCAAAAAGTAAGCAACAGGATTAAAAATATGAATATCTTTTGATGAAGTCAATTTCGATAAAATGAACGCTAACTATTACACAAAGCTTGCTACAATACACCAGTTAAAACCGCATTCAAAAAGGTTAAGCCGTTTCTGAGATTAGCGTGCACAGACCTGAAAAGGTTTACGATTTTATATATATAGATGTAATTAAGATATTATATAAATCTTTGGTACTGTTATATGTAGTAGGATTGGAAAAGATGGAAAGAAAAGAGTCTCTGTTTGGAGAGTATAAACTACGCATTGGTTGGGTTTCAATTCAGAAAGATAAAGGGTCCAATATCTAGTCTTCTGAATTGATCATATATGGCTGGAAGGAAAGTTTTAGTTGAAAGTCTGTTATGGTTGACAAGCTTGTACCAAATTGATGTTATTTGATGTAATCCTGTGTGTTGGAGTTTAAAATGAGACTTGACAGTATCTTGAGGAATAATTCGGGGTTATGAGGAGCGGAGAGAAAGCACCTGCTTTGGCTAATTTGTCAGCCGTTTCGTTACCAACAATCAGGCAAACTAAGACTATTTTTGATGGGTTGCAGATATTCCTAATATTATTTGCGTAAAAATTATTAGATGTTATGTTAGAAATAGATTTAATTGAAGAGAGTTGGAGCAGACTGCGAATTTTCTTCTGTAATTTGTGGTAAGGAATGCAGCTTCGAGTATAGCGACTTTTTCTGCTATAAAAATAGAGCTATGGTTGGGTAAAATTAACAATTATAGAATATTAAAATATGCATTGATATTATCAAAGTCTCGTGAAATGAATGAATGTCAGTAATGTGACTAATTTAGGTAATCAAGACATTTCGATAATATTTTTAATCAAAGATTAGTTTTTTTTAATAGATTTATTAAGTCTTTAAGTATTATAAAGGATTTCCTTTCATATTCCCAATTTTAAACAAAGTTGAAAGTTTTATATGCAATTTACTGATCAAATTTTTTTCCTCTTTTTTCTCTTTTTTTATTTTCAGGTAAGCAAATGGACAATATTTTTATAAAGCATGTGAATTCTACAATTTTGTAAGCTATTATTGTGATTTTTATTTAAGTTCAATAAAGGTAACAATAGATTAAATGAAAGTCAATTGACGTTCTAAGAAACACGTCGCGTCTCGTTGGAGGACCATCTGTTTTTTCTCGTTCACCGTCGAATATGAACTGCTTGTCGCTCGTCGTCATCTCGTTGTGCAGCAACCCCACATTATAATCCATGAAAAAATAAAATATTTAATAAGTGGCTTTTGAGCCAATGAACTTATCAAAGGTTGAGGCATACAGTCACATTCATTATGAATTATTTGTTACAAATCCTGGGGGAACTGTCTATTTGATCATATCTACTACTGCGTCAAGTTAAGACAATTCAATCAAGTGCGGTGCCTCATATCAAAGATTTTGAATATGAAACGAAGAACTAAGAACTATGTATAATTATGCATCATTTTGCCTTGAAGCCTAAGCCTTTCCCATCAGTATATTCCATCACAAAAGATTATTCATTTTAATTGTAATTACATATCTAAATTTTTATACATTAATACAAAATATGGCTGCAATTAAGAATAATATAACAATAGTTTCATGCTACTCAAAATCAAACAAACAAAGACACAAAGTCATAGTGTGTCATAGTGTCAGATATAATAAATTAATTGATTTACTTTGACATTTCTTATATTGTACGAGTATTGTATTGCAATATTATTGTTCTACTATTTGTTAATTTGTTTATGTGTGTGTGTGTTTTGGTGTTGTGTATAACTATTTCCTTGTAATCAATTTAATTAATTTTTAATGTCAGTTTTCTGCAATTTCAATTCAACTCCAAACTTGTGCAGTAAACACCATAAACACACAGAGACTCAAACACACACACATTCCTCTACTTTATTCTATGAACACCTTTTACCTGCTGTTAAAACCCATTAAATTGTCACCTTGGCAAATTGAGAATTACTGTCTTTGAGTTCGTCGGTGGTGCCACATTTACCACAGTCACTATTCTGTTCTGTTCTGTTCTGTTCTGTTCTGTTATGTTACCTTTCCTTACCTTTAGTAAAGTACATAAACTTGAAGCCATTTCCGTAGCGGCGCGACAAAGTTCTTGGGAAACAAAGCCAAATGGGAGTGCAAACATTGGTTGAGTACAACGACAGCAGAAAAGATGAAGATGGTGTTGACGATGATGATGACGACAAAGCGGGTGTTTATAAAGGGGTAACAATGGTAAAGACTAAGAAATCGACGTCATAGCTTGCTATATAAACATTTTCTTTTATTTTTTTCTTTTTCTCTCCGATTTTTTTTTTCTTTTTTACTATTTCTTACATTTTATTTCAAATGGTAACTTCTACGCGACTTATTCATAGTATAAAAATGGCAACAAAGTAAACTATGTCAACTTTCGCACTATCCAACAACCGCAATCGAGTATTAGTGCCTGAACTCAGTTCAGTTCAGTTCAACTTAGTTGCTCCTCCACCCAATTCATTGCAAGAAGGAAAAATATAAACTCATGAAAAACGCCACCAAATGCTTGGCTGCCTTCAATGGTCGCCTGACTGGGTAAAGTAATTTCTTAAAGACAACCAACACCAACCATTGAGAAGTTTGCACCACCTTCTCTTACACCACCCAGAAAATACCCTTCCATAATATTATTATATAAAACCACAACCGCGTCTTTGCAAACGCCATTTTGATGTTGGTTGACTAAGAAATATTGAAGTCCTATAGTAAATTGAAGTATGAGTATATCATATACAGAGTAGAGTATATTGGTTGCGGTTTATGCTTGTACTGGCAGCACTCATTGTTCAGTTAAACCTTTCATTTCACACTTTCTCCGGCATACTCGTATTTACCTCATCCCCTTAATATTATTACATTATTTTTGCTGTATGATGGCATGTAGCCTGTCATACAATTTATCCTTCCATGCCATTTTCCTTCTCATTCTTTGTTTTATAGCAATAATGCGCATGTCCTTCTGGTTACAAATTAAACTTCCGTATTTGTTTAGAAATCCATTTGTTAAATTACTTCGCATGTTTGTAAAAATTTGCAATAACACAAAATAAATAACAAAAATATAATCCTCACCTCCCTCATCTGTGTATGTATGTATGTATTTGTCCGGGTGGATGTATTGAGGTTACCTATTTAAAGAGCGTAAACAAAAAATGATAAATGAAAAATCTTTTGAAGTTTCAAATGTTGAGTTATAGAAATACAATATTTAATTGTTGCCAACAGTGTTCTGAGAACGATGATGTTTAATTAATTTTAGTTTTGTTTCCATTTCTTTGTGTGTTGCCAGAAGCTGATTTTGGCATACACAACATTCTTTTTTCATTCTCTCTTCAATAAATTTTGACTTTTAGAAGAATTGACTTTTTCTAATTGAAATTCAATTGAAATTGTTCAAGCAAAACACTAAATTAGTTTACATTATAAACTGGATATGCTTCACAAAAGTATTGTTTGTATGTGGTAGGATTTTTATAGGCTAAAAATTTCCAGTAATGAAGGAACTCATATTTAATTGTATATCAGTGTACATGGTAAAGCATTGTTAAGTTTCAGTGAAGATTTATATAGAAAAGGATAAGATGAACTAGTCTCTCTGTAATTCAATACACGATTCCTTGAATTTCAAACATAAAACTAAATTGATATAATCTTTCATACATCAGTAATGTGAAATGTAGAAAATTTGTTGAGCAAATCATAAAATGATGAAATCATCTGTAGAGCGCTAAGTCACTGCCTTTTTAGGGTGATGGTTGCGCCAGAAGACTGTCTCCGCCACATCTTCTTGCTGTAATGTACCATGCAACTCCATGAGCTCTTCGGTTGTCAGTTATTGACTGTGCTCTTACGTAAGCTCAATATCATCTATGTCAATATTATTCACTTCCAACTCCATCTCATTATATAAAAATTCAATTTCATTGACCACTAGATATATAGACACTGTATCGAGTCACATTCGATAAAGCTCTCTGGCCAAAGCTTCTTTCAGGAAGATGTGCGTTACACTTTTCTATGTCTTTTCGTTAATCTTGAGACGGGCAACGTTGTGGAAGAGATCTTTCAAAACTATTTTAGGGAAAGATTGATTCCTTTAGACATACGAGTATTGTAAAGCTTCTTTAACCAAGAAATTAGCTGTTGGTTGATAGGTTGAAATAATAAAGTACTTGTATTGGGCAATGATAAATTTAAAAACTTCAATGATGTGCTAAACTCAGAACAGTCTACTAATCTGTTTTATTGTTATAAAAACTCTCTTGAAGTTTAATTGATACTCGTTATGCGAGTGTCTACTGTACTATTTACTTTGCCTATAGTCATAGCCAAGTTATTAAAGCCCTTTCATTGTTGATATCCAATTTATTTGAAGAAATACTCCCATAAATTGTCAAAGTTTCATTTTGATTGTGTGCTTTTTTTGTTGCAAAGGAAAAAAATGAAATGCATAAAAACAGTCTGTGTGTGTGTGTGTGTTTAGACATTGATAGCGTTGTTGCAGTAATACATACTATTGCACTCATGCTGATGTTTTGCAATGCAATGAATATTGTTTTTCAAATTCGAGTTTACTGTTTTTTTTTGGTTTCTTTTACTAAACAATTATTGTTTATCGCTGTCACGCCTCGACAGCAGGCAATGCAATCAATCGCTTACAAATACTGACAAACACACACTCATACACACACAAAGACCAATACTCTTATATAGAAAATTGTGTATAAAGGATGCAACGGATAAAGGATTTTAATGGACAATTTTTAATGTGCATATTGCATTTCGGTTTTATTTGTCATATACACAAAATAATGGGAAGTTTGCACAGTGGTGTGTGTGTGACTTTTTATTTTAATAAATTAGTTGATTTAGGTGTTTCGATTGATTGATTGAGTTAATTCGAAAATAATTAAAGTTTACATAAACTCGTAAGAGTTCGTGATGCAGACACTGTCATAAAGCGCATCGAGGCTGGTGTACCGCAGGGCAGTGCTCTTGCGCCAGTTCTTTACTGTTTATTCACGGCGGACATGCCAATTTCAGCAGGCGATACAATGAAAAGACTTCACCCCAACGATCTCCGTAATAGAAAATCGTAATATTTTTCAGATGTCATGTGTTTCTAAGTCCATGTAAATTTCCTTAAGATGATGAAATTCAAATAATTTCAAAAAAAAAAAAATAAACATTGCCTCGAATGCGAACAAAAACCATCAGAGATTAACGGAACACAAATGAAGCGAAACATAATATCGGCGAGTGTACACTAAAGGGGGTCCACGCAACATTCCCGACACTGTAAATCACTAGCATCACTGCGCTGTGTATTACAGCTTTCCCGTCAATCGCATTTGCCGTGCTTCAAAGCAGGGCGGGTTACGATCCTATTTACAGTGCGAACTACAGCACTCCTTACTTGTTCAAACATTGCCCGATCAACATCTATTATCATACCCTTTGGCAACGTATTGAGCTTACTATTTTCGTCCACAATAAGCACAACGTCACCAACAGCAATTGGGGTAGAAGGCGGTTGAAACCATTTGTACGTCTAGTCAACGTCTGCAAGTACTCACGGGGCAACCTTATCCAAAATCGATCAGCTAGTTGACACGAAATTCGATATCACTTGGCTAGTTCTATTCCAGTGCGCCCTATGTAAGCTCGTTCTCGAAGTACGCTGGAAACACCAACTAATAAGTGATTCGGGGTAAGCGCTTCATCATCGATCGAATCCAATGGCACATATGTCAACGGCCTAGAATTTATCGAATGCTCAACGTCTGCCCACGCTACACGTAGTATCCTCGTCATGATTTGCGAACGGAATTTTATTAGAATTTCAATTAGTATTGATTTTGTACTCCCATGTACCGCCCATGTGCGGTGCTTCTAGTGGATTGAAAACTAATTCCATTTCCAAGTATTGCTTCTTCACTGCAGACTTTGATATGCGTAAGATGTCATCTTTCAAAGTCTTGCTTGCTACTCTGAAGTTAGTACCATTGATTTTTATGATGTTGAATGGTGATAAGTGTTAATTTTTGGACCATGCAAACATTTTATGAAACTAATTAGATAATAACAGGAGTCACGTTGGATACAATTTATTTAAATATTTCGGCACTTAATAATCATCAAAATTTTTCTTTTAAAAACTAATTAGTTTTTGTCTATTACAGTCCCATGTTTTTATATTCATGTCACTATATGATATTGGCTAGTTGTTTTGTTTGATTCATTTAACACATTGTTCTGTTTAGTGAAATTCAAATTTTTAAGTAATTTCATGCATTACAAACCACTGTGAAGTACCTTTGTACAATATATAGAAACTATTCTACACACTGATAACTATTGACAACTACTCGTATGTACGTATTACTCTGTTGGTACAGCCGACTGTCGCATTTAATATCCAAAAACATACAAAAACTTACCATTGGACATTATTTTTACCATTTTGACTTTTCAATAATACCTTTGCCATGCGATTTTTCCTTCGTCCTTTTTTGGTTATGAGTACCCTCCTTTTTTTCCTATTCAACTGTTGGTTGAATTGTTTGTTACTTTATTTCTTTGTCTATATATTTGTTCAATAAATGTGGATAGAATTTTATTTATAGAAATAAATTTTTCTATATTTCAGAAAAACATACACGATTCTCCTCATATCATTGTGAAGTTTCCGTTTTGTGATGTTTTTTATTTTCATGATTTTTTCTTTTGTTATATCATCCTTAAATGATGGTAATCATGATGTTCTGAAACTATTGTAAGTAATATTGATATTGATGAAAATTATATGTTTGTCATGTCTCAATTCTCTTCTTTTTTTTATAAAAGCGAAAAATCACTTATTGAACTTTAGTTAGTCTGTCGATTGAATACATTGTGTTTAATGTCACGTGTATATTTGTGTTTGTTAGAATGCCTCATGTGTTGCACGTGACTAGCAATATCAAATCAAGCAAAACAAAGTAAAGGAAAAATAAAATATTCAGAAAATTAAATGTATTTAATAAAATTTAATATTGTATAATAAAATTGATTTGTTTACAAAAAAAACAAAAAAATACAATACAATAAATGCAACAGAATGGCAATAATAATGATGATGTTGTTGTTGTTGCTGTTGTTACATTGTTTGTTATTAATTTTTGTAATATTGTAGTTCATTTTATTATATAAAATTTGATCAATATTCTATAGTTCATAGTTATTAAAAAATATTGCACAATAACCAGTAAAAGGACATTCATTCCTTCATTTTATTTTTTTGGTAGAAACTCAAACTCATTTTCATTGGAAAAGTTTTGCAAAATGCCAGAAGCATTTTCAAATAAACGACAAACATGATGTATGTATGAATATCACGACATCAAAGAAGAGCAAATTCATTTTGTTGCAAAAGTACTTTTTGTATATTGTCCTGTGCATATATGGGTATGGTGCATCCATATTCTCGTATAGTATTGCAGCAAACCAATATTGGATTTTGTATATTAAACAAATAATAATATAGATACGTATGAACATTTATAGTTAAATGGAGGAATCGAAACAAAATGTTTCGCATTGATTTGATTTGAGTTACGTTGATTTGTATTACGTTATATGTTACCTTACCTTCCATTGCCTTGCATCCCAGCAAAACAAAATTAATATTTTGATATTAAAATATGCTTGCATGCGTTTGGTTCTTTTGCTATAGATTGGTAAGAAGGCATGGGGTGGGATATACACATAATATTTAAGAGTATATTGTACTATAAAGGTAGAGTTGGCCACGTGTCTTACTACAATATTATATAACATATATTGGAACAAATTGTCAATGTTGTGTCGCTTTGAGCTCAAACAGAAGCGGCAGCATGCAGAATTGCAAAAGTGATGGCAGCAGGTGTATAAAGAGGTTGCCTTTGGTGATTGTCACCAATATTAAAGGCAAACACATGCGTTACTCGTATAATGCGAATGTGACATGCATCACCATCACCAACAAGGATACACATACATATGCATTTGATGTAGAGTAGAATTCAGAGTAAGAGTGAATTATTTGATGTTTTAAGGTTTTGTTTCATATTAATATACATACATCATACATTCATATTGTACATATGAGATATTTTCTTGGAATATTGCATAAAATATTGATAAATAACATTCTGGACACACTCAATAGATCAATTCAATAGAAGAGACCCTTTTTATCTTATTCTATGAAATGTTAATAAAGTCATTGCTTAGCAAATAAGTAAAATACAATGCATAGCAAAGAGTTTTTTATATGAGTTGATGAATGAATATGCATACATGTTTTTTTATCAATGAGAAAGAAAGACAGCATTATTGAGAAGCTAGAAAATAACTTAATCTTATATTCGAATTGAATTTATGTTTACAATTGGCATTACTCAGGTGTACCATAAGTTCTTTGGAGCCCAAAACTTATGTTTCAGTCAAGGTTATCTAGAACCAGTGACATTTTTACTGTTTGGTGTTAGTGGACTCGTTTCATAATTCAATGATGGTTGTGTGGTGAAGCACAGGATCTCTCGGTCCGTGTAACGCATATTTGAACCTAGCTTAAGGTAAAAGTATTTTTTTTTCGCAATTATTGAATTTTCGAATTGAATTGAAAAACGGTTCACTAAATGTAATATTTCATAAGCCCAATAAGACGAAACATAATCAGACGCAAGTCAACTTGACTAATCACCTGTAAGAAAAACTTCAATGTTATCAAATATTCTTGATAGATCACTTGCATGATGAAAACCGAAAACCAAACCAAAAATGTATTGCCATTTTAATATTCAATTTTCGGATCATGCTCACATTAAAAGGTGACAATAAATCAAATGACCTCTTCAAAACAGTACCAATGAAATATAAATGTAACCATAGGATGTATTAAGTGTAGCATTTATTCGCTATTGAATAGTTCAAGATAAGTAGTTCTTGGACTCAACATTTATTAAGAGAATTTTTACAAATTATTTAGAAAGTACAGATATGGACTTGAAAGGAAACTTCTTAATGGAAATATCCACTCAACTTGTAGGTTCTTATAGTTTGGGTTACGGTAACCCAAACCTCAATTGGGTAGTAGGTCATCTGAAGCTGGCTGTTGTTTATGGCAAGACTGATTTGGCCATAGAGGTACTAAATCGAGTTAAAGTACATTTTTAGTACTATGTATACCTATACCTTGCATCTGCCCCACCAACATATTAAACGTGGCTCTGTCCATTCGGAAGTTCTCTTTAAATAATTCAAGAGAACCTTCTTTAATATCATTGCTCCAAATTGTTCCATGTCGTTTCTCCAATGTTAAATATGACTGACTCTTTCCGTGAATTTGAGAGTATTTTCTCTCATCTAGTATTTCAAATAGTTGTGCCCCAAGATGTTTCAAAAATTTGCTTGGTAGTACAGGACATGGCCATAAGAGCTGCTCAATGGTTCTACAGTTTCCGTAGAGAATGTTTAAACAAATTTTATCTGCCTTTTTTTGTAGAATTTACAATGGTCTTTTGTTGCATTTGTAGGTGATAAATTTGTTTCAACTCGTTTTAGCATACAGTTTCGTTTTAAGAAGGTCTCTTTAGTTCGAATGGTTTGCTATGTTGGCAATCTCATTCACTATTTCATTTTCTTTACACTGTTTTATGATTTTGTATAAACTACTGTGTAATTTTTGGTAAAAAAGACTAAGAAGACTAACAAAGAAGTTATTAGCTTTTCTTCCTGACAATGTTTCTCAAAATATCTATAAAGAATACTTTTTCATATTTATAACGTTCTAAATTTCATTTAGGTTGCACGGTGTACAATTCACATTTCTATGTTCATTCAAATAAATAAAGACGTTTCTAGTTTTCAAAAACCACAATATCGGGTATGTGCTAGAAAACACAGACGTTTTTGTTGTCGGACGTTTTAAATTTTGTTCAAAAAACCCTTAGTGTGCTAGAAAATGCGTCGATTTACATTGAACAGCTGATTGAAAAGTTTATACGATTTTGTGTGATTGCCAGCATTGTTTCGTTTTGCTTGTTTCGTTTCTTTAGCTTGAATTTAAAAGAGTTTTTTGTAAAATGCTAATTTATACTTAAAACAACTAAAATGTTATATTATTTAAATGCAGTTTTGCGAGAAAAATAATAAGCTTTAGATCTTGGTACCTTATTTTCTTTAATAACTTCAGATAAGGGAGAATTTAACTAAAAACGTCAAAAGCGGTTTCTAGCACACCCAAATATGGAATTGGGCTGGAATTGAGATGAAAGTGGTTTCTAGCTCATACCCGTATATTACTTATATATAGTTATAGTTTCTTCCAGTATAATGGTCCACATACGTATTTATATAACCGTGGACTTTGACAAGCCTTTCCTTTCATTTATTCCCAACTTTTAATTCTTTTATTTTCTAATAATAGCCCACAAATACTACTCCATGTCTTCCTATGTAAGATTGTACTTTTTATACTGATTTTAAGATTGCTACAAAGCTCCTGCACTCTTTCTCAATCCAGCATGCCTGTTTTTCCAACACTTTTCTAGTCAATTTATATGGAAGCCTTTTGAGAAATGTATGACAAGAGCAAATCGAGAGTGTATATAGTGCAACTAGATTGTTCTTTTATTCTATTCTTATTGTATTTTTCATTACTTTGTTGATTTAAGAAATACCGTCTTGTAGACTAAAATAATATATTTTACAGGTTTTAAAAAGGTCATAGTGGTGCTTTGAATGAAATAGTGTAGTCAACTGTATAATTTTCAATAATTGTAGTATTAGACTTAATGTGAATGCCATGACTAAAGAAATTACAAGAATCCTTCAACACAACTAATCGAATTCATATTGACTATAATATAATCCTCTTCTTTCATTTCTTTCAATTACAAAACAATAACAACAACAAAAGTAAAATGCTTACAGAGCAAAGTTCAAATTAAATAAAACCACTTAAGCCTTTACTGTTGCTTGCTTGCTTCCTTCCTTCCAATTTTTGTTATTCCCAAAGCGCACATATTGGCAATCCGCCAGATTTATTTGATAAAAAATAAAACAACAACATCAACAACACTCGAAATAAAAATGAGGATGAAAAAGAACTGAAAGTATAGTAAAGACACAAGTAGATTAATCTATTATCGATAAGTGCAAGCGTATAAAATTTATAACCGTAAAAAACAGACAAACACATGAGTATACCATAGATTGCACCACCACCACCACTACCAAGCAACAATAAGGATATGTACCTACATAAGTGAACCCAAAAAAAAGGTGTTCTGTGTGTACTATGATCTGAGTGAGCTGCTTTTACTCGAGTGGTTTTGGAAATAAAGTATACACGGACTATTACTACTACTACGGGAGAAGAAAATAATAATGAAAGAGGAAAAACAGAGCAAATGCACTTAAGTGCTTGAAAATTGTTTTCGATATTATTGCGCCAGGACTATTTGTTGCATAGCAAAGAACAGCAAAAGAAAAAAGGACACAGCCAGGTTTTTTATGCTTTTTTTTTGGGCGACCAAAGCAACTAAGATTTGTGTTGCCAGACATAAGACATTTGTCCCTTTAGTTTTTGTGTTTGGTCAGGCATAGAGGCAGGCAAAAGCTGGCTGGACTTTGGCCAAAAAACCATTTGTTGCTTAGTTGACTTGGTTGGCAGGCAGGCGGACGGACAGAAAGACAGACCGACTTGCAGACAATTTCTTATTTAACTGTCTGTGCCGCATGCCTATCTACAATAGTATCTATCCAATTCAATACTATTATGGTATTGTGTTGCAGTTGTTGAAAGGATATTTAATTTATTATTTGATATACCAGTGTAAGAGGCATCGATGGTCATGGACACACTTGTTTTCTTACTTAGTTACTGTTTCTGGGTTGCTATTGCTGTTGCTGTTGTGGTTGTGGTTGACTTCACTTGTTTTTTGGCTTAAATAACAATAATGATTGGGGCGTGCGCTTGATTTATATAATTTGATATCAAAGATTCCAATCTAAAGCTGTTAATTTGGCTTTTTATTGGTTCTTTGTATTTAATTTATTTCTTTAGCTTTGTTAAGATTATTAAAGCTGACTTAACACTTTGTACTTTACACTCTCTCTCTCTCTCTCTCCATATACCATTTGCTATTTTTATACTTTTCCTTCATTTTTTATGTCATATAAAACTATTTTATGCATTTCTGATTAAGAAAATGGTGAAATGAAGCATATGTGGCACAATTGCTGTTGTCGAAGCTGTCTTATGCCACATCATCAATAGCATCCATATGAGCAGTAGCTAGCAGCAGCACCACCAGTAGCATTGCCAACAGAGATAATATTGAATATTGAATGGAGCAAAAGAAATTGTCTGACAACTGCTGATTGTGTGCATTTGTGCCTTGTAAATTTTTACGATATTTTTTTTTGATTCTTGTTTTGTTCCGTCGATACTTCGTTTGAGGCTGTTGCTGTTGCCATAGTGACTGCTGTCATCAAAGTCGCAAAAGCGTTCACTTGCTCGCTGGTGTAAATGTGTGTGAGTGTGTGTGTGTGTATCTGAGTATATGTGCATTGCATGCCGCCAAGTATGACAAGGACCTCAGATGCTAACAATAACAGGGGAGAAACAACAAAAACTGCACAGTCACTTGCGCCAAATGCGTTTTTTCTTTGGTCCTATCATTTTTATTATTTTTTTTCTGTTATATTCTTTCCCCTTTGTCATCACTTGGCATTGTCCTTATTTGACATTTTAGCATAGCGTGACATCGTTTGAGCGGCGCATAAAAAAAAGAAATACAAAAACGACATAAACAAAAATAAACAAAATAATAATAATAAAAAAAAATCAAGCTCACCATTCTCAAAAAGCATCAAAAAGATGGCAAGCTGCAAAGCGCATTTTTCCACGCGTTTTTCCAGGATTTTTTCTTTTCCCTTAATAATTTTTTTATGTTTCTGTATTTTACTATAAAAAAACAAAAATAAGAAAAACATAAAGAAAATGGATGAATAAATATTAAGGAGGAATGCCTTAAAAACAGTTGAAATGGATAAACACAGTGACGCAATAGGAAAACTTTAAATCAAAATAAATAAAAAGTGATCGTGGTAGATTAAAGCCTTTGATAAATTTACCTTTTTGATCAATTGAACTTCTTAAACTATTGTTGAAAGGGAACTGCTTTGATAACTTATCAAATCTTTTGATTGTATAGTTATCAATTTATTCCTGATCCCAAATTTCCTTGCAAAAATAACTTTTGTTGGATGTATTGAGATAAAGAATACTAAGTTGTACAATACCATGTTTAAATATAATAAAATAAAACTGAAAAATAATAGAAGACAATAACTGCTAGGTCTTGTTATTAAATTAGATTAAATCATTGAGATCACAAGTTTTTAGAAAGAAGAACAAACAAACAATACTTATGGGGATAAAGGGGCTCTTGTTACACAAATACCGGCAGAAATACTAATACCATAGGCAAAAATATCTTGAAAGTTAAAGGCCTTTTAGACGGTCAGTTCAGTCTCAGACCATGTTATCGCATCAGAAATCGAAATGAACTGACAAATAAGCTGGGCCATTAGGGCATTTTGCTGTCATCGTTTCGGTTATCGGTGCGATAACATGGACTGAGACTGAACTGACCGTCTGAAAGGCTTTTTATGGATGGTGTTAAAGACAGCTCTGCCACTTATTTATCGATACATAAAACAATTTCGCATGTAGACCTTACGTTTGTTTCTCCATCCATCTACCAATTTAGCAAATGGTTAGTAATGATCAGTGCAGCAGTGACCATATTCCAGTGATTACATATATCAAGGACAAGGACAATCAGATCAGTTGCCAATATTGCAATACCATTGACCAAACCTTTAACACATAAAAACAAATATGTTGGTGGAATAATGAACTTTATATGCATCAACGGACGAAACAAAATTTTTGAAAGGTCTATAATAGTAGAATGACTGATCATAATTACATTACAAATAAATTAAAACATGCGCATTATATTTCATCAAATCAACATAAATGTTGTAGAGTATTTTTTTCAATTTTGAAATAATTTATTGTTTTTTTATTATCACTGGCTTTACGCATACGGTATACTTAAAATAATACACTGAATCAATAATCACAAATATGCAGACTTCGTACCAGGTCTCCAGTCTTCTTTCAATCTTAATTGTCCACCTTTTCTTATTGGGGCTCAACCAAAATTCATCATAAATTAGTCCTCAGCAGTTATCCTAATTTCTTTCCTCACTTTCATATTCACCATGCAACGGAGACCCCACAAATTATATTTTATAATGGAATGATTAAAAAAAGCCAAAGCAAGAGCAAAGAGAATTTCAACGCCCATTGCATCTGTCCATCTATTTGTACTATTGAATTTCCAGTTCCATAGTATTTGAAGTATAATTTTCCATATAGTATATGACTGTTCATTATACCTGTGACAATAAATCAAAGTAGCTTAAGTTGAAAAGAATTTACAAAAAAAAAAAAATGATAAATAAATTCGACTTAAGCTTTGTTAAGATCAGAGTTGGCTTCCATTTTTATATTTTGTTTGCTCTTTTTAACCATTTTGTTCCACTGTACTGCAAAGTTTGTTGATGTTGTGCACTCCTGGTGCATTTTTCTGGCGCATTCGCATGCTTTGACGGTGTCATCGACTAATAAAGTCCTTTTTATGAGCATCGTGCATGTGTTTATAGTATAAATGTCTTTGACTTTAATGCATTTTCAATAAAATTTTATTTCACATTTTGTTTTTTTCATTATTATTTTTTTTTTCATTTCTTTGTTTTGTTTTTCTTTTTTTTTTTTATGTAAATTTTACAACATTTTTCATGTTTACAATATAAAAATGAATTTTATTTTTGTATTTTGTTTCTTTTCGTTTTTTGTTTTGCAATCCTTTTCTTTCCTTTGCTTGTATTTTGTTCCTTGTTTTATTCTCTCCTCAATTTCTTATTGAACAAATTCATTGCAGTCACTTGTAAAAAATTTTATTCGATTTCTTTTGTTTTGTTCTTGGCAAACTTCTTTATCAACATCATCATCATCATCGTCATCATCTACTCCAAAAAAATACTAGTATCTTTGGTTTTGTCTTGTTGTTGTTGTTGTTATCGTTATTTGTGTTATTGTTGTTGTTGTTGTTCGACTGTAAATTGCGCTTGTTATCGATAAATCATGCAACCATTATTTATGTGTCCTGGCATTGTCCTTGTGTTGTGTTGATGCTTCAACTAGTACTGCATGCACACAAATGTTTTCTCTTCTTTTTCTCTACCTTTGAACATGTATGTATCTATGAGTGTGTGTATGTGTGTAGGAGTATGTTGCAAGTTGTGCTCAGTTCAATTGAGTGTATGTGGATTGAGTGTTCTTATTTATTTTTTTTTATGCAAGTTTTTTTCATTTTCTTTTATTATTTTTGTTTTATGTTTTGAAAATGTATGTTTTTTTTTTTTTTGTATCTTTTTGCTCCTTTTCAGCATATGTTGCACATTGCTTTGTTGTGTTGTTATTGTTGCTGTTACATGTTCATGGCGTGGATTTTCATACAAAAAGGCATTTAATGCAGTGTCTGGCACAAATGTGTTTGGTAGCAATCGATAAACTGACAAATTGCTTATCGCAATAAAAAAAAAATGAAACTAAAAGAATGCACAGAAAATCCAACAATAAATAATAAAAAAAAAATGTAAAAGAAAATTCTAAAAAAATAATAACACGTTGAAATATGTTAAGGGACATGCAATTGTGGGGTGGAATAAAATCTTTTATCATTTGAAGTAGTGCAACTTGTTTAAAATATTTAACCGATAAAACAGGTCAAGTCCAATATGACAATTGATTGTTAAAGAAGCATGATAGATCATTAAAATGTTGAAATTTCTTTAAATTCTTTAATTAACACCATGATGATGATGATGCTTTTCACATGTGCAGTCGCACTGATGTCCCATGCTACTATACTTTGACGTGAAATTTACATAAGTAAAAACAAAAAAAATGAAATGGAAATCAAAATCATGATGATGAAATACCAAAAAAGGAAAGATATGAATGAATCAAATTTTCAACAAAATTTGAAGAAAAAATCGTCGGTACAAATAATAAAAATGGCTGTTTTCCTGTTCATTTTCCTCCCCTTCATTTATCAGTTCAAAACCCAATCAACAAAAAAAAAAACTAAAAGAAGAAATCTCAAACTCATTCGAATCTCAAAAAAACAAGCCTCATACTTAAAAAGGAAAACAACAAGAATTGACTATGGAGAACCACGGAACACTCAAACACAGTCATGTCCTTGTGATTCTTGTGCTTCATGGCTCTTTCGCCTTTCGCGCGGAAAACCACACAAAAATAAGAATTTCAAATAAATCCGATTAAATGGAAATTTATTGTCATCCAGTGGCGAACGGCAGCACTTACTAGTACTAACATAGTACATACTATGAAAGCAAAGAGCTGAGTGAATGAAGTGAACCTACAAAAATACACACAAACACACACCGTAGTGGTAACAGTGGTGCTCTTGATGTCCTTCGGTGTGATTCACTCATCGATGAATACGATGCGACTTCGACTACAAAACTCAATATGTTAGTGCTCTCTATATGAATGTATATGTTTCTTTCCATATACATACATATGTCTATGTTTGATGGTGTATGTGTGTGTTAGGTATTCAATATACATTTCGTTTCGTATCCATTTATTTCATTGCGTTTCGTTGTCGTCATCACCAATTGCTGCTACTGCTGCTGCTCCTCAGTATTATACCAACTGAATTGCACATCACCACATACGCTAAAAGCCAGTAATGTCCTTTTGCCACACTCGACTGAATTTTTCTTTAACACTTCACTTCAATATACTCACACTGGCAACGGCACTGGTACTACCACTCGTACTCGTATTCGCAGTCGTACTCTTGCCCTTGTTCTCGTTTTTCATAGCACTTTAGTTTTACCAATATTCTACAGTACCACTCTTTGGTGCAATAATGTCTCGATTTCGATGTCGCTTTTCTTTCTATTGGATTTTTTTTCTTTCAATCCTTCATCAATTTAAGTGTTTCAAATATTTCTATCTAAAGAGAGAGTTTGTTAATTTTTGTGTTTCTGTTGTGGTGCTATGATTAAATTTACCTCTTCCAAAAGCAAAATGGTAAAAAAGTTTTAGGTCAATTAATTATGGTATGAAATAAAGATTATTTCTAACTAAGTTTAAAGCTCAAACGATGTCAAGAAATCTTTTTTCTTCTACTTCTTTCTGACATTGAAATAAAATGATAACTAAGATTGAAATTGAAATGATATTTAGTACATGGAAGCTTGACTGATTTTACACAGTTTTTTTATACATACGTGTGCCAAGTGTATATATATAAAGTTTAAAATGTTTCAATGCAATCACAGTTAATTATTTTTATCACATGTCAAGGTTTCTCCTCTCTTTAATTTTTTCTTAATAAATATAATGATAAAAACTATGCATACTCACTCACTTATAGAAGATGGATTCGCTGAATCAAATAAACACAATAATAAAAAGGGTTTCTTGTATTTTTTTTTCAAATCATCATTTAAATGGAAAATTTTCAAATGACAAAGTAAATATAAATAAAAATAACAACAAACGTTACTTACTTTATGTGATAAGCAGTAGTATGTGAACAACGACGTGAAAGAGATGCATAGTTTTTAATTTTTTTTTTTCCTTTATATTTTTGTGCTTTTAAGTTAATGAAATTTTTTATACTAATTAGTTTATAATCAGATATTTTATACTTTTTTATTATTCTTTTTACTTTTGTATTGCGAAAAACAAAAAACTTTCCACAACTAACGTCATAAAAATGAGATCTAAGAAATTCCAGGAAGACAGAAAAGGATAGAGAGAGAAAGAGAGAGAGATTAAAACAAATACAAGAAATCATAATATATTAGCCATGGTCTCATCAAGATTCACTTCACAAGAGTATATATACACTATACATGATTTTTCATTTTAAGAGTAGAATTCTTTTACCAATTTCATAGGTTCCTCAAATTAAAAACATACGTATGTTTTCGTGGCTATTTTATACTAGCTGTTTTGCACGGTATATCCCAGAATTCCGAAATTTTGTGTTTTGTTAGAGCTACTTCTTAAGAGCGTCTTTCATCATAGTCTTTAACGAAAGACACAGTCCTACAAGTCTGTCCAGACCTTTATTGAATATGATCTGATTTTAAAAGTAGAAATAATTAAACTGCAGTCATGAGATTTCAGGTTACCTCCTAACAACTAATTTTCAGTGTTAGTGAAAAAAAATTTTAAAAAAGTAAGTCACGGACCTGAGAATCATCTCTGTTCGTGAGCAATAAACTTACACACTAGCCGGTATAATGACCGACTAAAGTCACATGTCAACAGGCTAGCTGCTCCTTTGGTTATGAATACCTCCAGGAGAAGGCTCAAGCGCCTTCACCCTGATGACCTTTGGGTACACGGACGCCAAAGAGGACGTAGGCTTCCCTTTTAATTAAACCAGACATATATTAATTTAATACACTTTTTATGCTTTAAGCTACACGTCAATCTCTCACCTTTATCACATAAATTTTTTATATCCATTAAGTTGGAGACTAATTTTTGTTCATTAAATGTTATAATAATAAAAATAAAAAAAGTATGTATAAGGGGGGGATATTTCCATTTTGAAAACCTTAAGCCGATTTCAGACAGTATGGTAAGGCCAGATCACAAGCATTTATATAAGATTTATATGGGATATCGGTGGTAGTTATTTAGTGAATAAAAATATAAATTCCAGAACATAGTGTCCGGAATTAGGGTACGAAAACTAGTGTCCGCATAAGGGTTAAAACTAAAAACAAATTTTCCTTTAAAAAATCAAAAAACTAATGATTATTTAGGATAAATTTGATGTTAAAAAAAAAAAATTATTAAAATCGGTTCTGTATATTTTGCGCCAAAGCGTTACATACAATACCCATATAAGCCATTTCATAAACAGTCTAGCATATATATTTTTGACACATTGGGTTACATTTTTGTAATTTTCGTAATGATCTCCAATGTTTTTGAAAAAAAAAATTGAGCTCATGTTACTCGCTGATAATGTAGCTTTTTATAGGTGAATTTGACTTTTAAAATCAGTTAAGTAGTTTTTAATTTAATCCATTACAAACAAATATACAAAAAAAAATATTTACAATTTAAGTATAGAAAACATATATTTTATTTAGGTGTGATTCTATAAACTTTAAGTGGGAAGAATGACAAGGGCATAGCCAGATACGGGCAGGGAGTGGCATTAGATTCCTTGATATTCGCACTGGAGCATCGTTTTGCTAATGCGTATCCAGGATTAGTGCTAAATATGTCATTGGTTGATTTAAAAAAAAAAAACAAAAAATTTCAGTCAATACTACCAATTAAAATGTTTTGATAATGTAGCCGAGTTATGGTTTAAACTATGGAAGAACAATGATATGAAATTAGAAAACCTAAGAGACCTAGACCTTACGGATGTTTTAAAGGAGAAGGAAATATTCTTTCCTGAAACAAAAATAACCAATTTTAATTTTAAGCAACGTAGAAAGATCCTTCTCTACACTGCGTCGTCTGAAAACGTGGCTGAGGTCAACGATGGTAGAGAATAATTTGAACGATCTATGTATGCTTAGTGTACACAGAAAAATTGTACAAGAAAAAGTCGATAAAATTGTACGTGAAGTTTTATAACGATTTAGTGTACAATACAAGTATTATTGTAATGAAATAAATATTTTTTCCAGTATGAACGTTTTTATAGCATGCATATTATTCGGTTTTCTTTGGCTGCCCCCGCCTGAGCAAAATCCTGGCTACACCCATGAAGAATGATAGTATAAGATAATATAATGGTCAAGTTTGCAAGTTTTGGGATTCTTGTGGTTATTACACATACAGGGAAAACGTTACGATGTGAACTTTTAAAAAATGGAAGACTCATTTTGGTCTAACCAATTAGATTGGATGGTGATAGAAAGAAAAAATTTTAGGGACTGCTATACTAGTTTTTCTATAGAACTATTCCCTTTGATAAAATATTCATATAAAAGAGATTGTCTCCATTGCATACAAGAATTGCACAAAAATTCTAATACATGTCACCATACTATTGTGAAGCGTGTTTAGTATGACAGATAAAATGAAATTAAATAAAATAAAGCAGAAGAGTAAATTGAAAAGGTGTGTTCTTGTGAAAACTATGTTGCAAACTTCTTGAACAACAAGAAAATTAGTAATTATGCAATAATTACATAACAACGTTATGATGACATGTTATGAGTGTGACAACTGAGAAACTGGGAACTAAACTCAACTAAATGGTAAAATCAAGTTTTAACTATTCGGTTAGGTAAAAGCATAAGATAAGATGGAGCTATTTCATTTAAAATTAAATCAAAATATTAATTGTTTTGATGATGATGATGAGTGCAATAGCGATAATGATGAATGCCAGAGGGTGAACAACTGTGACGAAAATGTTTTGCTAATGTTGCTGCGTTGTGGAATTCAATAATAACAACGACAGCTTTAAACATACAAAATTATATAAGTAACAACAACCATAACAGCAATGATAATAGAAACAAGCAGAACAATATACAACAGAAGAGAATAAAACAAAACAAAACAAAACACAAAACAACAGAACGGAACAGAACACAATACAAAACACCAAAGTGTAATTAAGTCTAATCAAAATTTGCAAAAATTAACAAGGAGCAGCAGCAGCAGCAGCAGCAGCAGTAACTGAATAAGAGTTAAAATGGATTTATTGGGAATGGAGAAGCAGAAGAAGAGGCCACCTGACAATCAAACAGGCTGGCAGGCAGGCAGGCATCAACACAGTACAGTACAAAAGCAATAACAACAAGAGGTACTTGGTTGTTAGTCACTCAAAATGTTCAGTCATTCATTCAAACTCAAATGCAACAACAATAGCAACATCAGCCATAACAAAAACAATTATAATGAAAAGTAGCAGCTTGACTGACTGGCATCACGACATATAATTGCTATAACAACTCTTACTACTCTACTACTCTTCTACACAACAATACAAAACAATATACAAAAGTGAAACGCACATGAAACATGAGCTTCATTAGTGTATGCGATAATGGAATTTTTGTCAGTACTCAAATGTACACACATCTACACATTTCACTAATAATTGACTATTCAAAGGTATTAACTGTGCACTTCCATATGTAAGTACATATGTGAAAGATCGACTCATGAATTTTTGGTACTATATTGTACTAAGTAGTAAGTACAATAGTGCGTACACGCATTGGTCATACAATAAGCCAGATAGTCAAAAAGTTGATGATGTATCTGTATGAGCATAAGTAGCCAGCTTTGTATGCATAGTACTGCAATTTTTCATGCCTACATATGTACATACCATATGCACATACATATGTGTATGTGTAGAGGCTTCAAATTGCATTCAGATTACTGATATTCAGACAATGGAAGTATTTGTATGTTCGTGTTTGTATTCGCGTTCAAGTTTGTTCTTTTGCATTTGCCAGGTATCGTACTCGTATGTAATCAAAGGATTTATACATGGCCATTGTTGGTTTTCTCAAATTTTGTAATTGCAGGTAATTGGAGATTATTGGAATTTTTGGAAAATACATCAATTTTCGTTTATATTTCTTTCTATGAAACACAAACAAGAGTGAGTAATTGATGTTTCATTGAGAAATTGAAGAAATACAAACCAATAAAACAATTGCATTTTGAAAACATAATCTTACTAAAAGTGAAGTCTTTAATTTGGCTGAGTGGCTTAGATTTTAAATAAATAATATTTAAATCAGTTTACAATATTTATACTATAAGTTCGTTATGCTAGATCCATGGCATTCACAAAATATCTAAGCCATCCGATTTGACAATTTTGTTATGAGTATGTAAGACTTGACGATGTAGCTTCTGCTTGTATTTTTAGATGATATCCAAGCGGAAGTGAGATTCTCTAAGGCCATCGCGTTTATGAAGGATAAAAGTGAATATTTCTGGAAACTATAAACCAATAAACCAATAAATTCCATTCAAAATTTAGTTGTAGACAAACAGGATGAGCCAACAAACATGGTGTCTACTTTGCTTGAGTTGCGTCTGTCATTGTTATCGAGTATTTTTAAGTAATTTTGGATTACTTTTTAGGTATCGATTACTTTGTGAATCCATAAATTATATAGAAATCACAGTGGTCATTGGAAATCAAATACAAAAAAAACCAAAAAGAAATTTTATTCATTCTAATAAGTCTTTCTAACCAGTGATGCCATCAACCTATCACAAAAACAGGACAGACCGACCTCAAAAAAGCGGGAAAAAAGGGACAAAAAATATTTAAAAAAGGACACAAAACAGGACAAAATTTTTTGCCTTATTATTTTTATTTTTATTAATTTTAAAATTATAAATTTATTTTTTTATATTAAATGAGCTTTATTGCCTCATCTATGAGGTCATAATCCTCTTCTTTTAAGACACTACTGTAGGAGTCACTAGTGCCAATCATGTTGAGATATTTATCTGGAACCTCATAAGTGTAACCTACCTATAATATAATAAGTGCGTCCTACCAATAATCTTAGTAATGCTTGCATCCGTCGTCTCATCGATTAGCAGACTGTATTTTGCATCACCAATATCTTTCCGAAGATCTTCTTTAAAATGTTCGGCTAACACGTTTTTGCAATTGCGATGCGCCAAATTTTTGTATGCACAAGTCACTTAAATGGGCGACTGGTTCAATCGCAGCATTCTCGGCAATGAACATTGCTAGCGCCGCATCCTGGACAGCAGTTTCGTTCCTTGGTTTAGGCGGGAACGATAATTTATTTGGCTGTGCGAATGGCTGGGCATTAACCACATGTTTTTTTGTGGCCATGTGCGCACGTATTTGATCAATTTTAGAGTTAATCCCACACTTACAAAACTTGCAGGAAGCCTTATTGTTATCTTTTTGATCACGGCTCATCCAACTTTTTAAATCAGGCTGATTTAGCCACGACTCTCGAAATTTTTGTTTACATATTTCTTTCGGAATGTTTGTTTGTTTATGTTATGTTCGGGTCATGTGCCGTTTCGGTCATGTGATCAGCCACAATGTTAAGTTATGGTATTAGTGATGAGCACAACCCAATACATGTCGACTATTTCTATTATTTGCGTAATTTTAGCATATTCACAGAATTTGAAAAAAAAAAATTAAATAATACATTAAAACTAAAAAAGGATAGATTTCCGGATAGGGGATGTTTGACTTTTTTCTCCGGATGGGTCAGTTAAAAAAAGGACAGATTTGTCCGGAAAAAGGCTAAAATGGCATCACTGTTTCTAACTCATATGAAGTTGTAAAATTTAACAATAAAAATGTCTGGCTATTTTCATAAAAATTCACAACCAACACATTTGAAGACAGAGAAGGAAGAACAAGAAGATGAATATTCAACTCGTCAATTTGTGGAAAAAATGCGTTTAGTGACACGCCTCATCACCCTCATTGAATCAATGGGAGCTGAAAAAGAATTTATTCAATATGTACGTGAACATTACGAAGATATGCGTGAATTGCCAAATAAAAAATTCAATGAGGAGCCGAATTTCAATTGAAACTTTAATGGTGGGCAGATCTTTATACATATGTTAGGTTTCTCTTCTTAATAATTCTTTTAACTCCAATTGTAGTGTAGGGCCAAAACAAGAGTATTAAAGTCGTTCTAATATTTTTGCGAGAAGCTGCAGAGATTTTCAGTTGGTATTGGAGTTCCTCAATTCAGCGTCTGTCATATGTCTCAGAGATGATTTTAGTCTTCCATAGTTTTTTGAAAATTGTGGGTTGACCTGTTCACATTGCTTGCAGCTTTGCATAAAGTGTAAACTATCCATCCAAATCGTCTACTTTTAATTAGAAGCTCAATTGGGTGTTCATGGGTCGACTTAAGAAGATCTTGATTAGAGATAATGCAGGGCTATCAAATCCTTAGAATTTTACGCAAGCAGGTTTTAACGAAATTTTGAAGCACAGACCTGCCTAGTTTTCACATTTATATCGTGAGCCGTTTGCTCCAATTCAGATGCCCGCCGTAGATGCCAACGACATGTGGTCAGACGCTACTTCCTGCCTTCTGTGCTCACCTCACTTTCAACCTTAATGGTTTAAGAGGCCTTACCAGTAGCAAAGCTACTGGCGGCATTGCTCTCGGATCACTGCTTTTACTGATTCTCCTCATTGCGGCAAGATAACAATCTCTCTAGGAGCAATGTTTTTGTTATAAGAAGGAAACACCATCCTAAAAAAAATTAAAAACAATATTTTGTGTCGTCAATTTTTCTTAACAAAAAAGGCACAAGCAAACAGTTATTAGACAAGAATGCATTATTTGTCTTCTTTTAGTAGTTTGTTGTTTATGTTTTTCTCTTGCTGAAATGCTGCTTTGTTAATGTAAAATCTACTTTCGTGACTATCCAGGACCGGTTTTAAATTAATTTTTCTTGTGGTATGTGATTTGTATTGATAGAGACGCAGTGATAGAAAGAAATGTTCTAGTAGCTGGAAAGAAGGGTTACCATGATTAATTAAAAATACACGAAGTCGTCTAAGTTTTTTGGATTATTAGAAAACAAAAAGTAGTAGTATAGAGTATTGCGAAAATTTCCTTTGCATATTTCAGAAAGAAACAAATAATACGAGAGATAAACACCAAAACTTAAGTTTGAAAAATACATTAAAATTTGAGTTTCATATTTCCTCACACAAAAGATACACAAAAATACTAGAAAAGTAAAACTTTCAAGGTTTCTTCTCATCCTATGCATGCAATTTGTCGAAGTTACTTCTGGTGTTGTAGTTTTTGTTGCTGTGTGGTAGTAATAGCGATCAGTTGCCAACAGAACCTAATTGCACGGAACGAAACAAACGATTTTTGAAGCAAACAAAAAAGAAACTAAACTAAGAATGGAAAAAGAAAGAATAACCTGAATACATGATAAAGGAAGGAAGGAAGGATAGAAATCATCATTGGCTAAAAGGGAGAAAAAAAGAAAAGGACCTTAGTGCGTGTGTTGTAAGGATAGTAAAGGCTCTCTACTTTGCATGCAGTATGCGTTTTTAGTAAAGCCAAAGGACACTTAAAAAAGAAAAAAAAATTTATGAAATATTCTATAAACTTCGACTTGATTGAATATTTTATACCCTTTTTACAAACAAAATTAAGATTTGGAGAATGGGAAAAGATATATTTACAGGGGTGCCACAGAAAACTCTTCTTCCTCAATTCCACCAGATTTCCGATTTTAGGTTCCACAGAAAACTCTTTCGGTACCTGCAGTTTGGCCGAGTGGAATGCAATACACCATACGTTGAAAACACTAGAGTTTTCTGTAGCACCCCTGATAGAGATATTTGTATAAATTATTATAAGTATTGAAATCGTTCCTTAAGTTGTAAGTTAGAGTCCACAGTCGCTCGAACCATGAGTGCTGCCTTGCAAATTTGAACAGCCAACAAGTTTGTATGGAATGTGAAAGAAACATTTCAATTCACTAGTACTACCTTAGAAACTAATGTCAATAAAGATTGACAAATCTTTCGTTAACTAATTCCATTTACGCTTTCAATTCAAATCCCTTAAAAACTCTTATACTTATTCAATTTCTAATCACCTTCACTTCAAAGTGATAAAAATAAAGGGTATACAAAAAACTTGCTCATATGTATCTAAATGTTCATGTATTTCTACTCCTGTTGTTGCTGCTACTATGATGTAGTACTAGAGCCATTGTCGATTCAGTGAACTGCGAATATTGACTGATACATATCGCTTCATAGCCAGTCAAATTCACTCATACTTTCTGCATATGGTAGAGCTTAGCAAGTACAAGTATCAAGCATCAGAACCAGTCAAAGTTCTTTCTATTGCTTCTTCTTCTATCTCAAGGTCCGTTGTCTGTCCCTTTGCAAAAAAAAAGCGAATTGTTGCATAAAAGTCAAAAATCTTCAACTTCAATATCGACTGCAAACAAGTGTGTTTAGTTTCGAAGTACAGTAAATGAGGCAGATAGATAGAGATAGATTGAGTGTTAGAACACAGTGGATTTAAGGGTGGTGGTGGTAACATGGCAACGTTGGTAAGTGGCAATGCAAGTGCGTGGTACTATACATCATTTCCAAGCACTTTAGCTGCTTTGACTACTTTGGCTGCTGTTGTTGCTGCTACTCATATTTGCACATACACATTTTTTTTTCATTTTTGAAAGACACAGACACACCCACTAGTAGCTGCTCATGGTCCATTCTTTATTGCAAGTTTATCCTTTCATTGTCGACTGACTTCTTTTCAGTTTTTTTTTTCTTTTCTTTTCTCTCCCTATTTCTTTCTATTGAACTGTTCTGTTCTATTCTATGTTATAGTATGGATATGACTACAAGCGTTTTAAATTTCATATGACATTTGCTTATTTGTGCTCATCTTTGCTTCATTCATACTACTCGTACCATACCATTGTAGGAATGTATCACGATACGCATTTGACAGAATCTACAAAAGGCATAGTTTTCAATCATAATCATGATGGTCTTCGTCGTCATAGTCATCGATGTTATATGATATCCATATGAAGGCTATAGTAGTTTTATGGATGCATTTCGCATTTCTTTTTTTGTTACGATTTTCATATGCTTTTTTTGACATGAAATGATGATACAATATTTTATTTGCCTTCAAGGCAACAGAATAGTTTCATTTTACAAACATAGACACTGTGTTTTCGATGTATTACATATTTATGAATATGATGACTGTGTATGCATAGATGTGGGTGTACATATTGGCAAAGCTAACTTACAGTAGCAAAAGGCTTCATTTCATTTTATGCATCTAGTACTTGACCACTTTTCTTCTCCCTCTCTCTATGATTCACAATTCCCTACATTTCTTTCATTTCATTTAACGATAAACAAAGCAAAAGAGCCAAAGAGTGAAAGATGAATAGCATTTCTGCATCATTTTTCAAAAATCATTCATATATGGAAGGCGGCGAATGCATTCAATCGTATTGAAGATACATAAGTACATATCGTACATACATACATACATTTACCATACTTACATCATTTACATACGTAAATATGCATATGTATGTGTGTTGTTGTAATAGCATCAAAATGGCACATACGCTGTTTGAATATCTGTCTCTCATTCTGCCTGTCGTTGTGCTTATAAAGTGCCAATAACCAAGCGTTGGTCAATACATGCACTGACGCTTACTCATACTTGCAAAGATGCCTTTAAACACTCAACCACACATACATATATGTGCAGGACATACATATATTCATATGTGTGTATTGAACGAACCGCATCAATGGACATCAGTTGCAGGGCATGCAATATTTAATTTTTTCAATGAAACTCAAACTCAAACCTTGTGTGCTGCAACAAAAGTTTTTAAGTCCCAAGGCTGTATTTAAGTGGAAATACATCAAAATACACCCAGAGAAATTTATTATTGTTTTATTTTTAAATAACCAAAGATCAAATTGTCGTTATACAAATCGGCAATAAACAGTTTTTTATTAAAAAAGCAATATAATCTGATTTGGAAAGTAGATTCATAAGATATCAATTAGAATGCAAAAGATCAAGTATCCCAAGCACTAATGTAGTCTATAGTTGTTTGAAGTACTTAAAGTATATTAAGCATTGCAAAACACCTTCAAGTTTTATACGAGTAGTACCTCAAAGTATTTCATGAGTGTAAACTCCAAGTAGCCAATTTCTTTCTCAATTTGTCACATGCAGCATAAGCACTTAGCAAACAAAGTGAATAATTCCTACACTAGAAGAATGAGATTATGTATCTTACATCACTTCGTACGGTAAGTAAGTAATGTCAGTTCTGCGTAAAAATATAACTAGGTTTTTTCATATGCATTGTGAAATAAATAAACAAAAATATTCTCCCTCTTGGGGAGGCCAGTCATTCACCTGGTGCGCCCAAGGTGTTGTCTGCTCTATCGCAGTAAAGACCCAAAATGCAGCCTTTTGAGCAGCAGGATTGGGTTTGCATTGATCAGTGGTCTAACCAAGTGATTGTTGTGATCCAACAGACAGTCGTTATAGCGGCTTGTGTGAAAGGCGTTCTGGTCTTATACTACTGCCAAGTTCATATCTCTATGCAAGGTTGAGTTCCTATCTTCTGCTGCAAGGACTTGCACTCTTTTCCATTGGGATTTAGCATCAATTCCCAATGTCTGGATGCCGTATCTCCATACATGAGCAATAATTTGGGCATATACTGTACGTTTATTCCTGAGAGAGAGAGTGAGCTTCTCCCGTCAAGCAGCCAGTGAAAATATTATTATTATTACACTTGGAATAAAAATATTATTGCAGTGTAATTTGAGTTGAAAGACACTCTTCAACCCATAAACAATATTGTGTTGTGTTATTGAGTGTGTTGTATGAATGTTTGACTACTCATTGTTGTTGGTGTTTGTAATATTCTCTCCTACTCTCTTCTCCTTTCAAGCTTTCCTTTCGTATAAACTCTTACTCACAGATAGTATCCAACCAACCAACATGCAACATCATCGACCGTAGTCTGTTTGCTTCGGTGCATCACAGTGATTAATGTCTGTGGCAAATGCATTAAATTCTCTTAAATGTATTACAATTTTGTTTGGTTGAGTACGTTCACTCGTTCGATACGCTACAGCAGAAACATCTGAAACAGCAGCGGTAGCAACGATAACAACATCAATAACAACAAGAATAACATAAGCTCATCGACTCGCAACGATGATGATGATGACGGTGACGACACACCTTTCTACTTTTCACTGACACCATCATTTTACTATTGCAACAATATTCTCACCTCCTTCTGATGTTCTCCTCTATTGAGTAACTAGGATAAAACTGACACGCCACAAACACTTGCCTGATTGATGATTTTTAACTTAGTATTGGTGTAGTGCAGATATACAAAAGTAGTATAACATGTATGTATCATGATGTAGGCGTGGATTGTTCTGTTCTTGTATGTGTGTGTGTACGAGTATCTGCAACAACTGACTATAACTTGCAATCGTTCGCTTGTCATCTCTACACTACTGCCTTTTATCATCATCACATCACATTGCATACCATCAGTTTAACTTGTTCTTATGAATTTGTACAGTTTCAGATTTTGCAAAATTGCCGGGAGTCTCAGTTTTCAAATCAACTAAACTTACTGCCTGCCCTGCCTCCTGCAATATGCTGCTTTAGCTTTATGATGTTGCATTTTCAGTATTCAGTTTTCAGCTTTGACTTTTGGCCATTGGTAGTGTGGTAATGAGTTGTGTAGTGAATGTGATTCGCAGCGCTGAAAACTTGACTACAGTTGAAATTTTTGACATTTGTTAGTTTTTTTTATGCGCCACAGCGGCGGCATCATCCTCTTTTTTTGATATTCTTGGTACCACAACCATCGATGAACTCATAGAAAACTAAAATTTACATGATGTTGCGCTGTGGAAACATACCATAACAACTAGAATGATGCCTTGATGCATGCAGCATAAGTTTAACTTTTCCCATTGCATACCTTGGGGCGCACTACAATGTGCCCTTATAATTTTGTATCACTACCATCATCAGCAGATTCAGCTTTCTACCATTCATTCTTCATTGCCGCCATTGTGCTATGTAATTTTCGATGCCGCCATATTGTAGCGAATACTTTTGGCCGGATATAAATTAGTCGCAATTCAATTTGTCTTGTGTAACCGTTAAGTGCGTCGATCTTGGTTGTTTTAACCAAAAACTAACCGAGCTGACAACTGAACTACCCATTCACCACTTTACTCCCCTGTTCAATGTAACACTC
The DNA here is from genome assembly GCA_037043315.1 of Amiota communis. NCBI lineage: Eukaryota > Metazoa > Arthropoda > Insecta > Diptera > Drosophilidae > Amiota > Amiota communis. The sequence goes on from JBAMAV010000965.1 coordinate 3,058,419, forward strand.
TTTACAACTCTTTCAACCACACCAAATGACTTTACTTTAACTTATTTAGTTTTAAGCCAAGTTTAGTTCGCTACTCGATCTTTTTCACTCACATTTTTGATTGATGTTCCTTTGCCAACTATTGCACACATACACACACACACACACTCGCACCCAAACTACTGATACACATATATATGCATGTAGTACATATTTGAGTATTATAAAAGTGATTGTGTGTGTGTGTGTAAGAGATGGAAAATGGTTCGGTGGGTGCGTTTATATGTGCATCTTAAGCTTGCAAAAGTTTTAATTGCTTTTTGCAATTAGAACTATTACTACTGCCGAAGCCGAAGCCTTCTTTCTGTGCTTGCAATGTTCTAATACTCGTACTAGTAGAGTAACATTGAATCTCAACTTTTACTTAGCTTAATTGCTCTACCGGAAAAATGCTCTGATGCGCCTTAAATGATTTAAAAATATTTATTCAGTCAAGGATATACGAAATAGTAGCTAAAAAGAAGTTTATTCATCTAACCAAATTGCAATTGAATTGTTAATTTTGTAGTTGGATTCCAATACTATTATTTTTGTAATTTATTGCATATAGTACACTTTTGTTGATAGTATTCAGTTTGCACTAATGATTGCAATAATTTTCTCTAACAAATAGGATAACAAAAAGATTGTTTGTGGAACTTCAATCATTTGAATTACTGGAGAAGCCTGGAGGCATTGGTGCAGGGAGTAAAAAATTTTTAATTTCCTTGCAGAAACCTAACAAATGACAACAGCAACAGCATAAAGATCTTATTTAAGCTGGATCGATAATTGCAATAACAAAGATTGTATCTACAATAGTAACAAAAAGTTCTTAGCCCAAAAGGTTCTCAATGCCCAACTTCTTGGCTATGCTGTAACTCTATCATTCAAGTCAGAAAGTGACAGCAGTTCAGATAGCTGGAAATTATTTGTTTGTCAATATAGGCATGTATAGTCAATAAGAAAATGGTAAGAAGAAAGAAGGAAAGATCAATTTAGAAGTAAGATATTTGAGTTGGTTTACCTCCGATCAGTTCAGCATTCGTTTCTCAAGTCCCATACAAAGTTTAATGGTGCTTTAATCTGATAAAAGTATAACTACAATATTCAATGCTATATTGAGACTCAGCCACTGCCCCTCACAATGGAAGTGTGCTGAGATTATCATGATCGCTAAGTCAGGTAAACCTGAACACTTGCCTGAATCGTATCGTCCGATCAGCTTGTTTGCAGTTTTCTCCCAAAATGCTAGAAAAACTATTTATGCGTAGATTGCTACCGCTACTGGACGAAGGTTCCTTGATTCCTGAGCACCAGTTTGGGACTCCAGAACAGTGCCACCGTGTAGTACATCGTATCATCGACACTTTCGAGACAAAGAAGTACTGCTCAACTATCTTCCTGGACATAAGGCAAGCATTCGATAAAGTTTGGCTCCCTGGTCTGCTTTTCAAGTTAAAAAATATTCTGCCGGAGCCATACTACCTCTTTCTAAAGTCTTACCTAAAAGATAGGACTTTCTATGTACGAATGATGCTAGTTCTGGCATAATGCGCATCGTGGCTGGAGGTCCTCAAGGTAGTGTATACTGTACACACTCTATACTGCGGATCTTTCCGTTCTTGGTGATAAACACTTGCTGGTTGCAACATGCGCAGACGATACAGCGTTTCTAGCATCCGCATGGGATTCCCACGAAGCCTTGTGTTTGCTGCATCGACAGATTGATACTATTGGTCCTTGGCTTGTTAGGTGGAACATCGCAGTGAATACTGATAAAAAGGCCCACATACCCTTCACGCTTAGGCGTGCCACTTGTCCTCCAGTTTCGTTAAAGTGGTTCAAACCACTTAGAAGCAACTTGTACCGGTGCAAAAACCGGTTCATGAGTACCTCTGAGCCGCGGATCGGTTCGATTCAAATGGTTCAATATTTTAGCACTATATTATGTATGAAAACTTTTCTTTTACGAAAATTATTATTTCAAGAAACATTTGATTATGAAAAGAAGTTAAAAAGCATTGTACGTCAATTGCTTTGTAATCACTTACGTAAGTTGCTATACAAATTTTTTTCAATTATGTATCAGTACTCAATTTAATAAAACAATGTCTTCTAAAAGGTCTTAATCTACATTTGCCCTTAAGTCAAATAAAATAAATTTAAGTTGATTTATCATAACGATTACTATTTTAGCGTGAACCGAACTGAACAATTTTTTGGAGTGCTTTTAGGTCGGTTCTGTCTTTTTAAAACGGTTCGGTTCATGTTTCGGTTCGAAGTGCAAAGAACACGACGATTCGGTTCAAAAACCGATCAGAACCGGTTTTCAACCCAGGAATAAACTTTTAATTGTAATATTATAATCAATATGACACATTTTTCTTCGACTTTCTTACTGATTAATCATTAATTACGGGTACTATATGGTAAACTAGAAAACTGGTTTTTAAAGAATCTTGGTTGGGTTATTCCTTGCGCAAATCTTGTCTAATGCAATGACAAACATGTTGCATTTATAAAATTTAAATAATTTAAAAATTATGTCTCTGACAACAGCAACATATTATAGTTTTAAGTAGCTAGAACTCACAGTTAAATACAACTCTTGAGTGTATTAAATAGTAAATGTAAACTGCAAACAAACAAAGAGCTTTAGGATTATATCTTTCTGTTATACGTTACTACAACAGATTGCCTTCATAAGAGAGATTTTATATATTTTTTATTTAATTTTTTTTTTACAAATCTGTGCATTGCTTGCACATATGTATACTATAGTACAATATACGAGTATGCTGCATTCATGGAGGGTATTAGTAGAATTTATTTTTATTTTTAGAGTCGAGTTTATCCATAAAGATTCTTTAGTTCAATGCAACTTGAATCGTTCAATAGCATATTGTGTGGGAAAAAGAAAATATATTTTTATTGAAAATAATTTTCACAAATCGCGCAAGGTATAAAGGAATGTAAGGGTCTTGTATGTATATACTTCTGTACTATGTAGTTGTAGTACCCATATAGAAAATGCTTGTCAATGACACGCTATGAAAAGGTCAAAGCGAAAAACAAAAGAGAAAAAAAGAAAGAAAGAAAGAAGTACGAGTACTGTATGAAAAGAGAGTGGAAAAACGGAAAATTCAAATCAAAGCAATTTTGCTGCAAGCGACAAACATTCACAGTGCAAATCAGAGCAATGGGAATTTTGTTCTGTTTTCTGTTTGATAAAAAATTAAACTAGATTTCCCTCTAGTTTTACGTACTCAACTTTTTTCCTTTATTTTTTTTATTTTAAACACCCTCTTTTTACATTTGTATAGCCACAATCAAACACTCACACTTGCATCATACATATATACATACATATACATACTTACTCACTACATTGAGTTAAGAGCGATTTTTCCAATTTTAATATGGCAACGAGATGTTGACGACGCTTGGCTCTGATGTTGTTGATTCTCTTACTATGGTATATTGGGTACAAATTTTAAATGAGAATTTGCAAAAGAAGTCAACTGGACTGAGGCTAAGCTGAGTCCCCTCTATTCATAGTGGGCAATACACATGATGGTCGATGATGATGTTTGTGTTTTACTATTGGTCCACGATTGTATGAGGTTAGGAATGGGAAAAATATGGCAAAAACGACACCAATGGCGATTTCTCGATTTTAATTGCAATGTGCTGTATTCTTTTCAATGCCCATTTCAATATATATTCTTGCAAAGTTGGCCTTTTTTCTCAGCTCAGCTTTGAGTTCGTTCTGCTATTGATGTAGATTGCCTTGAAAAATTAGAGAGCACAAAAAATGTGTGCTAACATCAGGAATATAATATGAACCTAAGTGTGTTTTTATTATCCTAATGCTACTTATCATATCATCATTACTCGTACTATATTTAGATAAGATAAGAATCAATCCAACTTTCCTCTAATAAAATGTTTCAATATCTTTCTTGGCAATTTCAATTTATCTTTGGACTCAAAATGATCTGTTTTTTGTGGTTATAACATTTGATGATGGAAATCTCATTTCCTGAAGCATTTTTTCTTTATCTGCAAACAGATGAGTATCACTGAAAGCTTGATGCCAACCGCTGCCATGTTGCAACTGTAGCCATTGTCTTGTGACATGGTCTTGCCTGAAGAACATCTTTTAATGAATGCCATTGTTGTTCTTTCTATAAATCTATATTCATTAGAAGTTTAAAATATATTAAACAATATTTTAAAGTCTTTCTCTATAGTCAATTGATGTTAAGACATAAATGAAAAAGCAAACACAAATCATAGTCATCATATTGTCGATCTGCTGCCTCTTACTTTCATAACGTATTTCTTTTCATATAGTAGTACTTCGTGAAATCAAAGGCAAGCTTAGCACATAAAGCAGCAGCAGGATTCATTTTAACTTTGAATTCTATTGCAATGTGTGTCTTCCTTTTGAAATTCATTTTTTTCCTTTTCCATTCTGGTATGCAATGTTTGCTACAAATGACTAATTACAAAATGTTTGATTTCCCAAGAGAAATTTATGGGCGACGAAACCGTGGCATTGGTAAAATATGAATGTTGTTTACCAAGACTCTTCTCTATACACACCACATATCTTAATATGCTAAAAAAAATATTTTCAAATAAATTTTTCATACTTTGTTTTTATTTTTTATTTTTTTGTTTTGTCTGCGCTTAATTTTGCGCCCAAAATATTCAACTTATCAGCATTTTGCTGAATGCAATCAACAGCTTAACCAAACTCAGACCTAACTCAAAGGAACACTCCATTTGACTCAACTAAGCCAGACAATGTTGCTTATTTAAAAACCAGTCAGGCGATTCCGTTGACAGGACGTTTGTCCTGTTGCATGCATATTGTCGTCAGATATTCTAGACACAAAATAACATGCTTCGCGTTGTTGCCATCCTTATGGGAATAAATAGATGGAATGTATGGAAGGATGGATGTACCTGTAAATATATGAATGAATGAATGATTCAATAGATTCTACTTTAATATTCTCCTGAAAATATTATTTTATACTAGTGGTAATACGATATATAGTAAAAATACTGGAGGCATTCCAAATTTAGTAGATTCAAGAATTTTGGAACTATTGAGCTTGAATAGTAAAATCATATGGATTATTGGATGGCAACTTCATAAAAATGCCAGAAATCTCTTTCAACCGCATATCAACCTAATTACACTTCTCTTTCGATTTGTTTTAATATCGCGGCAAAAATTATTTTGAATTAGCAAAGACTTTGTTATGAGTCGCATATTTGACAATCACACAAAGTCGCAAACACTCTTCAATCAGCTGTTCATTTCACATGCCTGATAGAGACTTGTCTAATTTTGATGAATTACTTTAGATAAACTTAACAATTAAAGGAGAATATCAATTCTATTTAAATAAATAAAGGCACTAATGATTTTCCTTCGAGCTGTCAAACAAAGGCCAACTTATCTGAACCAAATCTTTAAAGTACAATAAATGGTTATTCAGATAAAGTATCGATTGTTTATAGACCTTTTGAATTAACTTTAGTATTAAATTCAGGCATTATGATATGACATATTAATTTCATAATAAAGAAATCTTGAAAATGTTTTTAAAGGATATGTGAAACTTATTCCTCCTTCTATTCCTCCATATTACTTACAATTCGCCTATACATTTAAACTATTCATTTGTCTACGAGTATTGACAGAAATATACACATGCATTCATTCATTCTTTTATCCATCCATCTATCTATCTATCTAACCTACCAAATCTTTATCAACATTCAGACGCTCATGTGTATGTCTTTGGCTATGTGTTTTATCTGTCTATACATTTATATGTATGAATATCACAGTCTGTGGTCTGCCACAGGGATGTAGTCATTGTCGTCGTCGCCGTCGTCAGGTTATGTGCTTGGCATGACAAAAATGTCTCTTTGGTTTTGGTTTGTCTCATCATTATCATCATCTTCATTTTTATAAAAATGTCAAAATAAAATACGAAAAATAGATGTATATATGTTTTATGCCTTGATGAAGTTGGTTGTGTGTTTATTTTTGGTTTAGTCTTGATTTAATTATGTTATTTTTAGCATTTGATCTGCTTTTTAAATAAGCATATTTTTGATAGATACAATTGTATTTGTTAAGTACATGTTTTTTTCTTTTTATACTCTTTGCAACTTCAAACAAGAGAAGAAATCAAAGTAACAAAGAACCACAAGAAATTTGCTTGAGGCATCAATCACGTATTGAATGTGCGGGGGGGTATAGTATTTTCTTTTGTCATAAAAGCAATGGGGATATGGAGTTAGTTGATTGAAACTTTTGTCGCAATTGTTGCTGAATTCTCCCCCTTTCTTTCTCTCTCTCTCTCTTTCTCTAAGTCTAAGAGTTCAATGATTTTTGTTATTTTCCCTCTATCGGTGTGATGACATTTTACACTGAATGAATTTTATGTTGATTACAGATTAAGATTGCAATACATTTTCCCTTCAATTCTTGTTCACTCACTTACAATTTTGTTTGTTTGTCTATCTATCTTGAGCTGTTGTAGTCTTGCATATTATGGAATTTTAGGTTTGATTTTGATAATGATAATAATGTTGATATTATAATGATATTGTCACATAAGTCTTTGTTTTCATCATATCTGTCTATATGACTTTGTCTACAACTACTACTCAAATGCAACATTGTAGATGAAACCTGTTCACCATTACTTTTGGAATTAAAGCTTCTCAACTTCTTTCATTAACAAAACAGTTGTTCCTCTCTATACATTTCATTTTCTCTACAGATTGGGTGATCACAAGTGTTAATTTGGTTGAATGAATTCGTTTGTGGAGAGATTTAAATGGAAGGGATTTAAAGTGAATGTCAGTCAGACCATTTTAATGTTAAAGTGCCAACAAATGTCGATAATAATGAGTTGACAGGCAAACATAAGTTGTAGAGATTTGTTTTTCATGTCTGTACATCTGACTGTCTGACCATCATCATCTTTGTCTTTATTGTTGTTGTCGTTGTTCTTGAGTTGTCCTTCGTGTTGTTTGAAAAGGGTGATGAATTTTAACTAAATGTAAAAGGATTATTTTTATATTTGCTGCATAAAACTGATAGACAAAGGACTTTGAAAAGCTTTTCGTGTTGTTATAATTAATTTTGTAGCGTGCATTGCAGCAATGTATGTTGCTGTTGGCAACTGTTTGCTTTGTTTTTCTCATTCACTATATCATTTTGATCTCAAGTTGATGTGACTGAAAAAAATGCTTTTAGCATACAATATAAGCAATTTTTCAAAGAATTTCTTTCAATGAAAGTGGGAGTTCTTTGATGAAAATGTATGATGAGTGATTACCTTTGTTTCAAGCTAAGTTGCTAACAATTTTTAATTTAGTTAATAAAATTATAATTAAAAAAATGGAAGAGACGGGCACCCACCCTATGGATGCCCTTTGTGTTGGTTATAATGTCATTTTTAGTTTGAGTCTATTTTTTTCTATATTTACAGTGGTTTTTCTATGAATTACCAACACATTGGTTCGTACCGCCACCACAATTTTATAGAGAGCTAAAAGCTTTACAAGTTAACTTAGCATGGATTGAAACAAAAGTGAATACAAGCTTAAGTTTCACCAAAGATTAAATACCTTTCACATATAAAGAAATAGTAATAGAATTGAACGAAAAATAAGTTACAGTGATTTATGAAATTATTTGATCAAAGAAATGATGTTGTATTAAACCAATAATTTTTATAAAATTTTATATAATAGCTACTTGGTATATGGGAGTAGTAGTTTCGATTGGATATTTTGATGGGTATTATTTTTAATTATTCTATGAATTCTCCTCTCCCAGCAATCGAAGAACTCGAACTGAATTATATTTATGATTATGAGTTTTAATTTCGTTTGGCAGTTTGGCATTACTTGCTGAAAGAATAAAGGAGCTGCCAAGTTATACCTAATTGATAAAGTAGCAAGATCAAATTTCTGAATACAATTTGTTATGGTTTATGAAAAGTTAATAATATTAATTATAAAACTTGAACAAAACTTTATTATTTGCTCTTCAGCCAGCAAATTGTGTCAAGCAAATGGAAGTCATAGTCATGGCCTTCGATTCTTCTTAAAATATAATTATTATTAATAGAAGTAGTTTAAGAATTTACTTGTTAAACTAAAAAATAAGAGCACTGCTTTCAGCTCTAAGCTTAAAAAAGAATTGTAGTAAAATATGAGATTAATAATACTATTGTATTTAAATAAGATTTTCTAATTTAATGGATTTAAAAAACTTGTAGATTAGGTTTATGTCAATAAGATTTGAGTTGCCTAGTTGCTCCACTATGTTCAGTTTGGCTTGATTTTGAAAGCGCTGCAATAGAACGTACCCTGAAAGTAGGTGCTGCATAGTGGAGACATCGTTGCAATGGATGGAAACTTAATACAGGCATACCTTATTTGGCAAATCGTATGGTTCCGCTTACTGATATTTGGACCGTTAAGAGGCTGTCAGTGCAAATAACAAATTTGCCTCTGGTATGTTGCGCAATTTGTACTGCATTTAGGATGGTAACTACTTCAGCTGAAAAGACTAAACAGTATCCAGGGAGCCATCCTGCTGTAATAAGTCAACCATCTTGGTCAATACAAGCGAAGACTGTAACATGTTCAGATTTTGGCCTATCCGTAAACAACCATTTCCAATTATTTAGCTTTAACCTGGTTAACTTTTCGGTGAAAAGTTTCCGAAAGACCTCACCACTGGTTTCGTTTTTCGGAAATTGTCGTAGTGTGCTGATAATTGAGGAATGCATGATAATGGAGACACTAAAATTTCTTTCTTGCTACTCATCATTCGAGTAATGAGTTTATGTCTTCTAGTAATTTCACCGTCCATCATAAACCACTACATTTTAAAATTGGACACAGACAGAGACAGAAAGTCCTAGTTAAATATATTCCGATACTTTATGTGGTTTCTGAAATAAATGAAATAATAGTCAAATACAATTTACGTTAAATCTATGAAAATTTTAAAAGTAAACTTATGTAGTTTAGTATGGAGGACTAAACTTATGTAAATATACTTGTATACTATATATTTTGACATGTAACATTGACAAAGTTCGACAGGTGTCCGCTTGCATCACTTAAATAGAGTGTTGCCTGCCGTACTACGACGTTTAAAACTCGATTATTCAATCAAAAAAAGGTTTTTATTTTATTTTATTTTATTTTTCTCTTCTTTTGTTTTGTGATATGTTTCATTTTTTTCGCAATTTTTCCTCGCTTTTCTTTATGTTTTTATGTTTTACTGTTGGTTTTTTTATAGTATATTTTTTTTCCTTTCGATGTTTCCGCGCCAATATGTCGATATTTACTTGTTTTTTGTTGTTATTTGTTATTACATATTTTTTTTCTGCAACGTAATGAAAATCCAGTTTTCATGTTACCACTGCTAATGACAGTTTTTTAATGATGTCGGACTGTGTGCTTACTACTATTTTTTTTCTTCTTCTTTTGTTTATTCTTTCTTCCAGTTTTTTTTTCCCCATTTTTTGTTTGGAAAAATAAATTTTGCTTTGTACAAACTTTTCAATGGCGTTAAAATTAAATACAAAAAAAATATATATAAGGATATAAAGTATAAAAAATAGTATTGAAAACTGTATAATGGACATTTAATAGGATTCAAGCGAGAGGCGTTTTAGCACGTTCAAATAAAAAATATAAAACAAAAACAAAATCACATAGTAAAGTTTATTACGTTGAATATAATGCAAGCCAACATAAATCTGAGTGCGTGAAACAAACACAGATGGTGAAAGGGAGGAGACAGATACAGTGATATGTTCATACTAGATACACCCATAGAGAAAATGTTTTTTTAAAAAAAAGTACAGCATACTTTTTTAGGCAAGTAGGTGGTGACTGTGAAATGAAATGAAACTGGCAACTATGGTAACAACGACAAAGTTTTCACGCGGCTTTATTGTTGTAGAAGAGGAGAAGAAAAGCGAAGCGAAGTGAAGAGTATTTTATCTACAATAGTATTTGCCAGGTTAACGGTAACAACGCAACAAGAAGAATGCATAAATGGTATGTAGATAGGCAGACAGGTAGGTAGGTAGGTTGGCCGGCCAGCCTCAACATAAAACTAAGCTGTGGTCCATTCCAACGCAATGATTTTCTTTTTATAAAGTCATAGGTGCATGATGAAGGTTTCGCCTTCGTACGCTATCGTCATCACCATCGCCATCATTGTTTGCTAAAATACAATAATAAAAAAAGGGACTCAACGCAACAAATGCAAAAAGAAAAAAATCAGCACCAACGACGACACTAAGCCTGAGTGCATTTTCTTGTTTTTGTGTTTTCATTTTGTTGTTCTTGTTTTTGTTGCTGTTGTGGGTATTGTTTTTTTCTCTTCTTCTTCATTTTCCTCACCTGATGACATGAGTTGTTGTTATTATTGTTGTGTGTGCTGCTGTTGTTGAGTTGTTGCATAAAATCCTTAACGCCATTTTGTTTGTTGTTGTCACCAGCGATTGCTGTTGGTTTGCTAGTTTTGTTGTTGTCTTACACCTTTATTTTTGCTTTGTTATTATTGTCACAAAAAGTTGAGGTCTTTTTCTCTTTTGTTGGCAAATGCAAAAAATTCTTTATGCCACAAAAAAAAAAATATGGTTGAATGTGAAAAAGGTTTCAAAAATTGCACATCGTTTGCCTAAAAGTATATCAGATCATGATGTGGGGAACTGCATGCACCTTGAGTGAGTTGTAGTCCTCAATGTAAGTCCTACTTCGTTGGTATTGACGCTGTCGTCGTCGTCGTCGTGGTCGATGCTTTGATAGTGTCAGAAGCTTTAGGTTTTACTAATATAAAGTCCCTGTGAAAGAAGGATGTTAGTATGAGTATACAACCACTTTTCAAATGTTATGTTGTGGTATCGCATGAACGTATGCTGCATGGACAACCTTGTAAAAATAAAAGCCACGTTATTAAGTTGAAAGCACGTGCAACTTGTTACTGCTGCTGCTACTGCTACTGCTGTTTCTCCTTCTGCTGTTGTTATTGTTGTGTATTGTATTTTACTACGTTGCCACCAAAGCGCAGCAGTTGCTTTTATTGTTATTACTACAGTACAATACATTAGTGTGTGTGTACAACAGGACAAGCATTCGCAGCGACTGTCGTATTTCTTCGACTTTTGAGGGTTTTTCTACACCTTAGTGTTGAACGGACGCACTTCTGTTTTATTTTATTTTTTTTTTTTTTGTGAGGCACTATTAGCTTTTTAATAGTGCACTTCCTATACCAAAGTATGTGTGTAGCGTTATGATTTCCACATACACACACATACAACACTTGTACAGATACATTTTAGTATCGTTGTCGTTCTTACTGTTAATAGCCACCACACGAATTCATTTGGCGCTCTTAAATCAAAATGCTCTGAGCTTTATATTTATGCATTTGTATATATACAAAATATGTGGATATATCTGTGTATGTGTGTCTGTGTGTGCGAGTGTGTATGTAATGCCCCACAAGAATAAAGAATAAAGAATACATACATATATATTTTTAAAGAAAACTACAGAAACTTCAGTCAAGTCGTTGGGAAATACACTTCAAATGATTTGATTTGATTTGATTTCAATCCAAGTAGTCTTTACTTTACTATATTTGTATATAAACTAATAAAAGTCACGAAAAACTCTCAATATAACATAATTCGAAATTGAAGTTGTCTAACTAAATAAAAGAGAAAAAATGTCTGGATTTAATGTTGAAAATTACCTAGAAGAACTAACCTTCGAACAGATGACACCAGCTCAACGTAATCATAAGCAATGGTTACTTACAAGAGACATCATACTTATTGTGGCAGCAAATCAATTTGAATGTTATTTCGTTCAGTATCTGGCAGAAAGATATGAGGTCCTTCGTAATATATGGTCTGGTGCTGGTGATCAAGCATATTTTAATTTCGATGAGGCCATAACTACACTTGATATATTGTATCAACAAAGTGATGATGCTATCAAAGTGCGTATTTTGTATGTCCTGGAAGATGTTCTTAACGCTTTACGTATAAAACGTGCTGCAGACTTGCATATTGAAGGAATCATCTAATGTAATGTTATTCCTAAATGCAAATTGAATTTACTTTGTGCATAGCAAAGAAATAAAATAGATGAAAAGGTATTGTGTAATAATTTGGAGATGAAATAAATTGTAAATGATTGTTTGGCACCCCCCCTCTAAAAAAATAGTATTCTTTTTATTTGTTATGAATTTTAACAATCTTTATTATGGTAAGTCAAAATCAGATTGGCATTTGCTTCATTTGGTATACTTTCAAATATTTGAGAATCTTCCAGATCATTCTTAAATATTCTGCTTCGGTAACCACTTTGGCTGAAGAACTCTGCATGTGCGACAGAGAGAAAACAGTCGAACAAAAAATGCGTACGACAGAGACAGTCTCCGTAGTCGTACATATTCTTTTTGCAAAACTCCATTTATTCTGTTTGGTCAACCGAGTATTTGAAATTTGCTACACTCACAATGAAAGAAATGCTTTGTTTGCAGTTTCAAATGCATTCGTGCAAGACTTCAGTTTGTATTGCCCGTTTGGAGCTTTCTGAATTATCTTTTAGTTTTCATACAATATATCTAGAATAAAGATAACATTAGATAAGAGAATATCAAAAGAAGAGAAAAAATATATGATTTCCCATTTCTGTACCACAAATACTTTATTTGTATTCAAATTCCATTGGTATATTGATTGCCATTACTTCATTCAATTGTATCAAACTTAACATGATCGACTGGAACTGGAAAAGCTTGTCTGAATTACTATCAAACAGGAAAAGGCGCTGTTAAATTAAAATCACCAGACCTTTACTAAATAGACTATGGCCTTAACGTTCTAGCTGTTTAATGCAATTGGAACTAGTCTATCGACATGTCTAAAGTGCAACAACAAAATGTACACACTGAAATACCGAATGTTACAAGACATCAGCCTATGTTTACATTTTTGCCCGGTATATGGTATATTGTATTATTTTCCACGGCTGTGAAATACAACGGTAAAAATTTGGTATTTTTTAGGTAAAATTAAGGTTCAGTTAGTGAGAAAAACAGCGTTAATCATGAGAGCGATAGAGACAACAAACATCTTTGTGAGAGGGAGGCCTGTTCTACGAACAGTTTCTCTCATGTAAAGTACGCTCATTTCCTTTACACGTTCATGAACGCCTTTTCATCTCTGGTACATTGACACCTACATATACTGAATAAACTACATTACCGGATGAAGTTTTACCGAACAAGGTTCACATAATTTTTTTTGTTATTATTTGACCACATACCGAATACGACGATACCGATTAAATGTGAGTAGGGTTAATATTTCCAGGTTTAAATAAAGAAAATGGCCTGTAGTACTGAATTTTGTATTGTTATTGTTATTTTTATCAATCATGTAAATTTCATGATCCTAGGGTTACCACGAGGGGTACCTCCCATACAAACCCAAATTAAATGACAAACTTGTAAAGAATAAAAGTACAATAAAAGTGCCACTCAAACTGTATTCTTTGTTGATACTCAAACTGTAACAGAGAGGTTATAGTGATGCTAAGAAAGTAAGGTTGGATGCAACCCATAGCAGTGTGAAGAGTATTACAACTTTGGCATTGCCAATGATAGACTTCTTTCTGGTTTTTCTTGATCGTTTTATAAAGAGAGAACACCATGTTCACATCAATTCATTATAAAATTTTAAAATTTGAGAAATTGGTTTTCTGAGTTGCATAGTTTATTTTAAATTAATTTCTTGTGATCTTGATAATACCAGTTATTGTACTGTTTGAGGTATTCTATAAACGGCACAATGTGTTACATACACCAGACAAAAAGTGTTAACACCTATTCACACACACCCACTCACACATTGATGTGAAGTGCAAAGAAAAACAGCTAAATTATTCTGCACTTAATGGCTTTTTAAATAAACTACAATACATGATTATAAAATATATCACCAGAGATACTATTGTATATCGTAAACACACATATGTGCTCAATGTTTATACTCATAGTACTAGATGGTATGAGGCATTGCTGGTGTTTTTCTTTTTCTTTCTAAATGATACCAATGAGGGATAGAACACAGTAAAGGGAAATAATTGCTGTTGTTAAAATTGAGTAACATAAAAAGATATATATGGTAGTGTTGGCAAGTTGTATAACTCATTAGCCTTAAATCATTCTTCAAAGACAGCAAAATGAAAAAAAGAAATGAGTGTAATCTACCAAACCTTGAACAATTTTTTTATTATCTACACAGTTACTTTTATAATGAAATTCTGAATTCCAATTAAATGATTTACCTATTTTTTTCTGTTTTTGTTTGTTTAGTTTTGGTTTTTCTTTAATCATGGTTTTTGTATTTGTGGAATTCTAATTTGACCAATTATATACTTTTATAGAATGAGACTTGGTTTTCGACACTTTAATCCAACCTCAATAAATAGTTAAATTCTAATTAATTAAATTGCCACAAATCAATTATATATGAACAGAATAAAGAGTGCACGTGGAACATAAAATAGGTTTTTCTCTATGTATGTGGTAGGTTCGTGCAGTTAAATGTAGCGTCGGCAACAGGTAATCATGGTTCGCTCTTGTGTTCAATGAAGTATTAAACATGAATAACATTTTGTTGTTCGTATGTTGTTGTTGTTGTAACAAGTAAATTTCAATTAATTAAACGTACATTTTGCATGCATCCAGAATTAGCAGAAAATGGATATTCATCACTCACTCACTCTCTCTTTCTCTTTCTCTTTGCATTTGTCTTTCAAAATACTAAACGCAAGTAATGTTTATAAAACATAAAACAAAATTAATCCCACGACGCAAAGCGATTGTTTGTTATTTGTTGCATGCAACATGTGAATAAGTAAATGAGTAATGTGCCCCTGACTGACTAAGTAATTCAATAAAATGACATATGCATCAACTGAAGTGGACTTCAGAGGAGGTGAATCTAAAGTCAATTCAAGAAATACAATAATAAGAAATTCAAAGAATTTCAAACTAAAGAAGTTGTGAGAAGAAGAATGAGAATCCATTTACTATTGGAGATATGGGCAACTGAATCTAAGTAAATTTTAATATTTTCAATGTAAAATTTTGTTATTTATTCTCAAACATTTCAATTACATTTGTGATTTAAACTAAGTAGTCTTGGTTGCATCACATTGTTATTGTTCAGATCGAATTTGAAATATTGTTGAAAATTGTAGAAAAGAGCCCCTGAAGGCTGGCACTTGACTGACAACAATAATTTTAATTGAAATGTTTAACAGAATAAATACAAAATACACTTAGTTGCAACATAAGAAGACATTAGCAAGTGTTGGCAAATTGCCAGGAGACATGTTGCGCCTCATTGTATGCAATGAAAAAAGAAAAATGATGTGAAATTGAAATGAAAATATACTCAGATATACTGTATATGCAATATACATAAAGATTGCAACATTGACCACCAGAAGACAGATAGATGGTTTTTGAAATCTCCTTTGCAGCAGCAGCAAGAATAATGTCAATAATAATAACAACAAACAACAACAGTTTAATCACTTAACATTATGCAAATTTAATTATTATCACTTCATCGTCAACGCGTTCATTCTCTGTCTCTCTCTTTGAATGTGGATAAGGATGCATACAGTATTGTGGCAGGATATACCAACAAATATACTTAGATAGTAGTAGCTAGCATTAGATGATAGTTGCAATTGTGCAAAGTTAGTTGTTGTCTTGTCTTGGAATAAGTTACTATTACTGTTGTTGGCTCTGTTGAAGCTTTGCATATAATCAGCATTTGCATTTGTTTATTCAGTTATATAACAATAGTATAGCAACAACTACAGTTACAACTGCGGTACTCAATGATACAATAGTTGGCAACAGTTTGTCGTCGTCATTGTTTGCTTATTTCAAATTCAAAATCTGTTTAATTCAAGCAGTTGTCAACGAAAAAAAAAAAGAACAGAAGATCACAAAATATCTTATACCAGAAAATGATGGTAAAAAAATAATAATCCATGAAAAACTTAACTAGAATGCTAAACAAAAGGACCTAGAACAGCCACTACTAATATTACTTCAAGTTTCATTGGGACTGAAGTAAAAACTAAATTTAAAACGAATATTTTGGTGGAACCTAAGTTTAAACGAAGACAACATGCTATGTTGCTCAATCATCAAATGAGACCTTTCAAACTTTAATTTAAAAATCTAACAAGTCAGAATATAAACTTCAGAAATTTACAAATCTTTCATTCATTTTTTTTTTATTTATTTATTTATTTAACCCATAATTAATACAATTTCATACATAATTAATTATCTTTCCTATTTTACAGAGTTTAGTTTTCAAGTTTTTAATCTACTTAGCTACTGAAAAATTGTTTCAATTATTAAATAAGTTATATATATACACATTTTATGCTAAGGAAAAATGGGAAAAAACCTTAGATAACGAACACTTAAAACTGACTTAACTAACTTAGACTAGTTAACTGGTACTTGTAAGCTCTAATCATAGACTAGAGATACAAGTACCAGTTATGCGCAAACTTATATACATAGTGCAAACCCTATATAAGTGAATTGCGATTATTAAAGATTGAGTTATAAATAGAGATTTTTTCTTCAATTTTTTGAATGTTTGATTTTAGATGTAATTGACTAGTCGAATAGTAGTATGGTAAATTCAGTAACAATTTGAGTAGTTTATTCTGTGCGATTTGAAGTTTTTTTATATGTGTTATAGCACAATCACCCCAGACCTGTGAACCATACATTAAAATGGGATTAAATATTGATTTAAAGATAATGAGTTTATTGTGCTGTGAGAGTTTTGATTTGCGATTTATGATCGGATAGAGTGTGCATATCGTTTTATTAATCTTATCCAGAGTTTTCCCGATATGAACATTAAAAGTAAGTTTCCTATCTAAATGTAAGCCAAGATATCGTATGCTATTTAACCAAAGGATGTCAGTATTGTTGCAGTTTAGATTACTATTTGGCAAATATTCACTTTTCCTTTTTCTTGTGAAGAAAATAGCATTAGTCTTATTGACATTTAGCATGATTTTCCATTTTTTATAGTATAAATTAAGTTCAGTCAACGAGCTTTGGAGGGTGGTGTGTATGCCTATGTAATTTGTACCTGCACAATAAAGCGCAGTATCGTCTGCAAAGATAGAAACAGTGCAGTTGTTGAATACAGGTACATCATGGATATATAAGTTATATAATATCGGTCCTAAGACCGATCCTTGCGGTACCCCAGCACTAATGGTTTTAGTATCCGATTGAATGCCATTTAATTCAATAAAAAAGTGTCTGTTTGTGACGAAGCTTTGAACAATTTTTGTTAAGTAGATAGGTGTATTCGTAACCATTAGTTTATGTATTAAACCATCATGCCATACTGTATCAAAAGCTGCTTGTATATCTAAGGCAACCAATCCGACTGATTTTTTATCTTGCAAATTTTGTTTTATAAATTTTTTGAGCTTTAGAAGAGGGTTTATGCAACTTAAATGCGACCGAAAACCAAATTGAGTTGCGGGTATAATCGAATTTGTTTCGAGATGAGAGTTAAGTCTTGCCTTCAAGATTTTTTCAAATATTTTTGAAAAGCAACATAACAAGCTGATGGGTCGGTAGTTCTCAGGTGAATCTGGTGGTTTTCCAGGTTTGGAAATGGGTATGATTTTTGCAACTTTCCACGATTGGGGAAAATAACCAATTTGAAGTGAATAATTAAAGATAAGTGAGAGAAAACGGATTACATTTAGTGGGAGGTTTTTTACACATATATTTGGAAGATTGTCCGGACCTGGAGATTTCTTCGTCTCAAGCAAAAAGATAATATTCTTAATATCATTAGTTGATACAGAAGGCACATCAAATGATCGATGGTTATCAAGATCACTGATGGAACTCTTGATCGTTCTAATGGTTTCACTATCAGAAAGAGAGTCCGTAATATTATGTTTTTCTTGAAATATTTCTCCAAGTATATTGGCTTTTTCTTGTCGAGTAGAATACGTTTTGTCATTGTATTGAAAGCTTGGAATAAAGACATTTTTGTTTTTAGTTAATTTAGTTATTTTCCAGAAACTTTTGGAATTTTTATCTAGGTTCGCAAGCTTACTGTTCCAAGTACTGTTGTTATGAGCATGGATTTGACATCTTATTTGTTGCTTAAGGTGACTTAACTGAGCTTTATATATAGGTTGCCTAGTTCTTATCCAACGTCTATTCACTACATTTCTTATTTTAATGAGCTCAGAGATATGGTAAGGTAACTTTTTGCAGAGTTTCTTAGATGTTTTTCTTGGAACTGCAATTTCAAGTGCAGCAGTTACTTCCGTTTTAATTAAGTCTACCATTTTATCTATCAGCTCTATAGTAGGAGGAGCAATGAAATCATGCTGCATATGCCTAAAATTAAGGTTCAGGGTTTCCTTGAAAATTTTCCAGTTAGCTCTAGAATAAACTGGGAAAGTATTTTCTGTTACACATGGTTTAGCATTAACTTTGATGATAACAGGAAGGTGGTCTGATGTGAGATCATTAATGGCTAATGGTTCAGTCATCAAGTTTGGACAGTTAGAAATGAAGAGGTCTAGTGTTGAGGGTTTTGCCTTGTAGCTAAATGGAATATATGTAGGGTCTTTTGGGTACAGTATTGAGAATTTGTCAATATAGGACATTTCATAAAGAATATTCCCCCAACAGTTTGTTCTACTGCAGTTCCATAGCCTATTCCTACAATTGAAATCACCACCTAATAAATACTGACCGTTTACTCGTGAGAACTTTACCAAATCTGCCTTGAACAAGCTTCTATGGTGTGACTTGTCGTTTACCGGAATGCAAGAACTGTCTAGACATTTCGCCGATGCTCCTGGAAAGTATATTGAAAATATTTTGATAGTGCTTTGCGAGTCAATAATAACTTCTACACCATTCATTTCATTCATGTATTGTATATTATTGTATTGTAGGTTTATATATACAAATAGATTTATTACTTGGGTTGTGTAGTTTGTTACTCATATTTGTTATTTCTTATTTCAAATAATACATGTTAGGGTTTAGCTTTATCTATTCATTGCCTCTTTGGGCCTCGTTCTCTTTGCACCCTTTATATTCGCAACTAATACATCTAAGTTTGGTGCAATTCTCATTGTGCAATGCACTTTGTCTAACATACAATACACTTCATCTAAGTCATGTTCTACAATACACTCAAACAAATCAAACCCAAAGCAATAACGCATCCGACACACACGTTTGTTCTTCTTTGGTCTTCCAAACGAAATCTATACACTTTTGTTCTTGTCTACAGTCTTCTAGGAACTAAACTACGTTCGTTATGCTGCTACTCGTTGACCCACCACGATCCTCGGGTCGCGCTGCAACCTAGTATTCTTCTAAGGGGTTGCTACCTGTCTCAACAGCGTCACAATCTTACAGAATTGATTGGTAAATTTCATTGGATATCTTTAAAAATGTAAATATTGTACAAAAACTACACTAATCTGGGAAGGTTTAGCTTTTCCCTTATTATTCCGAAGTTTGACAATTTTTTGTCAATAAATTCACTTTGAAGATCTATATACTTTTGAAATGCATTTTAAAACAATTCTTGAGGAGTATTTATTGTATTTAAACCATCTTTTGGAGTTATGGAGTCCCAAAATTCCTGAATTTTTTACTTTAATCCAGCCGAAATAGGCTTAGGATCATTTGTCAGCTTTCTTTTCATGATTTCCCCCAATTTTTCTATTGTGTTCAAATGTGGGATTGATGATGGCCAGTCTAGGACATCAATTCCATTCTCTTGAAGCCAATTTTTGGTTATTTTTGCGATGTGTGCGGATGCACCATCCACAGTCAGAAATCTTCGGTATTGATGGATACACTTGTACTTTTCTGCTTTAACAGTGGCATCTATAAAGTGAAGCTGTCCACAGCATTTGCGAACATCCATCCCCACATCATTGTGTTCGCTGGAACAGTGCGTTTTAGACAGTCTTTGTGATATGCCTCCGTGCGCTTTCGATTAACTCGCTTACATCAAATTTGGACTCAACGCTAAAAATAATAGAGTTCCATTCTGCTCTGTACCCACTTGTTTCTCTGTCTTGCCCATAGCAATCGCTTTTTCATTTGCAAGGATGTGAGCAAATGTTTTTCTTTAGCCTAAAAGCATCATCATAAATAATGTGATCACACTAGATTATCCGTTCTGCTAAGCAAGTGATGCAATCATACCTTTTAGAAGCCGTATCGAATTTATTCCATTTTCTGGCGCGTTCTTTCACGTTTTACTATTTTTCCAATATTTTCGGCCCATTATGCCGCTGTATCTCTAACAGTACTTCTCGACATCTGAGAATGTTGCCATTTTTTTATAGCTTTGAGCTATATTTCGCAACATAGACTTGCATAACTTAAGATTCTTTGATATTTCGCCATAGCTGTTGCCCGAATTGAATTTTTCAATAATCAAGTCTCGAAATTGTTCACACACTGACTTACCACGTACCTTCGTGCACAAAATAAGACTAAATTGAAATATAACATCAACCAAAAGCCAGATGTTTTTGCTTTTCCTACATCACAATGACGGATGTAACGATATAACATTTTGCCGATACGATTCCGATTATTGGAGTAAAAAATCGGTGATTCCGATACCGATGCTGATATATACAAATAGCTTATTAAAGGCACTTTTATTTAGACGGTCAGTTCAGTCTCAGTCCATTACAGCCTTTCTACAGTGAGTAAAAAGTTGTGAGTTCCGGTTTTGCGTCCAAAGTAAGCTCTGGTGTGTTCTGAACACCAGTTTTTTGTTTTGGTTATACACATACGTGCAACTTTGCGCGCAAATTGGCAAAATTAAAACTGAAAATTTGTGAAAAATACATGATTAAGGACTTTTTGTAGAATATGCACATAGTTCTTGCAGTTTTTGGATCATCTCTTTGAAACTGTATTCTAACATTATTTGTTTCTTAGGGAGCGGACCACTGTCGGTCTTTGGCGTGTCGTTGTGCAATTCTTTTCCATGATACCGCTTTAAGTGTGCTTGTGAACTTGTACACTTTAAAGGCTTCGCCATTCCAACAATTCTTTCCGTCGAATTATTTATGTTGTCACTCCAGCGGCTTTTTTTAACTTAGTAGTTTCCCGCGCTTATTCACTGTTTCCAGGCATGCCAAATTGGGAGAAAAAGTCAGATTCTGGAAAAAAAATATACATTACGATCAGTTCAGCCTCAGTTCATTATCGACTCGAAATGCGCACCGATAACTGCATCGATGACAGAAAAACGGACTGATGGCCAAGCTTATTTGTCAGTCCATTTCGATTTTTAAAGCGATGGACTCAGACAGAACTGGCCGTCTAAAAGGCCTGATGTTGGCAAGCCCGACTGTTTCATATCGGTCAATAGATTATCGGCATTTCCGTTATTTATATCGGATTGGAATCGGAATCATTACATCCCTAATCACAACATTGTTTACATTTTCTGGCAAACATCTGATTGTATACCAATCAGAATTTAACGTCCTACGTTGATGTAAATATGCAGTGGTCGCTTTTTCGGTTTTTGTGAAGAAACCTCTTTGAAGATTTACCGTCTATTGCTGATTAGTTTTGAGCACAAAAGCATAGATCGAAGATTATTTGTCTGTCATGATATGGAAAATGTTTGTTGAAGCACCGTGACTTTCCTTTGCACCAATTGACAAGAGCAATCATATCCAAAGCTCACAAATCTTCTTAACAGACAAATGTATGTACATGAAATTAAAGATATTGTACAAATGACCACGAACTTATACTGAATATATGTATCTAGGCTAAGAGTTGTTAAAACTTCAAATATCAAATATTTGTCCAAATTCTCAATAATTGTCAATAAGCACACAAGAAATTTGTACTGCACAGATGCAGTCTGACGGATTCCGTTAATTTTTTTCATTTTAATCATTTCCACATGTATAGACTTTTTGGAGTTTCCCACACCCAGTTCTAAGTATTACAAACACTAAAGCAATTAGATCTAATAATGATAATTTTAGTATGCGTCTTCAACAAATTCAACGTTCTCATCTTATATGGAAAACAGATTACTCAACATAATATGATACCCTTTATAAATATAAATAATATACAGTATAATGCCTTTAGCTGCATCGCTAAGATAAGTGCATTGAATATGTGAAACCTGGCAAATAATCGTTATTTTGTATGTCAGATTTTATTTTAGCAGCATTCGGATGGTTGCATTTTTAAAGTAGTTTGTTTTTAATCAGTATTTCTGATATTATATCTTCTTATTTATATAATATTTCTTTAGCTGCGCTATTTGTTGGTTGCATTTTTTTGCCATCGTTATGTTTTTCTTATGAGTGTAGAACAAAGCGCGTTCAGAGTTTAACAAATAAACAAAAATTTGCGATAATTGACGCTGTTAAGAAGGGGACAGATAAAAATAAACTGTGCAAATAATGTTTTCTTCCAAAGCAAAAGATTTTTTAATAAGCTCAATATCGGCTATGATCCAGAAGCGAGGCTGAGGCGCTCGCGGAAGCTTTATTACATTCAATTTGGAAAGATACATGGCGAATCAGCAGAAAGTGATAATGCAGAAGGTTGTGACTTTACACGTGATATCTTACATGATGAACTGAGCCAGTAGAATTAAGAGAACGTATTTATGTATGATTTACGCTGCGTTTCATATCCAACGCCTTGGGCACATACAAAAATGCGATTACTATTGGAAATCTCCACGTTGTTTCAAAAATGCAAATGTGCCACCGACATCTTTTTCTAACAAAAAAGAACAAGAACCGTAAAATATTGCTGTTTGTTGATAAAGCAGCTTGTCACATCCCAAAAGTGAATACCGAGAATATCCATATCCAGCCAACACAACTGCGATCTAACAACCTCTTGACCAAGGAATTGTACGCTTTTCCAAAGTAGAATACAGTTCTTGTAAAAAAACAATTGTTTGCCAAGGAGAGAAGCAAAAATTTATCTACTGAGCAAAAGTGTGATGATTTTTTAAAATTCGTATCTGGATATAATGGTATGCCAAAAACGCGTTACAAAAACGTTATTACAAATAACGTGTCTTAAATGTGTAAAAATAAGATTTTGACTCAAATTTTTATTTCAATAGAAATGATTATTGCGTTTCCCTCTTATAAAATAAAAAAAGTGCCATTGATTTTTGAAAAATTATGTTCTTTAAGCGTGTTCAACTTATATGCATTTTTAGGATAGCTGCATCGTATGCCTTTGCAAAGTAATCGTTGCTGCACTATTCATATTTACACCTTAAGAGCTAGCAAATCTTTATTTGTGCTAGAAGAATATTAATAATAATTGAATATTTATTATCAGATTTAAACAACAAAAATAAAATATTTTATCCTCTTTATTGATTGT
Organism: Amiota communis; assembly: GCA_037043315.1. NCBI lineage: Eukaryota > Metazoa > Arthropoda > Insecta > Diptera > Drosophilidae > Amiota > Amiota communis. Next base: position 3,082,054 of record JBAMAV010000965.1, read on the forward strand.
ATGAATATTTAAGAAAATATATAAAATATATTCTGCATAAATGATTTTTGAAAATAATCATCTTAGAACCAACACAATTGATTTTTTGTTTGTTTTTTTTTTTAAACTTAAAGCTCCAAAAAATATTTATATATAATATAGACAACAATAGACAATGAATAAAGGATGACGAACAACAATTACAAGAATAACAAGGTAAAAATTGATGATGATATAGAAAATTCTTAGAAAAAGAAGAATGTGGTATAAACAAAAAAGTTATAATGAAAATGTCACACGCATTAATGACACTCAAGGTGTCAAGACTATGAAGTTGGGTGGTAACTATACTCGCAATGCAATGCAAAAACAATAATAATAACAACAAATAAAATTCAAAAGACAAGTAAAAAAGAGGTAGAGTAGATGACAAACAGTCAGTCTAGAACAGGTAAAACCAAAACCCCAACCTAAAAGACATCAACAACAAGAACAGAAATAGCTAAAGTATAAAGCTAAGTAAACAATATGGTAGAAGAGGAGGAGTTCGACCAACCAACCGACTCCATCCAATAAAACCAAGACCAAAAAACAAACAGTGACAATATTCTTGTTACACACAGATAAACAGATATAATGTGTTGTTAAGTGCATATGTGTGTGTGTAAATGTATTAAACATAAAGATAAAAGGATTTCATAAATGCAACATGCTGATGTTGTTGACAACAAATTTCAAACCATTGTTTCGTACGTTGATCCTTGTACCCTTATGACTGCTTGTATCATAAATAAATAAATAAATAAAATGTTGCAGCTTACACAAATACACACAAGTGTATGTCTATATGATATTGTAGTATTTTGAAAGCCTGTCATATGTTTGTATAAATCTTATATTTTGGGGGAGTTGCAAATGTCCTTTGGTTTGGTTTATGCATGCCTAAATAGAGATGATGACGATGATGATGATGAAGACAGACTGCAGTTGAAGGATGTCAAAAAAAGGAAATTTGTGTGGAAAATTTATACAATAATTTTTTATTCTTCTCTCCAAAAAAAGAACAATAAATAAAGAAACAAAGCAAGAAAAATAATTAAAATGCTAAGAAAATTACACACTCATATGGTAGACTGGAAATGAGCTTGTACGATATTCTGAAAGTTTCGAAGTGATAAGTCATAAAGACAACCACCATGACCATCTCTCCATTGAGTACGCGTGAGCCTTTTCGCAAAACTTCATCATAAAGTCACATCAATTTATTTTATTTCCTTAGTTAATTTCAAAGTGTCAACATTATAAATGAACTACACGTCCTAGAGTCACACTACCATACAACAATACAAACGAAACGAAACGAATGAATGAACGAATGAATCCAAGTTCTGGTGTCTAAGTCAAAATAGAAAATATTCTACGAAAGAAGAAAGGAATTTAAGTTAACTCGGCAAAAACTTGTCTTGTCGCATTTCAAAGTTGCAGCAAATGGCAAATGGTTGCACGCAACACGTCAAGAATAACAAAACACACAAAAAAAAAGGAACAAAGAAACAGTGCCAGTACACACATTCATAGAACAGGACACGAAAGAATGCATAAAAATGCAAGCAGCTCGATTTTGGTAAGCAGAATGACTAGGAGAGCTATGACAGAATAAGAATACGAAACGAAACAAAGCAAAGTAAAGCGAAGAAGTCGGCGAGTAATGCAGCGAAAATGATTAAAAGGACATGCGAACTGCATACAAACACACACAGTTGAAGAAAGTGGCCAAAGTTGTATAGAGTAGCAGTGTGGAAGGTGTGTGTTTGTGTGTAGGTGTCAGAGTATGACAAAGTTCTCCTCACAGAACAATTGCATGCCGCAACAGAAAATTTTCTACATTTCCATTTTTGACACAAACACACACCGATGAGAAGACGTTATCCTGATGAACGCGAGCGACAGGACTCTGCTCTGTTGCACACAACTGTGACATTGACAAATAATGAATGGTCGAAATGCAAGAGAGCCAAAGAGGAGACATGGAGTCATGGACGATGGAACAATATAATGATGACGATGGCGATGCCGAGGACGAATGTGACGTGCAGCCTAGAAAGGCAACAGCAATGGGTTGAATTGGCATAGGAATAGAATGAGTGTGTACACATACAGAAAGAAATACATACCATACATCTAACTACTGCATATCTACCGCTGAGTTGCTGACGCTTGAATGTGTCAAAATTGGAGCCACATTGTCCGAAACAGAAAACGTACGTTTTAAACAGGAATGTGTAACAAGAACAAGGATAACAGCAACAACATACATAATAGGAGGAGATATAGACCACTAAAGTAAAACCGCCAAAGTCGGCGACATCAACATCCTTTGGTGTTTCGGTGGAGAGATAGAAGATGGTGGATTGCAGGAGCATTGAGAATTGTCAACTCTTATTTTGTGTGTGTAAGCATAAAGTCTTGGAATCAAAAGCGGCAGTGACGGTTTCAACCGGACCAAAGGAAGTAGAAGACGAAGACTATGTGTGTGTTGTAAATTCAAGTCTCTTCAAATGTCCTTCCCAACCTATTCTATTATGTTGTTGTGGCAAACGAATGAACGCATCGCAGACAAGAAATTAAGACAATTGAACCGTTGAGGCATGCAACACAAATAAACAGAAACAGCAACATACACAAACTCAATATACACAAAGGTGGGCGTTTGCTTCATTTCACTTTGTTTGGCTTGAGTTGGCTTTCAATGTGGTAAACATTTAGTTAAACAGGTATGTGTGTGTATCCATGTGGCTGCCTTGTCAGACTCTCGGTGTATATGTTCTTGAAGTTTGTGGCTAAAGTGTATACGTTTGTGGTTAGACATGTTAGCTTAACTTATTAAAAAGAAAGAAATTCTTAGTCAAAGCAAGTGTATGATGGTGGTGGTGGTGGACACACATACTTATTTTTTATATTTTAAGATTGTGGAATTGTTTGTGGATTGTGTGTGTCTGTGTGGAAGGGAAAATAACCTCAAAATGACAAAAACAAATAATTGTTATGCAATGTTAGTTTTTGTCATTTTGTCTGTCTTGCATAAGAAGAGGAGACAGTATTTACCTTACCAAGGACTGTATGAGAAAAAAAAAGTATGCATAACCTTCTAATAAAAAAAACCTGACGCGTCAACACAAATAATTTGTTTAATGGAATGTAAATTTCCCAAGTTTTTATAAGTAAAAACAAATATCCACAAGAAAAAAGAAGGGTAAAGGAATATATCTCATAAAACAAAGGTGATGACACAGAAACAAAAAACAATTTAGTCTAATATAATAATGTCCTTTGAAATGTTCATTTGTAAAAGTTGAGTAGATAAGGTTTTTTAATCATAATAACTGAAGTAATGTAAAGAAATTTTATGTTTTCACTAGTCACCGAGACTGATACGAACGATATGCCTTCAAATCATTCGAAGATGAAACATTGACAATGATATCATTTGAGGTTTGAGTTTGCAATAGATGCTGCTAAACATCCAGAACTATCTTCGTTATTTTCTACTTCCGTAGTCAGTACATGGAACTGAGGAGATTATTGTTTCAGCAATCAACTTATAAACGAGGATTTTGAGTCGCTTCTCTCAATATTTTGTACATTTTTAAAAATCCTCACTCTATAAAATTTCAATTCTCATATTATGGATGAACTCTAGTTTTGCGTTAATCAAAATTGAGCAATGTGTATCTGTTCGAATGAATAAGATTTATGTTTTTAAGATTCTCTGTGTTACTTGAAAACAATTTGCGCATTTAAATATCGTTTTAGGCAAGTTTATTCGTTGGTTCGTCCTGTTAAACCGAAGTTCGGAGCTAGTTTTTTTTGTATGTGCCATTACCATCTGGTTTACTGGTCAAATTCTGAGAGTTGTTGTTCATCATGAGTATCTATTATGTCGAGTGAAATCAAAAATACTAATGTTCCTTATACTTACGACTTGTTCTTTCCCAATTATGTTTAATTAAACAACCGGGGGACCGAGCTTTGCTCGTGTTTTGTATGTGGATATGAATCACATTTATATTACGGGTGAAATACGTTTTTAAAAATGAAGAAATTTCAAACATAACTTATTCTGATGAGCAGGTCACTCTTTATTTTACGCATATGGCAACTCTGTACCAGTAAACAAACATTCTATGCATATGGTAACACTAATCCAGCAAACCCTTGTGCCTTTTCTATGTATATGGCAACTCTGCACCAATAAACGAATGAACAAAATTTTCTGATCTGGCAATCATGCCATGTGACATCTGACTTTCACACTTTGATTTGGATTTTCATATTTTGCGACCGTTCTCTTTGAGTTTCCCGAATTTTCTTTCTTTAAGAAAAGAAAAATCTATCAAATCGGTAGAGCCGTTTCCAGATACATAATTTGTATATAAGTGTATTTATATATTGTATTTACAAAAAATGCTCGTTTAAATATAAAGATTTCATCCTTTAGCCAACGAAAGAGCTTAGTTCTAAACACTACCGCTGTGACTTTTTCATCCATTAATATTAATATAGAACGCTATTGCTTTAATCATAGTTGTGATCGCAGGGATTTACCTACTTCCTTGTAAAAGATAGATTATCTGCAACCGTTTTAGTCTTCATCTTAACATACCTTGTCGCCAGTATATTTGGATGACATAAGAACACGCAAAATCTAAAGGCTGCTGTGTAAATTGATTTCATGGAGTAATGTAGGCATTTTCAGTCAAGAAAATCCTTCTCAGAACATTGTTTTAGCAAGTCTGTACTTTCCTTATTATATTTTAACCTCTGGCTCAGGAATGCCGTTGTGGCGCTATCGGGGAAACGTGGCAGCATGTACTTTGTGAATGTTCTCTGTATGATGATTTGAGGGACTTGAATGCGTTCGGTATTTTTAGGGTTAATGGGGATAATGATTTCAGTCAGGCGCTCTCCAGTAGGGATAGTGCTAGGAGATTGAATGAGTTTGCACGTGCAGTTTTTATTAGGCGTCGTCCGCTTGTAACCTGAGGGATCCGTGTTTTGTGTGTGAGTGTATGGGAAGGGTTTAGTGTTGTCTGGGGGGCACCAGTTCCTGAACGTTTAGAAAAGCAGCGGTCTCAGCCTACGATCCATTCGCTAAAGTCCTTGTGACAGTGGGGACATAGTTCGTTTTTGATCGTTGATCTAATAATTGCTGTCTTGGCAGAAGAGGTGGGAATAGACCTCGCTTCGAACAGTGAGAAAGCTATATCCATGAATATCTCATCTGCCTGCATTCTATTCCAGAGAGCTATATTCGATTTTTGGGACACCAACCAACGAACTATTTGGGGTTCAAATTGGTAGTACCTCGGGTACGAAGTCTGACCAGAGGCTTTTTTCTGGTACCACGGGTGGTCAGGAGCCCACGCAACCTGTTTCCGTCCTGGCCAGCGGAGACGGCTCCTCTATGGGAGTATTGTGGTGGTTGTGGTTGTATCCAAATATAGGTAGAGTGTGAGGTCTTAGATAGGCCTTGTTCTTAACCAAGGAATGAGACATACGACCAAAATAAGTATGGCTTGAGATTGGTACTTGCGGATATACATATATCCAAGGGGACGTTGATTGACGTTTAACAATCCCTTGTAATTGGCACCGTGATATTAAGTCTCTACGACAGGTGTTCACGTTAAACAAATTGACTTTCATTTCCTTATTATATATGCGGCAGTGATTGCCGAAATTTGTAAAGGGTAAATGTAAGTTGAGGATACTATTTGCCTGTAAATGGGCACGGAAAGATTACCGGTTCATTGGGCTCAGCAACCAGTCTAATTATGATAAAAAACCAGCTACCATAAATCCTTAATTGTTTGTAAAAAATGAATAGACACTATTTTCCACTAGTTTATTTTTAAAGGAATAAAAACTACGGATTGGTTGCTGATTGTTTTTTTGTGTTATTAATCAACAAACATTTCACATTCAGCTTTCCATTCATATACTTATACATGCATGTATCGAGAGATAGAGGGTATTAATTCCCGAAATCACTTTTTGAACTACGAACTGTCTTTCATGAAGAATTCACTATTGAACAAAATGTGAGTGACTTTGCTGTCGAAAAGCGACAAATTCAGCGAAGCTTGACGTTTGTCATTTGCAAAAAAAAAAAAACAAAATTCGAATTAAACGAATTCAATGCCACAATCCTTACGCATATGCAGGCAAGAGGAGACAGATAAACGCCTACTAAAACTCGGACTTTCAATGGCCAGACAGATATACATATATGGTAAACACATGCATGAATCAAATCAACGAAAAATAGGCACCAATGTCATGTAAGTCAAATGCATTCAAATTGTTGTGATTGAAGGCAAAACAAAAAAAAAAAAGCGAAGAAGTGAAGTAAAAAGTGATTTGGAAAGTGCATTCAGTAGTGAAAAATACTTGGATAGAAGAATGTGGAGGTGGACGACAACCAATTGGACAACAAAAACCAACGAACCAAAGAATAACAACAACAAGAACAATGCAGTCTATGCTATTTTCATCATCATGATCATCGACATAGTCCTTTTTGCACTTAGTACTTTACTACTACTACACATAGTCAACTTTGTGTGTCGCCTTCGCGCTTCACTGGTTTGAAATGCATTTTTCGGTGGCATGAAATGATTTTATGCCGCTTATCGTCACAGTGCAGCCAAAGCAGTACACAACAACAGTACACAACAAACAATCTGAATGACTATGCGAACCTTAAGTAAACACCACAACACACACACCGTCACTCATTATCCTACGTATGATGGTCTTTGGTCTGCTGCTGTCTAGTTGGTTGCATTACATTTTGGTATTAAAATAGCTGAAGTCAATATATTCTTATTTTCTTGCCTTGAATTTTAAATCCTTTATCCCCTTTCCCTTTTTATGACAATAGTAAGTAACTTAACTTTTAATTTGCCTTTTTGCAAAAATTTAAAATTCAGACATTTTCACTTCCTGCAAATTTCATTTCCGCTTTGATTGCGCTTTTGCGCATTTCCTTTAGATGAAGAAATCCAAAAACAACAAAAAGAAAATACAAAAAAAAAAGAAACGTGTAAAACAAATGAACGGAAACACGTCACACAAACAAAGTCGTCCTCAGAGTCAAAGTGCACACGCCATGCGTTACATATACAATTGAATTGTGTACTTTTTGCCAAAGTGCGAAAAAGCAACAGGACACTTTTGTATTACTCCTACTCCTTTGACTTACTCTCACTACACAACTACTGCTTCTTACATAGTCAATATGCATAACGTTTATTGTTGTACTTTTACACTATGCATTGCTTAACTCAATCCTTCGTCCTCAGTTCATTCCATCGTTTGTTCGTTTGTTTGTTTGGTTCACTGCATTCTAGTAACATCCCTCGAAGTCTCTATTTTACAACTTCTCCTACCTTCTAGTACAAAGTGTATATGTGTGTGTGTGTGTTGTCTGTGTGTAAAATGTCGAAAATGCAATTTCCTTCAAGTAAAATGCCTGCCATGCGCTTTTCCTAACCTTTTTAGGTGCTGACTTACGTGCTGCATACATTCAGTCATTCATACTCGTATTCATAGATAACAGCCACATTGCATCGTATGGCAAACACGTTATTTGCTGCTTGCACTACAAATTGAACTTGTCCTTTTACCTCTTGGTTTTTCTCGTATTCACCTGCACTGCATTGCTTAAATAAAGCACTTCCGCTAATAAAGTCACACGACACTAAGTGCCACAACAATAGTACTTGGCTATGCTTGGCTTTCTTTTGCATAGTATGTATGTAGTAGTATTAGGACTAGAAAAGTTACACACTAATTCAGTTTTGAAAAGTCTAGTAACTGTGTTGTGTTAGATAGTACTGTAGATGGTAGTGCAACAAACATTTGTAGTCATTGGTGGTGGAACTGTAAATCACATAAAGTCACTACTTGAAAAAGTTGAGAAGAATCTACAGTGAGTTGTCAAATCCAGAATCGAGTTTAGAGCTGTTTTAAAGAAGTGAACAGTCAATCATTATAGTAATGTTCTTTATTCAAAAGATTCTTAAAAATATATTACAATAAATGAATGAAATTGATTTATCTAAAGTACGTTTAAAGAATAGTATAAATGGTTAAAGATTGGGCATGGGATCCAAAAAAAAAAAACAATATTGTCCTTCGCTATTGTATGTTTGTTTAATAACTCCTAGTCTTATCGTCTTCTCACCTAATGAGAAAAATCAATTAACATTGAATAGAGTTTTAATTAAAATCAAAAATACATCACAATTCAGCAGACGAGAAAAACCTCAAGATTAAAAGTTACATTGTCTTATTATCTGCGACATTCAATTAGGAGAACAAAGAGAATATGGATAAAAGTAGCTTCTTTGAGTGACCAATGATGTTGCTATGATTGTCCTGTAATGTGATGGGATGGGATAGGATAGGAGTAAGAAAAGACAATGACAATGACATTTTATCACAGAATTGCACAAACGTAGACATAATGACATCAACATACATCATTTACACACACATATATACAAACATGCATATAATTGTATGTGTTGACAATGTGACAATGTTTGTGAAAATTGAAGGCAAGTGATTGCATTTTGCAACGAACAAAGAAAGGTTAAGGTACGAATTCATCAAAAACTGTGAAAAGACATATGAGAGACACAATACCAATAACTGATATCTTTACAAAAGCAGATGCAGATGCAATGCAGACACAATACAATGTGTGTGTATGCGTATGTGTGAGTTAATTAATAGACTTGCGTTGAGGTTGTTTTCGAAATTTGTATTAATCTACAGGTGCCTAGAAATGATTAAATCTTTTTCTTTTTTCATAAAAAATTTGAAGCAATTTTCTTTTATTTTCTAAAGATAATTATTCAATTTTTAATTAACATGATTTTGCAAATGATATGAAGTATACAAGTGATGAAAAATCGGAACCTAAGCATATCTAAATTAAGATCTTTGCCATGCAAGAAATGTCAGTATATCCGAAACACAGATGGGCAGTGAAGCACGATAATTAAGTTCGCGAAACTTATTGTAATAATGAATAAACAGTTAATGAAAGAAAGATTCGTTGTCTCTATCGTTCTCATGCATAACTTTGTTGTTTTCACTTCAGAGCGATAGAGACAACAAATCTTTCTTTCAAGAAACGTTTACTCATTATTACAATAAGCTTCGCTAACATAATTATCGTGCTTCACTGCCCATCTCTGATCCGAAACATCAGCAAATGCAATGTTGCGTTGCTGATACTTAGCAAGTGGTACCACAAATCTTGAGATTTTACTATATATATTCGTGTCTAAAAATCATATTTCTAAAAAGTGTGATGTAAAAAGTATTTCGAACTCTTTGCACGTGTCAATGCAGACTTTCTTTATTCACTTACTGTAAGTAATATTCCACGGCGCACTCGATTTAAATTACAAACATTTTCTTGCAATATCATCATCATTATTTGTGTTATTAATACTATTGTTGTTGTTGTTGATGTTGTTGTTCTTCTTAACGTCGTCAGTCGTTGTTGATGGTGTGATGATATTACGTTGAGTTGTGCATTCTTTGCCTTTTGTTGGAATTTAATTAGTTACGCGAGCTTTCTCAGGTTTCCTTGGCATTTTGATTTACCAAAAGGTTTTGCGTACCGGAAATTACTTGTCTGCAGACGCCATTTGCGTTTTGTGATTGTGTTTGTATGTGAATTTGTGTATTTTATTGCATTGACATTGTCCTTTTACAAGTAATAATGCTTTGTTGCCATTTATATGGAACTACATAGCTTAAGAGATATACAATCTGTTGAGAATTTGTTTTTTTTTTTAATATGTATCTCACTTTTCTTTTCTTTACAGGTAAGTGAGTATTTTCTTACTTTTATTGCACACGAGTACTATTAAGAAGAAAGAACGCCTTAAGGTAATTTTTCTTGATTTCTCATTACATTAGAAACACTCAAGAACAACATTGTTAGACTTAGTTAGAGATTCATAAGAATATACAGTAGTAGTAGTTAAGTTTTGTGTTACCGATTTCTAGTACAGTTGCTGCTGCTGCTGGTTTTGTCATTGCTATTGTCGTTGTACGATTTGTTTATTTATTTTCATTAAGGTGATATGATAAAACTAAGTACAACTTGTATTAAAATTTAAATACTGCAGCAAACTAATATTCAGAAATGAGAAACAAATTCAAGATGCTTAACAGAGTGTGAAAAATCCTGGGTTGTTTTGTAAGACGTGTATGTAGTACACATAAGAAACAGGTATCTTACATTTCTTATTGTTGGAAACCTCATTATAGGCTTCTAAACGCCACAAATCAGAATTTCCTTTGTTCCTTTTACCCATAAAAAAACGACTTTCTCGAAAACATTTTGGTACTTTGCTGCCACAGTCTTTCAAGTGAGGTCCTAGCCATTAGAGAGGCATGTCGGCTGGCAAGAAATAACGTACCAGAAGGTCGTTCAATCCACCACTGTGAAGTCCAAGCTGGTTAAGGAATGCAGGTCGACGATAAGCAAGCTAAGTCGTCAAGCTGATATCACTCTCTTATGGATTCCCGGCCATAGGAACATTGAGGGAAATGAGAAGGCTGAAGAACTGGCTCGTTTTGGTGCTTCCCTTGATATATCGTTAGCGGAACAGATCCCAATTCCCTTGGTTGTCTTCAAGAGGAGCATCTTCCTGTAATTCCGTCACCTGGCAAACAGGCGATGGAAAGATCTTGAATCTTGCAGAGTGGCACGTGCTAGCTGGCCTAGTTGCAACAAAAATAGGTTACTTAGACTCATCAACAGAAGACGCTTGGATACCGCAAGGCTAACAGCTGTTTTTACTGGTTACTGGTGTATAGGGACTCACGCGGAAAGACTGGGTATTCCGTTCAGAAGCCATTGTAGAAGCTGCGAAAACGAAGAGAGGAGTTACTCACCCACTTTCTATATCAATGCCCAGCCCTAAAAAAAATTAGAAATAAGTATCTGGGTAAATACATCATCAACAACCTCTCGTACTGTTCAGTCACATGTCCGGGAGATTTACTAAAATACCTTGAGTCAACAGGTTGGATTTAGTAATACTGATTGCGTTCGGCGAGGAAGTGGTTTTAAAACGGCACTCTAGTACTAATTGTGGCTTGTAGTGGATTATACGAGTCAGCCACGGAAACCAACCAACCAACCATGCTAATAAATTGGGTCATCAGAAATTGCTAGAGATTTTGTGAAAATTCCGACATAAATAGCACAGTTGGAACGGTTTTTGTCCCAACTCGTCTTCGACATAAGAAATCCATTCTCCGTGGAAACATTTAAGAAACTCGTGTATATAGATTTCAGTTTCCGAGTTTCCGATGATAAAAGTGGAAGCGACGATGAAGATAAGAACTAAATTTGATGTCAATACAAATTATTATATTAAAGCATATGGATAATATTAAATTTTTTTATTGTATGATTTTTTATTAGATTAATTACGTGAAGTAATTTACGCACCTTACATGTTAGCTAAACATTCAAGCCAGGTAAAAACAATCAATATGACGTGCATCTTACTTGCATAGTTTTGATTTTGCGTCAAGTCAGTACTGTTCCCGACAAATTAAATAATATTACTAAAAGAAGAAAAACCGAATATTATGGGAAATGTTTTCAAAAAAAAAAATGTAACATACTAAGCAGATAGTAGCAATCTTTCTGTATATATAAAAGAAGATGTATGTATAGATTTCGAAACTGATTGACCTATTTTGATGAAATTTTCAGTAAATCTCTAGCATAGTCACGAAAGTGTTCCTTTGGTGCGGCTTTTGAAAAATTCGTTGATCAAATTTTGCATATAAAAGAGATTTTAAAATCAATTAAGTCGTCAAATATTTCTTTTTAATTTTTTCAATTAATTTTTTCTTTTATTCATGAACAAATTGATTTGTTTCACTCAAATTCAAGGAAAGATTTGGTTTGTCGTGCGTCACCGGGCCAGGTGCACTTGTAATAAATAATATTGTCTGCATATACAAAACACAAAACCAAGCTTTCTTTCTTTATTAACTTGTTTACCCCATTTATTTGATTTGAATGCTTTTTTACAAGTTTTAAAATTTCGAGTATTAGAGTATCCCATGTCTGCTGGGAATGCCGTTTTAATTTTTTCCATTCGTGCAGCACAGTTCTGGTATTTAAATTTTCCAAAAATGCTTTCCCGTTCATTGTCTGAATTATCACGATTTTGATCTTGAAAGTGCTTAAATAAATATGTTGGGCTTGCTTTTGGAGGTCTAGGTTTAAATCCTTTACCATACAATTGACAAACTTCTCAATAAATCAGTTTAGCTGGTTGAATCTTTTTGTTTACAAAGGACTGCGGAATCAGATATCAACTGGAACACATTAAGAGACAGCTTACTGTGTGGTATTAACTGTTGCATTTATGTTTTGGTAATAGCAGCGAGAGAGAGATGAATCTGTCAGCTTACACGATATTAAATTATGTAATTTATTTATACAGGATACATTAAAATGTAACCAATTCAGATAAAAATTGTAAATCAATTGAAAGACCTTTTCAAAATCAATCAATTCAATGCAACACAAGAACGTTTCTTTTGATTTTTACAAAAGCAGCATCACAACATATTTTGTCTCTTCTTTGACTTTGATCAATTCAATAAACTGCAGCATTTGAATGGCATCATAGTCAATATGGTGGGGCAGGAGTTTTGACTGGTTTCTGTCCATTTTTTCATAGATAATTATAAAAAAATGTACTAGCCTCATTTGGTCATACAAAAAACATACGCCATGGATTGGAAGGACAAGCCAGCAATCATTGATAATGAATGCTGGGGGATAGTGAAATATTCACACTGGCACTATTGACTATTAGTGAATGGTGTACTAGTTCGATTATCAGAGCGAGCAATCGCAACTTTTCAAACATGAAATGCTAATTAAAATTGCATGTAAAAAAGGAAAAATCAAGTCATCATTATCGACAAACATATCAGTTTTGCTTGCTGCTGTGCTGAAATGAATTACAATTTTCTGTTTATGTTTTGTTTTTTTTTTACGCAACAAAAAGGATAAAAGCTACTTCTTTATAAACAATTTCCTGTACAAAGGAAAAAGATTTACAAAAAAATGCTATGAAAAACATGAAACTACATAAAGAAAATGCAATGAGAAAGAGGATTGCTTTTGCTTTTGTTTATATAATGAAGAGAATGATGAAGGACACAATAAAAAACAAAAAAATTGTCATTTGAAATCGTACAAAAAAGATGAAGATGTATGTATGACTAGAAACAACTCATTCGCACTCTCACTCTCACCCTCTCGTTCTCTTTCTATTGGAAACTGTTTGCTGCATATCAGTTGCGAACATGACTTTGACGCTTAATTAGCTTTTGGAATGTGAATGAGAAATTAATTAGATTATTTCTTGTTTTTGTTTGTTTGCCTTTGTTTTTCAATGTGTTTTCATTACCAATCAACTGTTTTTTGTTTGTTTCTTCGCTAAATCATAAATGATAAATTTCAACGAATTGACACGAACTCTCATAGGCATATACACGAGGGAGGTGTGACAAGTTTCATACTGAACACTAGGCAACTTCACAAATACATAAAGTTAATCAGTATCAGAGTTTGAGTCAAATTCAATGCATTATTCTAACATTTCCCACTGTGTATCTTTTCTTAGCAATTCCAATGGCAGAAATATAAATATATATACAATATATAAATCCATAAAGTTTGGTTACTGTTGATTTCTAAACCACGCAACGGATTTTGTTATGTTTTACACTGTCATTTAAAGAATTTTTTCCAAGGTATTTTCATGTACAATTAATTTTAATTAATTCTAATGAAGACTTCGACTTTGATGGTGGCTTAGAGACAGTCATCGTTTCCATCAGAATGATGAAAGCGATGAACAAATGGACCCGTGCAAAGTAGGAATGGATCTCTAGTGTACATATAAAGTGTTTCCACCTCAATGGTTTAATGGTAAGAGATTTACAACAAATAAAGAGACTGAATGAAAAACTATGGAGTTTATTGGGGACTTTGAATTTGAGTTGTGGGGCTAAATGGAGACTGACTACTTTCCATAACAAAATTCAATTTAAGTGAAGAAACTAATCAGACTACCTTCGTATATTAATATATGCATGCCGAATGAAACAATATGCACGTTGATTTCGTAAATTCTAATATAATTTGTTTATTTGTTCCTAAATTAGTTGATCTGGTTGAGATTTAGTTCAGTTGAATTCAGTCTGATGGTACTTGGTTATTTTTATTGCTCCCCTATATGATTCTATGGGTGTAAATAGAAATTCTTTGTACTACTAATATCCTTTGGCCAGTGAAAAGCATATTAATACAATTCACATCACATTCTCCTATGACCTCACAGTAGACAAATGTCCTTTCATTGTTATTATTATTTTTTTCTGGTTTTGTTGCTGCTGTCAGTGGCAGAGAGAAAAAAAGAAAACCAACAACAAACCAAACTTGATGTGTCACTCACGACGATGTCACATTTTATTTTTTACTGTATTTATTTTTTATATATTTTTATATCTTTCACAGTAGTGTGTAAATAGGTTTTATCACCTTACCCTGATGTTTGAAACATCCAGTTTGTCCAGGTAAAAAAGGTGGATAATGTGTCGATATCAGAGTTCTCTGATTATTGGAAGACCCATATGGATAATTTCCCCCATTAGATTGAAGTCTAAGCTCTGTTTGTGGTGGCAGCATTTAATATGGTCAAGATATTTGACTCAATGTGTTGCCGCTGAAGGAATAAAACTTGATTGATAATAACTACATTAGCGAAGTCTCTTTCTAGTAGCTAATGCAAGTGTAAGTGGGCAACATGCTCATCCACGTTAATGACCTGAAATGACCAATAACTACAGCGAAATTCATAGAAGGCAAAATTAAAGGCTCTTAGACGATCAGTTCAGCCTCAATGTCGATTCGAAATCCGCACCGATAACAGAAACGATGACAGAAAAATGGAATGATGGTCCAGCTTATTTGTTAGTCCATTTCGATGACATATCGTTAAATGAAATGGGTGGTGGCAGGAACGAAGTTCCCATAAATAAGAAAGTCCTTCAATTGCTGGCTGACAGGTTGGTTAGTTTGCAAAGCATGTTGACGGAAAATTTGACAACATGGATCCAAAAATGATGCCTTCAATCAATTTACATGAGACAAATAATTACTTTTAAGAAGCCAAGCTTCACTTCATTGGCTTCTTTCCTTCCGCTCTTTCTCTAGCACCAAAGCTTAGCCAATTGCAATTAAGAAAGTCTTCATCCATGAGTTAGTATATTACCACATCTTATATGTTCACATATAAAACAAATAAGAACAATATGTAAGCAAACAGTGTTCTGTGCTTTACAAATAACTGAAACGATTCACAACACTAAAGATTTGGACTGATCGTGTAATAGCCGTGTTAGACAGGGGCATGATTCGAATCTCTCATGATGCGACTATTGATTTGGGTCCCATTTGACAACAGCAACAGGGAAAATTACAAAATTGAGGGGTTGTTGTTGTAGATGTGATTCGAGTGAAGGATTCGAATATCAAATTTATACGCTTTCATTCGGCTTTTTGTGAAAGGTCTTAGTAGTGTTGGGCAATTTTCCCATGTTAACTGGCAGCATTTTTATAATATTGTCGATTTTATGATTGTCAGATGTCTTCTTCTTCCTCTTTTGTTACGTGCCACACATAGTCAAAACATGAAACAGCTGCTCGTGATGCTAAAATAGCACTGTAAAGCAGAAAACCGAATCCCCGTTATACGAGCCACTGTAAAGTTACTATTAGACAAGGCCTTGATTCGAATCGCTCATGATGTGACTGTTGATTCGTTTCCCATTTGAAAACAGCAAATTGTTCTTGTAGAACAACCTTCAAGTCAAGGATTCGAATCTTAAATTGATACGCTTTGATTCGGTTTTTTTGAAAGGTCACTCTTAGCAGTGTTGGGCAATTTCCCATGTAAGTTGGCAACATTTTGATTATTACGTCGTGTTTTGTGACTGTCAGGTGTTTTCTTTCTTTATTGTTGCGCATCACACAAAATCAAAACGAAAGACATCTGTTCATGATACGAAATGGCATGTCTAAACACCAAAGTGTATCATCATGATTCAGTCCAGTCTAACTCGACAAGCATTTTGTCAGTCCATTTTGTGTTCTGAAGTGATTACATGAACTGAGACTATGACTGAACTGACCATCTAAAAGGCTTTTAAGTCTTTGGTCATGTTAGCTTATGGTGTACGTCTAGCATTATAGTCGTATGAATAGTAAAAGATAATAATCTATGTTCAATTCAAAGTCTATTTACTCTATTTTAAAAAAATAAGCCAGCTAAATGGATGTTTAACAAATACGAGAGAAGACTTAATATCAGAGTTAGAAGTTTTTCTTGAAAAAAAAAATACTAAAAATATACAAATGCATGATACGAAAGGTATGCAAACTTCGACGATGCTTGTTTTAATATTCTTTTTTTATTTATATTTTTATTTGAATTCATGTTCACTAAAGTGTTTAAGAACATGATTTAATTTGTTTGTTTTTCTTACAAATTAATATTTTTCTGTTTTTTTGTGTTTATTGTTGTCATCAACAATGTTCTCGCTGAAACTGTTGCTGACGCATAGGAAAATATCGGATGGTTTTATTATTTTTATTTGTTTTTTATCCTACTATATAGAGTACTATGTAGTACAATATTCTGTGTTGTCGGTCACTCAAAAGCAACGTTGACAATAACGAAGAGTTGAGCGTCGTTGACAATGAAACACGTAACACTAACGTCAGCTAAAAAATATGAAATATTTTAAAATTGTTAAAATTGTAAGTTTAAATTTTTGTATTCCCACAGCTGTGAATAAGAAATAAGATTCTATATTTTATTTTATTATTTTATTTATGTTAATTTACATTTTATAATATTATTTTCTGTTTTCTTTTTGTGTTTGTACATATCTATCAGTTCCTTCCATCCTTTTTCTTTGAATAGTCTTTTTTTACATTAGCTGAAATCTTTCGCAAGTCTTTGGCTTCTTTGGCTTTGCGGAAAAATTCATTATATCTTAATGCACAACCGGCAAAGATACACAAGTTTAGAAACATGATTGCAGCAAATGATAAATACCAATAAACGAAAGATTCGAAATTAAAAGATACCATAAGACAAATGACTAAGAATTGGCCAGTGCCAACATTGAGAATCCAAAGAAAATGCACGACACCACTTAGGGCTGATGGTACATGTATGAAAGCGAATGTAATGCCCTCGTTTAGGAAAATAGACTCGGCAAGTTTTATAATGAAAATCTGTGGCAATTGATATAAAATCTTCAAATCGTCGTTTTGATTCGTAACTTCAGGATGATCTGGGTCAGGAAATTTCCATTTAAAAATGGCTGAATTATAGCCCTGATTTTGTGTTCCTTCAATAAGTATTGTATATGAGACACCATCATATGCTTCAAATATCGTGGAAATACTTATGCCTTCAATTTCAAAAAAATATTTACCAAATGGCAACTGCATCATAAGGTGGCTACCATCATAACGTACTTCGTAGGCGAAGTAGGTAGCAGGAAATTTAACATTCTTGTCATTTGTTATAGTGAGGCGTTTTCGTTCATCCAACATTCCATTGAAGATGACACGAACAATAGTGTTGCTGTCATCTGTTGCTTCATGGATATCTTGAAAATCATGTATTTTATCATTTGCAACAAAGTAGCTACTCAAACGACCCGGTTTAATCGATGCTCCAGTTTGAATTTTAGGACAATGTACATCATTGGATAATGCGGTCATTGTAAAAGTGTACGGAGTTTGCAGATTATAAAATATATGCGACTGCACATTCAAATTCCGTACTCTTAATAACTTATGTGATTCGCCCAAATCAAATTTATAGCGACATGCCATAACATTGTAGATGCGCAGCTCACCTTCATTTTTGTTTAGTTGTGTTGCATGTTTCAGTGTTATCTTTTCTCTGGGCTTGTCCAAATTATATTCTAAAAATGCAGCAAGCAGGAAGGCTAATGCTGCCAAAGCAACAGCTAAAGCGACTCTTTTCAAATGATGCGTTAGGTGCATCAGATTTAGCAGTCGATCAATGTGTTTGTAAAGCTTATCGCTTATGAACATACCAACTAATATACAACACAATTGCATATGTTCGGGTCTCACAATAAAAATATCAAAGTCACCATCCATTTTGATTGCTTGTAGCACCCAGCTTGAACATTGTTGATAGCATAATGACCAAAACATTGGTAAAGATATGTAAAGGTACATCAGTTTCCTAAAAACCTTAATCTCTCTGATGAATTTCTCTTCATACATTTGCGTTGAATAATCAAGATAATCTTCAAGAACCTGTACATCACGCAGCTGTTCCTGTAGAAAAATATTATAACCATGATAAGCACACAGCATTACTGTAACTACAGGCTGTTCGTGTGGCGTTTCATCAGTTCTCCATTTGTTCCTAGCCATTAACATTGATAACAATGCTGTTAGCAATGCCACTTGACCAACAAAATAGATATTCATGTAGCAGCTTATACCGTTTGAACAAGTTGAATAACTTCGCATCAGAGGATATAAAAAGCATGCAAGAATGCCTGCAGCTGAGACGGTTTCATGAAATTTCTCTAGAAAGTATACCATATCTATTCTTTCATCCTTAGTAAATTGCTCCGGACCCATTAACATAATTATGGGTTTCGAGCAGCCAATACTACAGCCAACCATTAGTAAGCTTAATAATGTACATGCTCTAAACAAAAGCGAATTGAAAGGTAAACAATATAAATTTATCATTAGTTCGTTACAATAAATAAATAAAATCATCTATGCACTTACTTTGACCTTGAATTTGCACTGAGAATAAGTAAGAAATCGCCTAAAATGCAGATTACGTATGATGTGAGCAAACATTTTCTGCTACTAAAATAACTTAATAGCACTGCCTTACTAAAGACACAACTTAAGTAGACAAACATCAAAAAACCGTGATATATTAGAATGGACATTTTTTCACTATATTGAATTTGTTGATAGAGATAGGTGACAAGCATAACACGAATGCCATAGAAATGTAAACGTTCACAGAATTCACTCACAAGCATATGTTTGACACATGGAATCAATATTGCCGGACGTACAGTTATGTAGATCCAACCGATCCTTTCCATAGACGATGATGTTTTCGAAGACAATGTACTGTGATCCGAAGAAAGAACATTGGTACCTTCAACATAATCAAAAACATGCTTAAATTTTCGGCGCAAGTAAAGCTTGTAGGAGTCATCAAGTTGCATAAATGAATAGCGATATTGAAAACTGATATTTCTCTTGCCATCGTCATTGTTAATGATACAAATTGTTGCAATGAATGTTGATAAAGGATCCGAAGTAATTGGCATTTTTATTTTGACTTTTATTTTTTGAAAATGTATAATAATTTTGCTTTTACTATGAAAAACAAATCAAATACTGGAACTTGTCATTTCATTATTCTATTATAGAATTGTAGAAAGTTGAAGTCTGATATCTGATCTGATATTTCTATAAAGAAATTTTGTGAAATTTAAATCTGAAAAATAAAAAAAGCCAAAAAATAGAAAAAACAAACAAAATGACTGAAACTGAATCGCAAAGTACCATGCTACTATCTACACCACCAAATTCTTTGGAATTCATGGGAATCAAGAAACAGCACAGAAGTGGAACATTGCAAAGTATACCACATCGTAGCCACAAGGGCTTATGTGCAATGCATCATCATCACCGTCGTGCAGGTGATCCTATAAACTTTAGCGAAGATGAAAGGGAATTGGATGTTAATATGCTGGCATGGTGTGGTATGCCATGGTCAATTGTTTTCATTATAAGCAATGAGTTCTGTGAGCGTTTCAATTATTTTGGCTTAAGGACTGTACTTGTCCTCTATTTAACCACAAAGTTGAAATATGATGAGGAGACCGCTATAATGCTATTTCATGGATTCACCATGTTGGTTTACATGTTCCCTATATTCGGAGCTATTCTAGCTGACAGTTGGCTGGGAAAATATGAAACCATTTGTATATTATCGGTTGTTTATGCCTTTGGTGGTATTGTGCTAGCTTTGGGAGCCGTACCACCACTTAAATTGCCCGTTAAGTGAGTATCCTATAACTTAACTTGTTGATTTCTTAATTCTTTTATTAACTTTTGAGTCATCGTTATCTAAATCTATAGAGCCGCAACCATATGTGGTCTTCTGCTGATTGCCTTTGGTACAGGTGGCATTAAGCCTTGCATCGCTGCCTTTGGTGGTGATCAATTCAATTTGCCTAAGCAAGCTGAAGAATTGGCTGGATTCTTTGCCGTTTTCTATTTTGCCATCAATGCTGGTTCTACGATTTCGACAACTGTAACACCGATTTTACGTGCAGATGTCTATTGCTTTGGTGATGACAGTTGCTTTGCACTAGCTTTTGGTGTTCCTGCCGTCTTGATGTTGCTTTCGGTTATAATTTTTATTTGTGGCAAATCTAAGTATAATATAAAAAAGCCCGAGGGTAATATGATCTTCGGAATAGTTGATTGTTTAACCCAAGCTTTGACAGGCTTATTTGATAAATCGAGGCAGCGAGAAGACCATTGGCTGGACTATGCATTAGCTGGTGTAGACTATGATATGGTGGAAGACACCAAAAGATTGATCAGAATACTTGTACTTTATTTGCCGTTACCAGTGTTCTGGACCCTTTTCGATCAGCAAGGATCACGTTGGGTTTTCCAAGCTGCACGCATGGATGGCACTATTTTTGGAAGTTATCTTATTAAGCCAGATCAAATGCAAGTGATTAATCCTCTTCTTATATTGATATTCATACCATTATTTGATTACCAAATATATCCAATACTGGCAAAGATTGGCGTATCTCGACCTTTGCATAAGCTTACAATGGGTGGCATGCTTGCTGCCTTAGCCTTTATTTGTGCTGCACTGCTGGAGTTTAAACTTCTGTCCCACGAGCCACAGCAGTTAGATAGCCATGAGTCACAAATACGTTTCTATAATGGCATGCCATGTCAATATGATTTCGAAATGGCTGGCCTTCCATCAAAGTCCCGTTTACCACACGTAATTGAACCGCTTACAATGTGGTCCAAGAGTTGGAAAAATGTTCGGGAACGACGTAATTTCAACTTTATCGCCAAATCCAAGATAGAAAGTTGTCCAACAATTAAAAGCAGAATACAATTATTACCCGGACGTACATCAAGTTATTTTATTGCTAAGAATCGCTTGCAAAAGTTTAATGAAGACGAACATACGATAACAGTTTTGGAGAGACCAGTTTTACGAGCCTTGATCAATACAAAGCATAATGAGGGCCCCATACTTCTTAAGGATGCCTACGAGACAGAAATAGATTTGAGACGCCGTGCATTAACCGAAACTACTAGTGGACAAAACAAAATTGAGATAAATGGTGTTTCAGCAGCGGAATTTGAGACCCGCAATGGTGGTATCTATATGGTTATGTTAGAAGGATCACAAGATACTGGTTACCAATATAATACGATTGAGTTAAAGGAACCAAATTCAGTCTCTATGTTATGGCAATTGCCCCAAATCATCATAATTACAGCTGCTGAAGTTATGTTTTCGGTAACTGGCTTGGAATTCTCCTTTACTCAAGCACCGGACACCATGAAATCCGTTTTACAAGCATGTTGGCTACTTTCTGTAGCCACTGGAAATATGCTCGTTGTTCTTTTATCAAGATTTGGTAATTATCGAAATCATGCCACCGAATTTATATTCTATGCAGCACTCATGTTTGTGGACATGTTAATCTTTATTATGTTGGCAGATAACTATGAGTCCATCACTAAAGAACAGAATGATGGCAAGAAATAAATTCTAATGTATCAACCATTACCACCAACAACAGATGTACATACAAAAAATATATAATTTACTATGAAAAATTTGTAAAATTGTTTTTTTCTAATTAAAAAAATAAAATTGTATGCATTGGCATCGAAACTTTTAAGTTTAATTACAGGGCTAAAAACTATATATAGTCAGTCTGTGGAACATTTATTTATTAAGTTGCTAGAGAGATTGAAGAGTGTACAATGGTTCAGCAACACACGCCTTTAGATTCCATTGCATTCATTTCAAAGCAGAAAAAGATTTGCAAACAACAAGAGGTCTCATGAACCTGCGTTCGGACAAAACTTTTGTACTCTGAGGCCTATTTTGTCTATCCCTGTCCAGACTAAAACGAACTTCATGTTCATTCAATAGACGATACTCTATTTCTTTGCAAAGAATTACTTCTTCTTCCTGAATTCCAATTTCTTTTTCAGTTTTATCATTAAGACAAAGGTTTGCTGTGTCCATCTTTTGTACTAGGAACAAGGTGTGTGAAGGGTTTGTAGACAAGACTTGTGAGCAAAAGGTGCTCAAATTAAACAAAGCGATATATGGTTATAAGCAATCTGGACGAGAGTGGAATGCTAAACTGAATGCAGTGATATGCGAACTAGGTTTTATTCAGTGTCAGAATGATACATGTTTGTATAAGCAAAAGATAAGTGGCAGTCTTTACTTGATATTGGTGTACGTGGACGATCTACTCATATCATGTCAAAAGGAGACAGATCTTTTGCAGATCAAGATTCAGATAGCAACGAAATTCGAGTGCATCGATAAAGGCCCCTTGCAAATGTTTTTGGGTATGCAGATTGAGCGGAATGGCGATATAAGCGATATAACGATGAATCAGACATTGTACATAAACGATATGCTGCAGCGACATGGTATGCAGCAGTGCAGGCTTGCAGTGACGCCTTTAGATGTAGGTTTTCAAGTGGCATGTGTCAAAGAAAACTGTACTACTGAAGGCAGCGTATTAGTCAGCAATTGGTTAGCTAATGTGGCTAGCTTTGACATCAAGACCTAATATATATCACTCAGTTGTGAAGCTTGCACAAAGAAACAATGACCCGCACAGTGAGCATGTTACAGGTGTTAAACATGTGACAGCAGAACTAAAGTTGCATTATCATGCATGATACGAGTCAGAGCAGAGCAGACCGTATTTTTCTTGGCAGGTGGACCGGTTTCATGGAAATCAGAAAAACAGAACTGTGTGGCTTTGAGTAGCACAAAAGCCGAGTATATGGCTTTGTCATCAGCTACAAAGGAAGCGCTATTCTTGAGACGTATCATCATCGAGATTGGCTGTGGTGTCAAGGATACAGCGACAGTTATCTACGGGGACAATCTCAGCGCACAGAACCTGGCTAAGAATCCAGTTTATCACGCTAGATCGGCGCACATCCACATCAGGCATCATTTCGTCCGAGAAGTTATCCAGAGAGGCGATATCGAACAACATGGTTGCCGATCTACTTACTAAGAATTTGTCGCAACAGAAACATTGTTATTTTGTAAATTTAATGAATTTATGTAATTAAGAAGAAGAAGGTTCCACATTGAGGAAGAGTGTTAAAAATGAAACAGTATGGTAACGCTTATTTTTGTATATACATTGAGCAGCATTGTATTCTCCCTTTGTTAGTTTAGTCTCTTAGTCTTCATTGTGTACTTGAACAAAACACAGCACTTGAATTAAATTAGAAATCATTTAAATAAAACAAACGACTTATTCGCAGCAAAACTGATTTAAAAAAAAAAAATTATTTCGGGCCACAAGAATTAATGGAAATTTCTTAAAAGAAATTGTAAAATACCCGAGGATAATTTCAAATCCACTTGCAGCGCACTCTAGTGGCTTTTAGTGGCATTTAATGTATTTTTAAATGTTTTTTTTTTATTAGAAATGACCAATAAATAATTAGATATTTTTATTATTGAATCAATTGTGTACATACTAACCTTCTGTAAAATATTAAAGCAGGTACACTACACTACACTGCCGTAATTGCTTTTGCGTTAAAACGTTTTTTGTTATGTACGAGTATAAGAGATTACACAAAATTTGTTGTTAAACATGCCAAAATTTGTAAGCATCTTGTGCAGTCTATATAATTTCATAGTCTTTGTATAATATATACATCATTGATTCAAGAGACCCCAAATACTGGTGTTAACAGAGCAGATATACAGACACAGAGTATTCACGCTTTGCATTTTGTTCTGTTCTACTGTTATTACCATCGATTTGATCGTGCGTTCTTTTCTCACGCTGCGTGTCGTCATTAAACATTCTTATAATATTTATAAAAAAAAAATTTAAAAAAAATACCAACTCCGGACTAGAGTTGAGCGCACTCCTGTACTGTTTTGTATCACAAGTCAGCGCTTAACACACTAGCCTATCAAGGTAATACTACTTCTTGCAGAGAACGCATGATATACTATAAACTTTACTTTTGTATTTATTCAGATTTTACAAATAGTCCTAATTTTCAACTTTTTTATTATATTCTTCTTTCACATTCTTCTAAATTTTATACCTTGATGACATAAGCGCGCCACGACAAGATTCCTCTTAAAGGCTTCATTGCTTTCTCTATTTTTAGGATATAGAAATTACTTGCTGCTACGGCTTTTGAGTTACGAAATATATGAAAAATATTAAAAACATGTCCTTGTAAAATTTCTGAAAGATTCTGACATGTGTTGCCTTCTTGAAAACGTTTTCCCGTTAGAAAATTCTCGAAATGACAGTGAAAAATGTATCAAAATTCATTGCTTAAAACAAGTAAGCGGAAAGCGACTTTGTTTAACGTATGAATACTGGGAGTTTGAAGAGATTTACATAGTATTGTAGTACTACGAAATCTACATGCTAAATTAAATAAGGTGGTACTTGTCATACTAATTGAGGGGAAGATAATTCAGCGAGGAGTTGGAAGTGCTTAGTAGAAATATAAAACATTCTATAGGAATAAGTAATGGTAATATTGCAAGATTGGCGAATAGGCTAGGTAGCTTTGTTAGAGTGTGGTAATTGGTAATGTTATGAGTCTGTCCAAAACAAAGCCGTAGGAAATTGATGACATTGAAGCGGGAAAAGTACCTTTTATTAAGCATAAGACATTGATGTTGGGATTTAGTTATTTAAGTTAAAATACCTTGTTAGAATGTTATATCAGAGTCTTGTTAGAATGTATTTTTTTATTAATATGTTGTATATTGTATCTTGATATTGGTTTGGTTTGTTTTGTTTCGTTTTGGTCTACAAAATTTTTTCAATATACGGAGAATAAATTTATAAATGATGTGAACGGTGCTTTGGTGAATAAAATTTAATGCCGTATGTGACCCAAAATATAAGATTATAGATAGAGATATTTATATTTTTTCCATAAATAAAGTAGCGTAAAATATTATCAGAAGTAACAATATTAGTGACATCAAGGAAGATGATGATAGCACCACCAAGTACCGCAACAAACGCTGTAACATAAAGGAGGACACTTGAAAACTACTATTTAATAAATGAGCTTGTGAACATGGGACGGACACAAAAACAAGAACACAACAAGGACAATAAGGCGGAACAGATACACATACACTGCAACAAACAAACAACGGACAATGAATGGACCATACTAACTGTGTACCCCTTTACATGATTGTCCAATGGATGAATGAATGAGAAGGCAAATGATGAACGAGTATTACTAAAGGAATAAGTATGAGACTATGTAGATACAATATAGTATGTGTGTGTGTCAAGTGTGTAAAGGACAACGGACACCAACAGGCTACGGTGGATGCGGCGACAACAAGAAGGACAAACAGAGTCATTTTGCAATTCATGCATTTCCTGTGGCAACTAATTAAAAGAGTCATTCATCACAGAAGTGATGTGCACGTTTGTATAAATGTGGTTTTTCAAACAAACACAGTTATGCGCAGATAGATGGACACACATCTGTATATATAAATATATATATTTACAGGAGATAGATAGTGAAAAAGACAGTCAGTCATACAAATAGAAAGACAGTCAGTCAGTTAGTCAATGCTTCAACTAGGCAACAAGATTGAAGCACGAAATACAAACTCGTATCTGGTCGTGGATAGCAGATACAAGTGGTAATTTCCCTTAGTATGTGTGTGCTTATTTTTTGGCCAATACCACTGATGCTTCTGACGTTGGTGTCAGCAGCTGACTGTACCGCTGCATGCTTATTATTACTTGTGCTATGTACGTGTCCTTATTTGTTTGTTTTAACGTTTTTATCTTGTGTTTCACAAGGCTACTCATCATCACCATACACGTACTCATATTCATTTCATACCCAAGTATACATACTCAAGCTTCAACTCAATAAAGGGTTTGTTTATTCATTTTTTTTTTTTTGGTTTTGGTCATTTCATCACATTTAAATGACAATCACAACATAAGCAAAGATTTTGAGAAAGAATTATTGTGTATAAAAAAGAGGGCTGTAATATGAAGAATATAAAGTTTATAGGCATACGAAAATATCAAATAAAACATTGAATATATTTTAAATTTTTCATTTGATTTGTAAACATTACAAATACAATATAAAATATTTTTTGCATTGAAATAATCACTGGTAATAATTTATTTATTTGAAGGAAAAAAGTCATCTCCTCATGTAATATTGTGTTATACAAAACCATCATCAATATAATCTTAATATGTTTAATTCCTTCGTGATTCCAAAACCTTAATGTTTCTATCTAAATTAAGAATTTTTTCCTTGAGGTTTCACGAAGCCATTTACAGACTCAATATCTGTAAAGCCAACCAAGGTTCATTTTAAAGCCTCAGATGTAATGTAATGTTTTAAAATAAGAACCGAAAGAAATAGATTGATAGATAGATAGAGAGTAAAAAATATTTTTTAATCAATTTGGAATTAAGATATTGCATCTGATCTACTCAGCACTCTTTTTCAAAATCCCTACATAATAACACAACTCAAGAGTCGCAAAGTGAAATATTCAATGTGACTAAAAACGTCAAATGAATCACAATGACGTTACGCTTAATTCTAATATGCAAATTGCAACTGTTTAAGTAAAACAAATTTCTTCAGATGATCAGAATCAAGAGAGTCTAAAAAATGCATTTCGGATTGATGTAATGCTTTGCTACCCCCGACGTGATGTTAGTGCGACCAAATCTTTTCTTTCATTATCGGTTCAATGGTTTAAAAGGTGATCTCTGAAGTGCCATCTATAGAAACCTGCCTAGTATAGAAACCTTCTCCATCCATCAAAAATTATATGTACATATGTGCCAAATTTCATAGTGATTGGTCAAACGGTGTTGGCGTTTATTAATCTTATGCCATCGTAATGCTATAAAATTATTCATCTGCCTCGGTCATACAAACCTCACTCATCAACACTTACTGTGCGGCCGAAACAATGATGCATGCCCTCTCTGCAACGACGTAGCAACTGTTGAGCACCTATTCTCAGGATGCAATGCAATACAAAACCTTCTAGTCCAAGCAAAAATTAACATGGTACAGCTCCTGGGCAATCCAAATCAAAATAACAACAAAAACAAATAACAAGAGCTGAAAGCCATAACAGCTAGTGTTCTTATTACTAAGTAGTTTAAGTTTAAGTTTAAGAATTTATTTTGTATCCTACTTCTTAATAACAATTCAAAAATTAATATATATGTAGAATAGTGCATCCGGCCCGGCGTCGCACGATTACCCGAATCTTTCCTTTTATTTATAAAAGTCGAATTGAAAAGAAATGTTTTACAAATATGACATGATTATTTTAAATATGACTCGAAGCTATATATATAATATTTTCTCTACCAATTTCTCGATAAAATTGTGTCTGATCCGCACTATTTAATCGTTTTCGTGACAATTTCTTCAAAATCGGACCTACAGTTTCAGAATACATGGTTGAATTAGTCGTCTTCGTGTCCCGCCTTGTGTTATTTCAACTTGAGATGATGAGTAGTATTGGAGCACTTGTGACTTGTCTAGAACCTTGTTTTGGCAACCCCCATATTTCTATAGTGTAGGAACAATTAATTATAGCAAAAGGTAGAAATACTTAGAAATAGTTCTATGTTCTAAACATCTTTTACGTTATTCGATTTAAATCTTTGTATGATAGATGTAGTGTGTTAGGTTTTTTCGAGATACACAATTCCACTTAAAACTTTTTGAAAAACTCAATTAACAACAAAAGTTTGCTGTTTTTTATTGTTGAAATCATGATTTGAAACCGGAAAGGAGGAATGTCATCAGAATGATGGTCTTCATTTTGTTATTTAAACGCACTGAATTATTGCGTTTAGTTGAACTGTTGCTGTTGTTGTTCTTGTTGTTGCTAACGAGCGGGAATGGATAAATTTTCAGATAGACTGCGACCAGTCGAGAGTGGAGTGGCTGACAAATGATAAAACAAGAAAAACCAGAAAAAGGCACGCCATGAGTTTAGTGGTTGTTGAGATTGTTTTTTGTTTTTTTCATAGTTTACTACTAGTTTAGCATCATCATTTCCTGTTGCAAACGTAAAAAGTTTTATTCAAAAACATATCCATCGTAGTAAAAGTGCGTCAGTCAGACTGTCACATTGGTTTAAGATTTTGTCATTTACAGTTTTGAAATAGTTTTCAGGATAACTTGACACCAACAAAACGGAGATGATGACGGAAGAAATAAGAAGAAGGAAAAGAATGCCGCAGTTAAGCTAAGTAGGAAATATGCAGCAGAGGATACTCAAAAAGCAATTGACAAGCAAAAGAGAATCTAAAGGCAATTTAAAGGACACTATGATGACAATGATGATACTGATGATGATGATGATGCTGATGATGATTAGTAAACAGTAGCATGGTATGCTCTGGTTACTGGACTTGGTCATGGGATCGGTCTATTTTGTCTATCTTGTTGTGTTCTACTATACAGTACATACAGTTCATATTAGGATTGTCAACAAGCGCATAATAAAGTTTTATTGCAAGAACAACAACAACAGCAGCAGCAGCAGCAAAGATATAAAAATACATCACAAAAATACACACTATGGAAAAAGGGACATAAAAACTTTATTTATTTATTTTTTTGTCTTATTTTTTTTCTAGCGGAAAAGTAATCGAAAATGATGTGTCCACAAGGAGTTTTGTAATACTTTTTTTTTTTTGTTTCGTTTTGTTTTAACTTGCAACTTCTCGACGCTTGAAGCAGCGAAGTCAGTTGAATTGCAGCCATGTCCATTTCATCCAGACTCCATGTCTCTTCCTCTCTTTCTATAGATAGTTTTGTATACAGAAGTATGTGCGTAAATTGGCTGTGAAATAATAGAATAAAATGAGGCTCTTGATGCAAATTGATTTGGATTAGAAACTTTTAATACTAGTACAACAGCAGTCATATGTGAACGAACATTGAAAATTTCACACACATAGATGCAACATGCATGCATGCATGTTCAGGCAAACTTCACTATGAGTATGTGTACGAGTATATGTGAGTGTTCTTAAGTGCATAAAAATTTATTGCCAGCGACAGAATAGAAGCAAATATAGCAACAATTTGCAGAGCAAACAAGTAAAACAGACTTTGTCTAACTGGATTTTCTGGTCAGTCGAGACCAGTTCCTGTGTGTTTCTGTTGATGATACATAAAATGATGTTTGTATCTCTATATTACTATGATTGTGTTTATACATACAATTGGTATCTGCAAGGACCGTCCTTCTCTTGTGGCGCATTTGTGTTTGGGTTAACGACTTTGCTTTGTTACTAATTTCACAAGTTCAAACTAGAAATCTCCAAAGATATTTAAATAGTTTAATAGTTGAATTTTAAAGAATTTTTGAATTTTCGATTTGTGTTTTTGTGGAATTCTTTTTATATATTTTAGAAGTAGGAAAATTTATTTGAATCATCATCATTTACTTGCCATAAACACATTCCCATGATCAATCAAATTTTCTCCCTGTAAAAAATAAAAAAAAAATATGACTTATTATTTTTTTATTGACAAGATTCTTTTTGTAATACTATGTACCAAAAGCCCTAAACAAACTATGGATATGTTGAAGTAAAATACTGGATTTTCTAATAATGATCTTGTTGGCATGCTGGTGATAAAAAGTACAAATGGATTCAGGTTTTAAAGCTGTAAAATATAAATGCACCTGTTTGTAGTGATAGTTACTGGATTCTTATCTATCTATTTTGATTAACTATGATAAAGATACTGCTTGTTTTCAAGAAAAATAAAGAATACATTGTTTTAAGTAATTCTGCTTTAGTCAGTTGAACCTGAACCCTGCAATCGCATTGTAGATGGTAATTTAAATGTATAAAAATAACTTAGAATTGAAAAAAAAAGTTATCATATTTAGCAAAACCAGCAAGATTTTTACAGGTGGAATATAGGAATTGTACCCGAAGAAACGGCCAAATCTCGGCATGCCTATCACAAATATTTATAGATGCATACATATGTATATAAAATAAGAAGTTCAATTGTGGGAACTTCACTGTGTGCATAGGTTTATTTTGTATTTAACTAATGAATCTGAATTTTCAGCAATTTGCACTATGTGCATTTAGTTTCCGGGGGATTGCAAATTACTGGAAGGAAATTAGAGCAGGAAGGCAAAGCACGTTGTGCTCCCTCCAGCATTATTAGAAATATTAGCAACGCCTGCGCTGTCGAGGCACCGCTTGTTTTCAAGCGCGACTGCTGTACCGCTGCTTTTTCAATGCTGAGGCAGTATCGCTACTCAAATGTAGATAGAATATTAATCATGTTCATTATATTGTTATAACTGCATCCAGAAAAATAAATTGAAAAATATATTGATTGAAATTGTAAATTATTGTTTACCTCATTCGTACAAGTATCAGTAAGCGTTATCGCAACTCTTCTTTTGAATAAGTTTAGAAACTATTTTTAAAATACTGGCGATCAACTTCTGGCCAGTATCGAATTGATACCTTACCTCTTTAAATCCGATAACAGACTTGACCAACTTAGTAAGGTCACACTGTTCTTTTAAAACCAAAACTTGACCAACTTTCAAGTATGCTTAGGATCATTATCCAACTGGAATGCCTGGAATCCTAAAGGCATAAATTCTTTAGTGCATGGTAACATTGTTTTCTCCATTTATAATGAATTTTGTTCATAGTATCAGGAAATCAAATCGAATCAATTTTGGTCCGACTTACTCCGTATTACAAAAAAAAAAACAATACGGAACCATATTCGTCACCTTATTTAAAACTCACAATAAAATCTTTGCGTTTAGGGAAAGAAGAAGATCCTTAAAAGAATTTGTTTCCAAACAAATGTATTACTGTTTTGTCATTTCACAATATAATTGCGCAACTATTGTAATTCGTAGCTTGCTCATCCGAACCAATTCAAATATGTTCCTCCAAAGGCTAGACAAGTTAAAATTTTAGGTTTGCGGAACAGTGGAACTTTTCTATCTATTAACTGGCGTACTCGTATTATAGTCAGCGCCGAACTATTCAGTAGGAGAATTTTGATCTAAGTCATTAAAAGAAACATAAAATTTTTGTTGTTTGATTTCAATATTAAAAATGTTGAATGAAATTGTAAATAAATTGACTTTGTTCTAACATAAATACTAGCATTTTCTTTCGTATCATTGCATTAAATTCATGACATGAAGCAGTGCGTAATATTCTAAATGGTTTGTATGAAGCTTATGAAGCTTGATGATACACGTATTTATTGTAGTTTAGTATAAATGTAAGCAAACTAATTATTGTGCTTATAACTTGAAAGGTCATGTTATTCTGAATTGATCATTAGTCCTGATCACACCATAAATAGTCAATACATACTGATTAATGCTACAAATATATGCGATCTGCATTAAATACGAATTTAGTATCTTTTAATTATTATTTATACTATTTTTACAAATCTGATTTTAATCTCCTTCAATCACTCAACCGATTTTGATAAAAAAAACAATCCAATTAAAAGGTATTTTTCGCTAGATGTGTTGTGGAAATCTTTATCAAAATAGGTCCAGAGGTTAAGGTGTAAAAATGTGTTAAAAATAACAGATTTATAACAACAATAACAACACACAGCTGTTGATGTGTGCGTGTGTGTGTGTGCAGTAGAATGGGAACATAGAGAGGTTTATGTGCCTCTCTCTTATATTCTATTGCTGTACGCTCATTGGTTGTGTGTAGCCGTGTTAAAGAGTTTTCGCAAAGAACACTGTTTTTACACTAAACAAATAATAAATAAAATTCTCTTGAGAATAAATTATATAAAATGAAATTTATTATCATGGGGAAAAACATATAGGAGAGAGAAAAGCAAAGGAATGAGCAATAATTGATTCAGATAACAATAACAATAACAACAAGAACAATACAATTAAAACATAAATTATTATTCAATGCATGTGTATATTTGAATGTAAAATGAGAAGTGAAAAATATCAATCCGCATGAGGAACAGGAGTACGAGGGTAAAAAGAAAGAGTTTTCATTACAAAAGAGATCAAAAAGAGTTGTAGTGGGAGTTAGTTTGAAAATCATTACTTTGTATTTTATGAATTTTGTGGTTGATATTGATTTCGTTTGTTGTTATTGTTTTGTAGATGTTGAATGTTGTTGGCATATGAGTGTTGAGATTGTTGTTGCTGTTGTTGTTGTTGTTACTGTTGTTGCTACTGAAAGTGATGACCACAAACGTTGGACAACGAATGAATGCGTAAATGAAACAATACTTGGGTAATGATGACAACGGAAAACCGCAATGTGTCTTTGTGTGGGAGTGTTCATGCAACAGCAACAACAACAATAAGAACAATAACAACAACAACAATAGCAATAACAACGCTGTTAGCAACAGCTGACATACACATATATGTACATATAAATACATATATTAGAAGCGATATTATAATTATATTAGTGAACGCCTAAATGTATGCAATCAATTCAAAATTAATGCAAATTCAGCAATATTTTGGTCACATACATACACCCGCACACAAATGTACCTATCTTTGTCTAATATAGAGATGCATATACATACATATGTATAGTATACGATCTAATGCATAGTGCTATACCACAGTGTGCAGCAACACGTCAGGGGGCAAACAAACATGGCGTGCGGAAGTCGTTTTCGTCGTCGGTTGCGGTTAGTTACATGCATAAATGTACAACGAAACGTTCTGTTCTTGTCAGCAACCGTATTTATATACACACACGCCTACACACATTCATGTACTTATATATATGTATGTATATTGTAGATGTATTAATATATATTTATGTGTATGTGTGTGTACGTAGTCATAGTGATGGACATGCATGCATTGATGACTTGCACTACTATAAGCCACACTGAGCTGTCAGCGCAAACGCCCACAACTGCCAAATTCATCAAAATCACACATCATGTGAAGTGAAACGCTGCATGACTGCCATCCTTCCTTCCTTCCTTCCTTCACTCATTCAGTCATTCATAGTTGGTTCGTCTGTTGGTCGGTCTTTTGGTCTCTGCTTTAACTCTCCTACTCTTTCCACCATCAATGTTATTATTGTAGGTTGTAGTTTGTAGTTATTATTATTATTACTGTTCTTGTGTCGTTATATGTATGTAGTATTTGTTATTGTTGTTGATGTTGTTTGGTGTTAGTTGAAGCGTTTTTTAGTTGAAGTGATTAGCATCGTTAGTGGCTTAACTCGGTCCAAGCATCAATCATTTTCTATGTTAGCTCACTAGCCTAGCTAGCGGAAATACTTTACTCTTCAAATTTATTCTAGTTATTCTCCATTATATTATATGTGTGTGGGTTTAAATATGTGTATGAGTGTCTGTTTGAGTTTGTTGCGGTTGACATTTTAAGCTAATTAAACAAATTAAATTGCACAAAAATTAACCAAAAATTTATTTCATAAACTTTACACAGTTGACCTATTTTTGGTGGCAACAATAACACCATCAACAGCAAACTATTTTATTTCGTTAATTTCCTTTTATTTAATAATATTTCTTTTTCCACATTAAACTTAGTAAATATAGTATTGGAACACTTCCTTTCTCTCCTCTCTCTCTCTCTCTCGGTGATGATGATAATTAATTTTGTTTGAATTTTATTTGACAAACGAATGGCAAGAATAATTGGAAAATATTTGCGAAAATAATCTAATTTGTCATTACAAAGAGCAAGCTTTATATAACATTAGATAGCCGAGCATTTAGTATATGGTATAAGCACTTCATTCACATGAGAATTGTATATCTTATAATCGAAACTATTGTACATTAGTATGGGAATATTTAGAAATAATTAACAATACAGGTAGTCGAAAGAAGATAACATTAAAATGTGGGTTCCAGACTACAAAAGATATGTGTGGTTACACTTACGCTTTCCTGGTCTTGAGATAAACAAAGACTAGAAGTCAATTCTAATAGATCATTTTTTATAAAAAGAGTAATTTGCTATAAACTAGGCATTCCTTTTATTGAAGAGTTTTAATCGAAAGCAGGCAACTGCTGGCACTTAAATCTTATCGCAGTATATTGAGACTTCCTTAATAACTGGTCAAGGAATATAAGGTGTCCTTTTCCTTTTCAATTCATTTATTTATATACATGAAAGGAACGCGTTACGATGACACGAAGGCTATCGAGAAAGTTGCGACGTCGGTTCACGGCTCAATTCCTATGAAAGACATTGGTAAGTCTAAAGCGCACCCGACAGGGTACTGCATGCGTGGTGCAGCATTTGTATATGTGTGAGTTGAAGTGATGGAAGGTGCGTCGTGCATGCAGTCACAAGCCGACGGCAATTCTCAAATATTTCATACTAGCCGTCGGCACTTTGAAAATATTTCCTACTAGCGCTCACATCTGCTCACTTCAAGTACATACTATTTCGTATGAGATAGCTTGCACGAGAGAGCAAATAGAGAGACTCAAAGAGAGAATTGAGAGCACTCACGATGGACGAAATATTAAAACAATTTGGATATTACGTCAATCATCATATGTGAGACGCACACATTCAAATTTCACTAACAGTATGATGATACTTTATTACGCTGGACCATGCATGCAGTACCGTGTCGTGTACACTACATTCAACTTAATCGAGTTTCAAACTTTCCGTTCGTTTGAATTGTTAATAGACTATGCAGCATGTTGTATTGTCTCAGAAAACATGTACTTTGAATAAATTGATTCTAAAATAAAAGATCTTGGCACTTTTCTCTACTTATAAGAAAAGTCAGATTACTTTTGGAGCACACTGTGTATTTAATTGAGTTCATCGCCATCAGCTCCAAAAAAACAGAATTTTTGTCAGTATTCATTACCCAACAACTTTGGTCCTATAACTTTTAATAAATTAACAACTCGTATAGAAATATTTTCAATGAATGATTTTGAACTGTCCTTAAGGGGATTCATGTCTTCTATGCATTATTGTCAATATGAGTATTCAATTCTAGTTTTGATATAAAAAAACGAAGCCATTACACCTGTTTTCCTGATGGTCATAACCATTACTTTTCAATGGAAAGATACAGTAGAAGTTACAATGACATGACCGTATCCATTGCTGTCTTTATAAATTTAGCTCTCTAAACATTTCTATATTTGTATGAGAAGTTCTTCTTTGTTTCTATTGTTTATCATCATACTTGCTTTACTATTACTACTTGTGCTTCAAAATTCCTAAGCTGACATTTGCAAACGTTTACGCTTTTATGTCTTTGGCATTTCCTTTATAAGATTTCCCATTTGAATATGAGTATCTCCATTGCTGCTTCTGAATATTTTTCGATAATTAATTATGTTTTTTCGTTGAAGTCACTGACGGGTAGACAGTCAGACAGCAGTTCTATACAGATGTAAAGAAACTGAATCGCATTCACTTGAACTCCCCACACAAATACACGAGCAGACACACACACCTTTGAAGTTGATAATGCAAAATACCAATGTAGTATGAATGAATGCAAAGAATGAGTATTGTAATGAGAATGGTATTGTGGTTGCTGTTGATGTTTGTTGAAAATGTCCGGATTAAATAGCATAAACTACATTTGTTTCATACCGCATAGAAACATTGGTCAACTAAAAGCTACAGGTTTTTGCTTCCTTCCTCACAATCCAATCCAATCTTCCATTCGTTCGTTTTTCCTTTCCTTCCTTTGTTTTGTTTTGTCTAGTTTTGTTGTATACTACCAATGGCTTAAAGCCTCTTGTGTCACCTTTGTTTATGGAGTCCAAGTATCTTCTTATTTAGCTACCCAAAGCAACTAGCAACGCGCAACGTAACGCAATGCAACAATGTGTTAAGCTGCTTAAAATTTATTACTTTTTGCTTGAAATAATTCACCGACATCGTTGTCGTCGTCGTAGTCGTATTCAAAACGAGAGTGTATAGAAATGAAAAATACTTGAAGAAAGATAATAAAATTTATGCCAAGCCAAGTGCAAAAATACAATAACAATAAGAACAAAATAACTAGAATTATTTAAAATTATAAGAACTTAAAACAAAAAACATAACAGAACAGAACAGAACAGAACAGGATCTCGGCTTAATCAATGCTTATATACTACCTAGTATCTTTCATGGAATTTGAAAAGAGGTAAAATTCTGTTTACATAAAAATATACATCAATTGATTCATTTATTATCGAATTTCTACAAAATTAGTGAAAAATAGAAAATTATATTTTGAATTCAATAGAAGTAGCAATTTTCATACCTGTTCCTTCTATATTTTTCTATTATGTATATCTATATAAAGTTTATAGGAAGATTATTTTGAAATCTTAGGCTTTGAAATCAATTCAATTTCAATTTCTATAGATTTCTGTGACACACCTGTATGCTAGAGTTTTCCAATTTAATCAAAATCAGTTCAGCCGTATTCAAGTGAAGCGCTCAGACACATGAGGCAAGTGAGGAAATTACAAAAATCGTGACTCGAGTTTTTTTAAAATTAATTATTAAATCGCATTTGGAATCCGGAGGTTCTAGATAAAAACATTCAAAAGGGAAAAACATTCTATTTAAATATAGTTTTTAAATAATATACATACATATGTGGTATATACGTAAGACATATTTCACTGCTGCTGTAAGCAATATTGCCGCCGGCAAAGACCATAAATACATACGTTTTTTGGTCTCTGCATCCACATAATCGGTGTGTGCACTGTGTGCATTACAAATAGAACTAAACAATTCATTATTTGACGAACTGAAAGCGTTACGTGTGTTCGTAAAACATCACATTACAACAACACCGATTTGATCACAAGTGTGACAAGTAAATTTGGTCCTTTAACACAGTGTTTCTCAATCGATTTGTTTCGCAACCACCTTTGTGTGTAAAAATATTTCGCCCCTCCGCTGCTCCTGACCTTTACAGTGGATATTATTAAAAATTTGTTTATGCAAAGCTTTTTTGATTCAAATGAATTAAAAAAAAAAAACAGTCATTTTCTGAACAGCACTATTTTCTCATAATATTTACAAGAAAACAAGGTAGTGTCAATTTTTAACAGTTATGTGTCTCTCTCTTTGCTGACAGCATATCATGTTACCCGTCATAAAATATTTTGTGTATTAAACGCATTTAGTGTTGCTTTGAATTTTTTAATAAGAATTTTATTGACAAACTATGAAAACGAAATAACCAGCACGGAAAAAAAAAATTTTACTTACCACACAGAGTAGTTATCAAAGACAAAGAACTTTTTTTTTTTTTTTTTAACTTATTTATTATAATATTATCGCAAAAATAGCATAAAATATTCCTGTGGTTATTTGGAATGCTGAAAAGAGTTTTCGAACTTTGAGCTCAACTTCTGGTGTATTTACAGCAGCGAGGTCAGAATATTCCAAATGTATTTGCGACTCGGAATTTCTTTTAAAACAGGCTTTTCTTCATGACCTATGTAACCATTTAAATGCCTTGAATAAAAGCCTTCAGGACGGGATGAAAATGTCATTACCGCTAAGGACAATATTCATGCTTTTACAAGAATAATAAACTCATGATTATCATCGATAAAAGAAAACAACTTAGATTTAATTTCATAATACAGCCTTTAATTGAAGTTGTGGGGTCTGAGATAAACATCAAAGCATATGTACCTGGTATGGAAATGGTATTGCAGAATTTGCAAGATGAATTATGTCAAGAACTATCAGAAAACACTGGCCAAAGGTGGATAATAAATCCGTTTATACATGCAGATTTAGTTGAGGCAAGTTTGACAACCAACCTAAAAGAAAAACTGCTGTAATTATCTGCCGATTCAAGTTTGTCAATTTGGATACATTTTGGTTAAAAAGAATGTCAGAATATCCAGAATTAACAACAGAATCTTTGAGGTATTTGATACCATTTGCAATATCCTGCTTGTGCGAGTTGACGTTTTCATCAATGACCCAAATAAAAAACAGAGAAATCGCCTTAATTTAGAAAACGATTTTATTGTAAATATAACAAAAACGGTTTCGCGTTGGGAGAAATTGGTTAATGCAAAACATTCGCACACTTCACATTAATATCACTCGTAGATATTTTTTTTTCCTAATTTGTTAATAATAAATATTCTTAAATATTTCCTTATTAAAAATCTCTTTAAGATTTTTATTTTTTTTTTTACTGAAGCTTCTCGACCCTCCGCGACGCCCTTGTGGAGGCTTCGCGACCAAACCGAGGCGCGGTTTTGACAACGAAATTTCCCGAACGAAATCATGTAAACCATGTTCTAACTAAGAATTCTGATAAAGTGCCTTCTCCATGATGTGCATATTTTTTTGTATGAGTTGTTGCTGCAGAATAGCCTTTTGCGAAGAAATAAAGTAAATTGTAGCGTATTTTTTCTGTTTCGGAACTCATCTGACTTACTAATGATTTGTTCCGTTTTTTAGCAGCATGGTTTTGCCAAGATTATCTGATAAATTTGCTGTATGGCATTTCGAATCGGACTCCATCAACTCAATTTTTTGGAAGTTAATTTTCCACCAATCCAATAGTCATCAGAATTTCTATAAAGAAATTCAATTTATTTAATGAGTTTCGAATGAATCTGATCCTTTTACAATGCAAAACACTTCTTTGATTTCTCGGATATTTCTTTGCCTTCGTAGGCATCGCTATGATATGCCATCTTCTCCTTTTCATGCTCTTCTTAGATTTCTAGTTGAATGTCAGAAGTTAAGATTTGGGTGTCAACTCAACCATCATAAAAGGCATGTATTGCAGTCCGTAATCATTTATTAGAAAATAAAAATTTTACAAAAAATGATTTTACATAAAGTATTCAAGGGAATTTAAAAATAATATTAAAGGAAAGAATGAGGAATATAAAAAGCTACATTGGAATCATGTCTCGTTTCGATGCTTTATATATCGTTTAACTTAACTTTGATTCACATTGACCAAAGTTCGCTTAAATTTAATATATTTTATTTATTTGATTTTACAATATTTCTTTTATTTTTGTTGGAAATGGCATCAACTAAACTATTGTAAATTCTACTGCATACAATGGCAACTTAATTATTTACAAGTGTGCAGCACTCATGGAGTCACATGCCACATGGTGTTCATTGTTGTTGTTGTTGTTGTTGTTTGGGTAGCTCAATAAATAAGTAATCAACACGCTTAGGTGAGCCAAAATGTATGCAACAAAAAAAAAATAGAAAAAGAAAAACGATTGAAGTACTTCAACTGAACGAACTGAACGTGGCTAGTTAGCCAAAAAAAAAAGGAAATAGGATATAAAAATAGAAAACTGGAAAACTAGAAAAATAGAAAAAAAATAGAAGTGAAGCCAACCAAGCGCAAGAAGTGTCGCTCGTTGTTCTTGTTCATGTCACTTGAAACTTTACTTTAGTTGATGCGGTTTCCGGCTTGTGGTGCGGACAAAAACAGATACATGCAACAGTACTAGAAATGTTAGTCAGCCAACAACAAAGAGAATAAAGGTAGGGAATGAGAAAGATCAGCATGTAGAATATGCGTGGTTGTAACTCCGAGAGTGTGTGTGTGTGCCTTCATATAATTTTAAAGTGCTTCCGTTTGTGGTGACAACAGGATTTTTGTCCCATACGAACACTTATATAGAGACACAAAACCCAACAGTAACCCAACAGTAACAACAAGAACCAATTCTAAAGCTTAGCTAAGGATTTTTTCTCTGTGAGCCACAGTACCAAAGTGCATGTGTTTGCTGCATTAAAATATATTTTCTATAAAATAAAATTTAAACAAAATTCTTTTGAAAAAACGAGAAAATAAAAAAAAAAATGAAAAGAGAGTCTTGTGTGCTTGCCTTAGATGACCAAAGGATCGACCCAAACAACCGTCCAAGCCAACCAACCAACCGACCAACACCTGTGGTTATGCGCTTCAGCAACTTTTTCAGTATGTTACTTAAACTAAACCCAACCAAACCAAACCAAAGCAGACTAAACCAAAAACGAACTCAATGGAAGGATGAACAAAATTGTAAACACACACACACACACACACGCATGCACATTTATAGTTATTTACATTCGCACATCTCATGACCAAAAGACACATGTATGATTTATGACTTCCGGTTTTCATCGACTAGTTTTTTCCATATTCTGGTACCAAAAAATTGGTCTGCTCTACCCAGTCGAGAGAAATACATATATGTGTGTTGGAGTGGGGGAGGTAAGGAAAAGTGGTAAAAATCTCAACCAAAATCAACTGTTGCTACATGTGTGTGTGTGTGTGCATGTAAGTGAAAATTAGCATGTATGTGAATTGTCGTTTCATTATTTTTTTGTTGAGGTTTTGGGGACTCTTTGACTCGCTCTCTTGGTCTTTGTACTTCTCTTCCTTCAGATTTTCTGAAAACCACTTGAACCACTTTTGAAGATATTCTTAGCACAGGTTTTTTGATTTTGTTTTTCACATTTTTCCCCACATTTTTCTCAAATTGGTTTCTTTTTTGCTGGAATGATTTTTTTCCAAGGTTTTATTTTGTTATTTATAATACAATATTTTCTATGGGATTGTTTTGTTGAGTCACAGGAGAGAGAAGGCGAAAGAAGCAGTGTTGGTTTTTGTATAAATAATTTTTTCTAGTATTTGTATTTTTTTAATTTGACTCAAGAGCTCATGGCTTCTATTTGTCGTCTATTCTGTGTCCTTTCTTCCATATCTCGTATGC
This sequence comes from Amiota communis, assembly GCA_037043315.1. Lineage (NCBI taxonomy): Eukaryota > Metazoa > Arthropoda > Insecta > Diptera > Drosophilidae > Amiota > Amiota communis. The sequence goes on from JBAMAV010000965.1 coordinate 3,123,365, forward strand.
TTATCAAATTATCAACGAAAAAAAAAATTGTATTGTCCATTGAATAGACTCGAGGTTGGTATTTCTGTCATTCAAATGGCGTAATATTGATGTGTTTTGTTTGATATCCAACCAGGACATAATAACAACAACGAATTTTGCTATTATTACTGTCCTTTTGCTGCTTCACAATGCTCTTCTTTCCCGTTAGCATTCTTACTTTCTCTTTATTCTACATACAATAAGAATCACTTTTCTACTTTGACTTGCCTATGTCTAAGTATGAGTAAGTGTATCCGTGTGTGTCGTATGTATTTGTATTATTTGTGTCAATTTGTTTGAACGGAAGCCCTATGTGCTTTGTTTTTTTTTCTCCTTCAAACATTATTCGATCGTTTTTACCCAAAAGCCAGCGTCATGACAATCATTGTTGCTATCGCCATCGTCGTCGTCGTCTTCGATTGCAATAAGAATCCAAAGTGTAAAAATCAGATTTCCATCTAAAAATGTCACAACGAAATTGTATTGTTCGTTTCTATACTCCAACTCACACATGAATACAATCACCATTGAGTGAGCTTGTGAGTTTGTGTAGTTGGCGATAGGTGGTGCAGCACATGTCAATAAGTATGGCTTTTGTTGAGTATCTGAAAGAAATATAGAATGTAACGTTTGACACCCAATTACGGCACGAAATCAAAAGAAAATTCTCTACAATACTACAATCGAAGACAATCTGATGTTAAGTAGTATGTAGACATAATTGTATATGCTTTTTTGTAAGGTTGGTAGAAATGGCGCCGCATAAGGTTACGTCTGCAATCACTGAATAGTTGTATTAAACGTCCTTCTTCAATTAGTAGAATTAGACAAGTAGTGAGAGTGAATACCAAATGTGAATGGTTCAATGTGGATTACGAAAGAAATTAAGATAATGGCAAAAAAATAATAATAACATATGACCTCATTAAAGCAAAGATGTACTAGAAAGATATCAATTCAAGTATAAGATATTTTCATGTTGAGGTAGTATGTCTTAATTAAACAACATTATGTGGCAATAGTACAATATAATAAATGTCCTTCTGAGCGAATATCTGTTGAGCTTTATATTCTATTTCTCTTATATTGCGATTGAATAGCTTTTTGAAAGTGTTTTTTTTACTCTAGAAACATAGATTAGAGCATCCATAATCCAAACATGAGCTTCGATTTACTGTATCTCGTATGTAAATAGAGTATTTTTATAATGTATTTCAAATATGTATGGTTAAAAAAAATAATAAATAATAAAATTAACAGAAATTACTTTTGTAAAAAGTTGAAAAAAGAAGAAACGTCTGTCATAATTTATAATAAGGTCACACATAAATAGTATGCACATCTTAATATCAAGTGATTTCGTTTAAAAACTTATAACTTTCAAATAATATTTTGTACAATTTCATATTTACATAGTTGGGTATTAAGGATTGAACAGAATGGAGTTACTGTAACTGTGTCTGTTACCCGTCAAAAAATCGAATACAGCTGTTTGTATGAGAACTAACAGAATGTGAAGCTGTGACTCTGCTTGGGACTCTGGGTGTTACCGAGAAGTCAAATTATTTGAATTTGCTCGGTAAGAAATCGTCTATTTCACTCTCTCTATCTTTGTATTTCTCTCAAAGCAGATTGCGATATAAAAGAAAACTTAAAAATGGAAGAAGGCACATCGAAATTCATTTTGCTCGTGGAAAATAATGAATTACTCGTAATATATAATTTGAAACACGCAGACTACAAAAATGCTTTCAGTACGCTGATTTTTCCTGTAGGCATAAGGAATGAATTGGAACTGGAAATTTTGAAATTAATAAATAAAAAACAGGCAGAATTAGGCCGGTAAAATGATGCATAGTTTTTAATTGTATTTATGATTTTCAATTTTCAGCACTTCACTTATTAAAATTGTCTCGAAAGTCATAGATCTTCAATAGTTCATATAAGATTTTGTGAAAAACGTCGAAAATTACTAAAAGGTGGGCCATCTTTTGGTCCGATTTTGGTTTGGCCGTTAAAGGAACATAAGTTAAGTATGTTTCAACGAATTTATTTATTTAATAGACTGATTTTTCGGATTAAATATGAAAATGAAATCGGATGACCTCCCGCAATGTTGACGCTTCGCTGAGTTGGCTTTGAATGAGTTCAACAATATCGCAGATTTTGCAAGAAAGTTATATTTTTTAACGAAGCGCCCTTTTCTCTCGGCAGCTACATAAACAAACAAAATTGCAGAATTTGGTGAACGGAAAATCCACACATCATCGTACAGAAGCCAATGCATCCAGTACGAATCACTGTGTGGTGCGGATTTCGGAATGATGGCACTTTCTTTTTCGAAAATGCGGAAGCTCGCACCGTGACTGTGAATGGGGAATACTATCGAGACATGATAACTGATTCATTGTGGCAGGAATTGAAAGATATGGAACTCGATGAGCTGTAGTTTCAACAAAATGGCGTACTTTGCAAAGACCACCGCGCATACCATTGACCTTCTGCATACAAGCCAGAACAACAGTGTGATTAGCAGTTTTGGCTATGTCCATTGGCCTACTCGCAGCTGTCATTTGATCATTTGGTGTTCCAGGATTATTATTACCAAGCCAGCTGCGGCCAACAAATGAATGAAATCATTTTTCATACTTAATCGGAAGAATCACTCTATCAAATGAAGCAAAATTTGTTGAAAACCAATTAACTTTTGTCCATTTAATGTGCAAACCGAAATTGGGCCAATAGATAGTCCATCCTTTATTAGTATAAAAAAATTTATATTTTTTTTCCATTAATAAAAGTTTTTCCTTGCCTACACATGGATGCTACTATCATTTACATAGTTCCAAAACTCACATAATTTTATTATTTAAATAATTGGAAGAATTTAGTATTCCTGTTTTAAAATTTCTATTGTGCATTTGAAGATAGATTATTTTGTGAATGATTAGCTGGCATAAACTTAAATGAAAATCAACTCAAAATTCTTCTTTTATCAACTTATCGAACTGCCTATGTTTATTCATTATATTCATTATAAGTATTTTATTCATAATAAGTACTTTATGTAAAAGCCTAAAGGCTTCATTCACTGTAAAGTTCCGTAACATAATTATGTACATTTAGCCAATGGCATTATTAATCAAAATCATTACCTGTACATCATGTACACGTTCCCTGCCTTTCACACATTTATTGTTGTATACCACTGACTATGATGATGATGATGATGACGAAGATTATTGACACTAACAGCCACACCCAGAAAAAGAAGGCACATAGTCAACGTCGTCATCAACCAATATTTAATGAAATAAACGTTTTTGCGCCTAATCAATTTGCCGTCAACTCCAAAGTATTCGTCGGCTGTACATTTTCTTTATCGTCGCAAATCGCCCCCACCCATTTATAAGAAAATTCCCAACTTCTCTACAGCTGGTTTTGTTGTTTTTGCTTTTGCTGTTGCTGTTGCTTTTGCTCAGTAAAGCAAATCATTTGTTGCGCCGAAGGCGACTCGCTCGCGTTTTCCTTCGCTTATTTCGGTATTGGATTTTAACGTTAAGAGAAAGAGAATTTATTTCATTTGTGTTAGCATTTTGCATTTCATTAGGTTTTCATTAAATAAAATGTTGAATTACACGCATAATTTATTTCATTCCTTAACATCGACCTACCCTTCTCCTTATGACTAATCTTAGTAGACTTAGTAGTCTTGTCTGAAAGCATAAAGAAATCGAAACAAATTACAATAAAACACTCAAATATAATAAAAGAAGAAAAGAGAAGGAAGTAAAGAAGGTGGGAATGGGATTGAAGATGGATAAGATCTTTTACTTAAAGAATTAAGTAAGCTTTAGGGGCCATCATCAATATGGTATATGAACAAAATCATGTATCGTGTTGGTTGTTTTAGAGCTACAAGTTGTTTTAATAGCCACAAACAAAAAAGAACAACCTACTATTACTCCTCTAATACAAAATACTTAATTCTTTGGTTTCTTCGTCGATGCAGCACACACCCACCCAGTCATCATCAGAGTCAGTAGTCTTTGGTTAAGTCAAAATTTCCATATGGCATGCCTAACAGGAAGTAGTCATCATCAATTCGTTACATCTACACATACACACATCCACGCAGCTACACGCATATTTATACAGCTTCCTGTTTCTCATTTTGGCTTGGTTTCTGCTAAATCAACGCTAAGGAGCAGCAAGCTCCATTGCTGCCGCTCCCTTGGCATTTCGCTTTTTTCTTAGAGCCCCCGCTCACACGCTGCGTGCGTGTGGCTTCATTTTGACCCTAATGATAAATTACTTTAATTAATGTTGCCATATTGTCTGTCTGCATGTCTCATTCTTTATATATATCCACAATAAAAATAACAAATAAATGAGAGAAGCAATAGAAAGAAAGAAAGAAAGAAAATAAGACTCCTTCGATTGTGTGGCACACAATCTACTCTTTGACTGGCGAATTTTATTTGGGTTTGTGTATATGATCGCGTTGCTAGATTTATTTACTCTATGACTTGGCATGTTGCCCTTCATTATATTATCTTTGACATTCGTGCTATTTTGGGTCGGAAGGGGATTGGTTTGCTTCATGTGAATAACATTAAGAGGAGAAGCAACAATTTCATGTTGATATGTTTGACTCGCATAAATAAAAATGATTTCGCAAGAAAGAAGCAACAAGCGGCAGATGCTTGCCAAAAAGGAGGGTGGATACAATCTACTTGAATCGCTTGGACTTAAAAAGAAAGTCAAGTTTTATTTTGTATATTTTTAGATTATTTACCAAAAGAATATAGAAAGATATTTGGTGTTCCCTTGCCATACGAGTATTATTGATTTTATAACTGAAGCAAAATTACATAGAATTTCTTAATGATTCTTTAAACCTTTAAGAATTTAAGTAGTAGAACTATAACTTATTGTTGATGTTCACAAGAGACTATTAAAGGACTAGCAGCAGGTCACCACCAAACTATGACTTAACCAACCACATGCTCAATATAGTAAAGCACGTGACCAAAATATAAACATTTTTATTAAGCCAAGCAACCTTGATTGCCCATCACCACCAACATCATCATCAGCATCATCATCATCATGATCATCAACAACATCAAACAATAACTGCAAGGAATAATGTGTGTTTTGATGAGATGAGGACAAATGAAAAAAAGGAAATAAAAACACTTCACAAATATTGACAAACTCATGCAGAATTCAAAAGTAAAGAATGCGGTAGGAGAATGCAGAAGAAGGCAATGATGATGAAAGCTTAAGAGAAAAATTGAAAAAGGAAAATGTGATAAGGAAAAAATCTATTTAATTTGAAATTATGCTGCTAATATATAATTTAAAATTCCAACGATGTCGCAGTAGAATAAACACAGGACAACAACAACAACACAAAAAAAAATAAAGAAAATATGAACATGTGAAGGAAATTCTACCAGAAAAAAAATGAATGGAGAAAAATAAGAAATAAAATAAAAAATGAAAAATATATAACAGAAAATTAATATTAAATTAATGCCATACATGAAGTTGTATTTGTGTATGTGAGTGTGTGTGAAAGGCACACAAAATAATACGCACGAGTTAAAGGCAAAGCAACGATCTACCAGAAAATAAAAGTCGAGACGAGGGTAAAGAATGAAAATGTGCAAGAATTTTCAATTCCAAAAACGAACTTCAATTTCAATTCCACTTACGTACGACGACGACGACGACGACTTATGAGTGCAACAGCAACAACAACAACAAGGAAAATGAACGGTAATGTGTATGTCCTGCCGATTGTATATAAATCGCATTTCTTTCTTTCATCCTGTCTGTATACGTATGTGGGTGTGCCTGAAACTTGAATGCAACGCAACGCAATGCAACGCGTCATTGCAACACATGAACGTATACGCGTTGAAAGCCAATTTTATAAAATGTCCTTTTGAGTGCTGGTGGTATTGGTGCAGAGTCCTATGGAAAAGTAATAAGTAAGAAATGCCAAAAGAGAAAAAATAAGAAAATAAAAGCCAAGGCAAAATAAGTAAAAAGATGGTCCCATCATCATCATCATCATCACCATCATCATCGTTGCCACATTCAATGAAGCCTTAAATGCGAACACATCAGCTGCCATTGACGTTTCATTCACTTGGTGGTCAACAGGGACAACAGTGACAACATCTCGACAACAACGACAACAGCACCAGAAGGAGCAATGAAAGCAATGAGGACATCACTTGGAAATGCTGGCTGGAGGCGACGGTCAACGCTGTTGTCGTGATTACCGAAAGGATAATTTGCTTTTTTTATCTTAAGAACTCATCTACTCCATTTATTTATACTCATTCATGAACAGCAGGAACAAAAACTGCAGGTTTTGTTTATTAAAAATTTAAGAAATTGTGCAATTTACGCACATTTCAGTTACCATTAACTTTTTAGTATTGAACATCATTAACACAATTCAAAGTGAGAGTCAATAGTTTTGCTTCAATTTTAACTATCATTGCATACTTCAAAGCGGGAATATTTAATAAGAACTTCAATTCTAAATGCATTCAATGGGTTAAATTAAGTTTTTATTGCTTCAAATGAGATGTGAAATTATAGCAGTGAAATTTTGAAGAAATATAACAGTTTTTCGGTTGGAGCAGATCAAATCCATTTTATTATGAATATTAATATTGACAGTAACGTAACTGTTTTTATTTAAAAGACACATTACAATTATTATCTTGGGGGAAGATGCACTGCGACCTATGAGATCTAGTGTGCCCCCTTCACGAACTTAGAGTGTTTCTCCTAGCCCCCTCGATAAATTGTAGTATTGGTCCTATTTTACAAAGTTTGAATTCGTCCTCGGTTAAAATGAATTCGCCAAGGTGTTTCCTTCTCTTGTGCATCAGGGCAGGACAAGTTCCTATCACGTGCAGTGCGGTCTCGTCCTCCTCCCTGCAGAACCTGCAAAGACCGTTAGAGGAAATTCCCAGTTAAGTTAGGTGATAGTTCAGCCTACATTGTCCTGTTAACAATCCTGTAATGATTCTCAAGTCACATACTATTAACGTTATTGTCGCTCTTTAGCTAAGTACACTGTTTAACTATCAGTCAGTTAATACTTAAAATTATTTAGTAAGGCTCACATTGATGAGACAAAAGTCATGAAGTACTTAAAAGCCCCAAAGCATTGAAAAAGGCTTAAACTGAGTCAAACTCATTGTCATTTCATTTGGCAATATGGCTACGACACCCGAGAATAGAAATAGTTGCAGCAGCAGCTTTACTGTGTCGCCGACATTCTCTCCCTCTTTTGTGAATTATTATACTCTTTACAATGAGATGAGTTGATTAAGCGACTGTTCGTCTCTACGTATGCAAACTAGTCCCTCAGTTTTTGAGCTAGAGAGCTAAAATTTTATACATAGGTTTCTTTTTACCATACGCTGCACATTTGTTGTAATCAGCCGAATCGGACCACACAAACCCATCTTTTAAATCAATATTTTTATTTTGTTTTTTACATATCGAACTGAAATGTGGACACTATAAGTTTCTGATCCATATTCATTAACCATGTAAATTTCAAGATCCTAGGATTACCAGGAGGGGTACCTCTCATACAAACCCAAATTTAAAAAAGTACATACAAAACTGTATTGTGCCTCTCAAACTATGCTCATATTTGATACTCAAACTGTGTTCTTTGTTGATACTCAAACTGTAACAGAGAGAATATGGTGATGCTAAGAAAGGAAGCAAATCTGATATTTGGCATTTGATGCTGTTCGGTAAGATGCAACCCGGAGGAACGTGAAGAGAAGCACATCTTTGGCATAGCCAATGATAATCTTCTTTCTGGATTTCACTGCAACTGGACAACGGCAATTATAAGAATTTAAGTGCAATTAAAGAAGCGAAAGAAACCAAATTTGTTTGTCGATGTTCCTTTGATCTCTGAAATCGAGCTTATTTTATTAATTTGACAATCTTTCCAACACAAGACAACTTTATTTGTTGAAGAATTCATTACCATTGAAAGCGGTCTATATCAGTTATCAATTTTAAAGTAAATGAAAATACTTAATCATAAGTGGATCAAGCAAAATGCAGAGAAGTTTTTTGTTTGAAGCAAAATGAACTTGTTTTGTCTGATCTCCAATGCCGGTCATTGTTTGCCATTCAATGTCTCTTCTTTTTAATTTGTCTGGTATCTACAAATCATCCTTTTATATATGTATGTACATCAACTCAAAGGCTTTCAAAGGAAGATGTATTGTTGATTATATCGCTTTTTTATCTATTCTATGATTTGATGTGCTGTTTTCTGCATAAATCTTAATCGACATGTGGAATAGATATTCTTTTGAATATTTTTATAAGATTTTATACGTTCAACATTGATTTTAACAAGTTTTCCCGATATCAATAGTAGATTTAATCACATGGTTGCATGAAAGAATTCCTTTGAGCAAATGTTGTTTTTCTGACTTCTATCGAGATGTTTTTAAATTATTACATTCTGCGAAATTTTTGCAACTAATTTCTATTATCAAATGTCAACCTTAACAAATTGAAATTATGTTCATGTTAAAGTTCAAAGCTAATGCGGATTGGTGACTGCAAGCAAAAGCGTGGCTTTCTTATACAATATATAAAATATGCTATATCAAAAAATAAACCAATTTATAACTAAAAGATCCTTAGGCAATTGAGAAGAAAGTCAAAGCTAAAGCTTTCTAGATTTGTTTGTACCTTTGTGTTGTTGGTGCTATTGTGTTATTGCATGTTTGTTGAGTTTCCTAGAAAATTGTAAGCCACAAAAGTACAGATACTTACTCCCACACACTAATATGCACTTGAAAAAGTATCTTACACTACAATGCATGATTTAGCTTAAATACTCCTACTAGTAGTTTCATTATTTCTTTTATCTTTTTCCTCTTCACATTCTTCTTCTTCTTCTTCACAGCACAGAACAGTTGCAATTGCAACTTTCTCTTTTCCCTTCCCCCTTAATTGAACTTATGCCTTGCATCCATGTATACATTTCTCGTTTAACAAACATATAAAAGCAAACAAATGTCAGTTGCAGCACATAAAATCCTTCGCCGAAAACTGATGAAGGTACGAAAAAGAAGCAAAGAATGGAAAATTGGAAGAAAAGTAACTTCACCAGAATCAACAACAGCAACGCAACAATAACAACTACAATGAAATGGGGGCTAAAATGAAAGTAGCAACAACAACATGAACATGTAGAAGAACAGGAAACGCAAAGGATAACAAGCGTATGCAACAAACACAACAACATAACAACAGCAACAGCAACAAACAAACGTTAGCAATAAGTAAACGACAACAAGTAGCAAGAAGCAAAGTATTTTCAGCTGTAATTCTCCCATTCCAACACATAATAACTACTGACTGGTAGATACTTCACTTTTGTTAAAAATTGTTGTTGCCTGTAGCAATCTGCTGCTGTTGCTTTTGTTGCTGCTGCTGCTGCTACTGATGCTGCTTTCGTAATAAAGCGTGTGCAAAATTCAACTTCCTATCTGTTGTCCTTCTGTGTGTACCTCATTCTACTCACTTTTACTCTTCTATATCAGCATTACCATCGTTATCGCCATCATCATCATTATTATGATCATCATCCTGGTCGTCATCAACAGCAATAACAACATTGGTACTATTTCGTTGTCGTTGGTTTCACATTAAAATCACGATGTGAAGTGGTTAAGCATTTCGTTGGTTTTTGTTTGTTGTTTATTATTGTTGTTATTGTTGGTGTTGTTATTGCTGTTGTTGTTGTTGAGATACTCTACGCTTGCATTCTTCTTTAGTCGTAACCATGGCAAATTATCTTCAGTTGGCATAAGTTAACAACAATTTGGCTTTTACTTTTGCTCCCCCCATTTTTTTTTGTTTTGCTTTTGTTGTTGTTGTTGTTTGAATACGATTTGACTAAAGCTTTAGCCGACAATACAAAAACCAAAAAAAAAAAACGAAGAAGGAAGCATAAAGTTCGGTATTATTGAAGATTAAATACCTTTCCCGTAAAGTGGCAACAAATTAGATAGTATACAATATACAATGTTTTTCTGTCATAAGTATTTTAAAATTTATCATTATCAAAATTATGATGAAAATGATAATCATGCATACTATATGCAAATACTATAAAGAAGGATTAAAACAAAAATCATATAAAATCCTGTTTGATTTATTACTTAATTATATCATACATGGTTGTTATGTTAAATTGCAGAATCGAAAATAAGTATCATTTATCATGGATTCTAATAAAAATTATTGAAATAATTTTGACTTTTGTCTGAACAGAAAAGTCTTATGAAATCTCTCCCATTATACCCGTATTACACGATGGATTAGAGCAACGCAACCGATCAGCGCTTCTTTTTTGTCGGCAGCGCTTTGTTTTTGTTCTTCGTACAATGAACACAGCGACTGAGCGAACCCCGCACTTCCCTTCTCTACAAACGATATCCGCTAGAGAAAGTGTAATAGCAGATCTACTAATATAAGTAAATAATCGTATTTTACACCCAGCGACAAAAAAGCGAACTCAAAAATTTCTTGTATGTAATTTCTCAAGTGTGAGGTTTCCCTAAATTTCATTCTAATCTTGCAATTTATTTTTTTTTTTTTTTTGGGAATACGTGGTAATGTGCTCTTAAAGATTTTATCATTAACTTCACAGTTCATAGAAACATTTTGAAAATTCCTTAAGAAGTATGCCTAAAGAAAGCAACTGAACTTAACTGAAAAACAAAAGAATATTGATTTGGCTGAATAAAATGTATCAAGTCGTGAAATATCAGTTCAATCTATTTGTAATGAAATCTTAGTGTGTCGGGTTCTCGGGTGTTGAACAAATATTGTGAGACTGACAAAATAGGGGGAAAGAAGCGACGGGCACATAAAAATGGACAAGTGGTTGCGAGGATCATGGCAATGATTCAAAAATGCTGTAGAACTATCATCGGAGATGCAGCAACATTTTGGAAGGGATATTTCGGCTTGAATAATTCAACGTCGGCTGAATGATATGGGTTTATTCAAAAGAAGAATACCTGCAAAAATCGAATGATCAAAATTAACTGTCTTTACGAAATTCGTAAACGACGCCATCATTGAAAATTTCCTTACACACACTCACACATACGCCTTAACTCATTTCTAAGTTAAGTTAAGTAGTTTCTATTAACTATTTCATTCTTCTCTCTTCCTCGACTTTTGCGCCTTCACATTTCAATTAATAAGATCTGCATACTCACACATACACCTTTACTTATTATATTTAAGAATTTCATTGACCCACAGCTCACATCTCTTTGCTAACACATGTACCTTAACTTATTTCTGCTTTACCAGCTCTTTAACACTACATTCTCCTCTCTTACTCTCTTGTATTCATTTCATTCGATGCTTGCCTACACACATACATACACCTTAACTTATTTGTGCTTTATCAGCATTTCATGCTTCTCTCTCCTCGACTTCCCCGCCGACAAAACGTAACAGATTTTTCGTAACGAAATTTTTCAAAACAGCAGCCCTTAATCATTTTCAATGATAAAAATGGGCAAAGGATAAACAAAATATGGAGTAAATGTGATTGGTCATTGATAATATTTTCAGATGAATCCAAATTTAACCTCATTGGACTGGGTGCATGTTGAACTGAATTTTACTTTTATCTTTAGAAAATTAATAATAATCTCTCATATTATTATTACGAAACATTGCCAAATAAGGAAACAAAAGCTTCTTACGAAGGTCATAATTCGATAATCATATTTAATTACAACACTTAAAGATAATTTAACAAAAGAAGACACTATCCAATCTTGAGTTAAAACAGGGTGGGTAAGATATTACTTTACAATAAAATTCTGATAAAATCATCCATATAATAAAATTAATAGGGTGTTTTAGAAAACAGAACATGTACTTTGGCTAACAGAAGCTTATATAGTTTTGAGCCTCAATTTTTTAAAATGTTTTTTATAAAGGAAGATTCCACAACCTTTCCAATAAGTATAAATTCTATTAAGTTTATTTATTCCAATAACTGTTTAAAACAGTTTGAAAATTGCATTTGAGAAAAAAATACAAATTGTACGAATTAAAATTGGTCATGGTAGTATATTTTTTGAAGTAGTAGTTATGTCATAACATAAATTACAATATTATTTACAAACAAGTTGATAATTAAAGTGCAAATAATGTGAAAAAAACCAAAATGGTTGAAGCTTCAAATTACTATTTAGCTTTTGGTGTAGCAAAAAATCTAAATTCGATATTATTTCATTGCACTGATAACTCAAAATCATTAAAACTCTAGTCGTTGAAATTGTTCAATTCATTAAAGCACACAGAAAATACTTATTTTAACGTTACCAACATCACAACAAACTAATGATACCTGGTCACTTACACAAACAAGGATGAACGGTATAAAAATACTACCAAAAATAAATCTTTTTATGTAAACGAGTGTGTTAGTGCTTTTTACTCTTGTTCTCTTGTACACATTCTCTATATCTTTATTTATTACACTGATTCAAAAGTACGTTTGTGCAATTCTACAATATTTTTTTTTTTTTTAATTTGACAGGTAATTTTATACCCTTTAATTTGTTAGTCGAGCTGAAAGCCATGGCAGCTAGTGCTCTTAATTGAAAGAAAATTTAACAATTTATTATAATACTACGACTTTTTAAAAATAATAATAATAATAATAAATTGTTGGTCGAAAACTATTCAAAATTATTAAAAAGCATCAATATTTATATCTCTCATTTTAAAAATTTAGAAAACAGAGGTTATCTTCGAAAATACTCATCCGATTTAAAAAAATCTTTCACCAGTAGAATGCTGTCACTGAGTATCGTGGGCTATATCTACATAAATAAAACTAAGTTCGGTTATTTTTAGGATTAACTGAAATTTCGGGTCAGGTGCCAAAGAACAAACAAATAAAAACTGTTTAGTGCCACTCAAACTGTGCTCACATCTAATAAACAAACTGTGTTCTTTGATGATACTCAAACTCAATACTGGTAGTTTTTGGTTGCTCATGAGTGAGTGAGCAAATAGAGTTACTCATTAAACTGAGCAAGTGAACATGTTCCTTCCCTATTGTTCTTTTCTGTTCAGTTATTCTTTTTCACTCACTTGTTCACTGTTAACTCATTTGTTCTTTTCTGTTCAATTGATCTTTTTCACTCACTTGTTCACTGTTAACTTTTCTGTTCAGTTGTTCTTTTCTATTAACTTGTTCTCATTTACTCAGTTGTTTAATTTGACTCACTTGTTCTCTTTTCCAAATTCTTTTTAGAAAATAAATAGTAAAATGTTGTTGATAAATTTTTTACCAAAGAATTCCCAATGAAGTAGGGAAGAAAAATGTATTATTATATTTTTTTAATGTTACTTTATTTGAATTAAAATGTAACTGCCATATTATTTTCGTGAGTAGCTGTGTTGTTCATGAGCAGATGAAAAGTATTCATAAGTGAGCAAGTGAACAACTGAGCAATGTGAGCAAGTAGACTCAGTTTAAAAAAAAGAACAAGTGAACATGTTCACCAAAGTGAGCAGTACTTAACCAACACTATTATCTAGCATTTGTCGCCGTTCTGTTGGATGCAACCCGTGTGAGGCCGGATAGTCTTGGATAGTCACCTACAAGATTCTTTCCATGATTGTCTGTTTGTTTTATGTCCCAAAAGGACTCATGTTTATTGACCGAAGATCAGCAACTTTCCTTTTATACACACAATATTCATCCTAGTATCACTTATATTTATAACTTTGATTTAATAAGTTCAGAATTAAAATAAAAATCTATCAGATCTGCAAAAACTGCATTGACATCAAAGGGTAGTTTAAGTTCAGTGAGAATTACGTTTCTTTATTTTGTCAATTTGTTTTGTGTTGCATATAATCATTTGCTACTTTTCTTTCTTTCTTTCTACTTGTCCCTATAGTATGAGTATCTTACTATTATGGTGCATTATTGTTGTTTTTTTAGTAGTCCTTTTCTGGATATTATTCTTATACTATTCCTTTTTTTTCTGTCCTTTTATGCATTTTTCTTTCATACTATTTCTTACTTTCTTTTGCAATAAATTGCAGCAAATCTCATATTTTTCACAGCATAAAACAAAATTTTTTGCCATTGTAAATTTTTGTCGTAAAGATTTTTTCTTTTCGTTTTTTTTAATATTTTTTTGTCATATTTTCTTTTGTGACTTTACTCAAGTTATTTTCTTTATTGTCCTGTCCGGCTGCTGCTATTGCTGCTGATGATGGTTGTTGTTGTCATCCTGCTTATTGTCTGCAGCCTTCATCTGCATAAATATTTTATATCAAATTTCAACTTTTTTTTTCTGCAAAACAAAAGAAAACAAATCTCATTTTTTACTTAACTTTATTTTATTTATTTATTTTTGAATTTTATTTTTTATTCTTGTTTTACTGAACTCTTGAGGAATTATCAAAGTTTCATTAAATATTTTCCCATTATTTCAAATTTTATTCTTTAGCTTTTTGAAATTTTTTGATTGAAATATTGTATGTAAATACCTAAAAATTTTTATCTTAAATTGTGTATGATGTCTTTCTTGATGACATAAGAACTCGTGTCGTGAATTTTGCGCCCAATTTGAGTTTTGTGCCAAGCGTTAGTTATGGAGAAGAGGAAATTACTTAAGTCACATTATCAACATAAAGCAAACATAATATTAAAGTGAAAGTCATGCCCTTAGGGGTTCTTCTTTGCTGTCCTAAGTCCTGATGTTTCGACACATGATGATGAAAATAAAGAAAAAAGTAATAAGAAGCATTTACTGCTGTTTTTCCTCCCTTCCAAAGTATATATTAGAAAAGTGCTTTTCGATTTTACCCCAAGTAAAATGTGGATATAAAACAAAAAAAAAAAAAAATCTTTAAAAAATTGAAATTTATTATGCAAGATGTGAGAAAAGCCTTGAGGGGGTGTGGGGGCAAAAATATATATATATTAACAAATAAAAGCTCTAAACAAGTTTTTAAGCGACTTGACTAAGTTAATTTTAATTTATGAAGTCGCATCATCATCATGTATGGAGAACATATAAAAAGATACATTCAAATATGAAAATGGAAAAGACTTCTTCTTATTCAGGGGCACATTGTTACGAGTAAAAGAAGCAAATAATGCTGAGAACTTGTTCTTCTAAAACTTAAAGAAAGACAAAGCAAAATTTATTTAAAATTTAATATTGAAAAACCTTGAGAAAAATAGAAAAAATAAAAATATATTAAATCCACAATGGCATTGATGATAATGTTGTTGCAGCTGCGCATTTGTGTATGCACTATAAAAGCTTAACTATGAGACGTTTCTATAGCGCTTGCTTCATTCCAGCATTCTCATTCTCGCCATCATCATGTTTTAGAGATATCCTTGCCACCATAGTCGATGCAGTTGTAGTTGTCGTTGTCCTTGTTGCTTGGTGAGCTAGTCGCGGTTTTATGGTCTCAATGCTACGCGGTTGGTGTCGTGGCAAATCTAAGTTTTGAATTATAAATTTGAAATTTTTGCTGCTGCCAGCACAAGGAAGAGTGTAAACTTATACATTCATACACATAAATGAAGCACAAGAGAACAAGCGAATGCAAGCAAGTTAAATTTATTATTAGACACTGTATTACGTGCGGGAATATGAATTTTGTTATGAGACAAGTCTCTGTTCTAGTAGTAAGTATATAAGCATGATACACAAAACCAACCAAAGTCAGACACAAGAGAAACAAAGGTGGCTGCAATACAACATAACACAGATCGCACTGCATGGAAAGAGTGAAAGAGGAGTTATGTTTTGGTATGTTTTACGTATTTTGATTCATCAGAATTTATTCATAGTTTGAGGTGTCGTTGTCTGGCAGTTAAAATTGGCTTGATATATATGATGCATTACGCTGAAAAGAGTAAAGATTTTGTTGTGATTTCTGCATTACTCTGCTGTTATCTTTATTCACTCATTCGTCTTATTAAGCTACTAATTTTTGTCTAGTAGTGATCAACCTTTATTGAATGTTTTCTACTACTACTTTTGTTGAAATGAATTGCAATATTTTGACGACTTTATATGAATGACTTGTTTCACTCATTTTGCTTGCTCCCTCGACAAATCACCATCTGCATGCATGCCTCTTGGCTAATTGCTTCATAAATTTCTTATTGCTTATAGCTGCCGCCCATGTATTTGCTGTTAAATTAATTGGTTTTTTGTATTTATTTCATGCATCGCACTTAATGACATTTGCTCCTGAATGAATGTTCATATGTATGGTTGTTTTCCATTTTTATTATTATTATTTTTACTGTCGAACAACATCGTCGTCTTTACCCCAATGAAATCGCGTATACACCATGTTGGGTTCATTTCAAAAAATTTATTACTTGAACTCCACCATAAACACCTTGCATGATGAGTTTAGCATGAATATATTTATTTTTACGAAGCACATTACACTTTGCTTCCACCACATGGATACTGGACAGGATTCATGGCTTAACTGACGACTTGTTCATAATTTAGCTAAACAACTCACGTGCCAAACACTTTGAGTTCTCGTGACAAGTTCTTCTTTTTCTTTATAGCGCTACCACTGATATTCAACACCTACTCAACCGCTAATAAAAATAATAATAATCATAATAATAATAACAATAATAATGGTTGCATGCATTCAAAGTTTAATCATAAAAACGTTTTCTCTGGCTTTTCGATGAATTGAGTTAAGTGTAAGTAAGATAATGGAGAGAGAGAGAGTACGTATATTGCATGACTTCCGTTTGGCGAGTTGTTTTATGTTTCCGGCAAGCGGAAGTGTTTGCCATTTGCTATTGAAAGTGTCGCTTGACTGAGTTTCTAACCAAATGATTCAGATACATAAATACACACGTGCGTACCATAGTATAAGGTATACATCAATTGCTTCTATTTTAAATCATATGCAAAAAATTTCATTTTTATTTTTTGACTTAAAAAAGAAGGAAAATTTGAAATTCCACTTGAAATTTGAGCTTTAGTAGAATATGTGAGTTAGATGGAAGGTAAAAGAGTGAAGTGTGTGAGCCTGCAAGAGATTTATGTGTAACCTAAGGCAGTTGCAAGAAGCTTGACGTACTTCTCCTCACGTTATTGTCTATCGTCGTCGTTGTCGCTGGCTGCTTTTGTACTTGTGACGTGACAACAATACAAATTTAGTGCAATTACTGAAGACACATTAGTCGAAGACACAACGACTATGGCGACAACGATGACGACAAATGTTGATGTTGCCATTGCTGCTGTTGTTGCTGATGATGATGATGGTCGCCTTTGTCATCTATGAATAAGTCGCAGTCGCAGAGTCAACATCAACTGCAATTGAAGTCACTCCAACTGCGGTAATAAGTTGCTTGTAAGTTCTCAGCCAACGTACTACTCGTACAACTATCAACGATTGAATGAATGAAGAAGGAAACGAACGCATGAAGTCAGATGAGTGGGGTTTCGACTTGACAGCAAGGACATCAAGGATATGTGCAAGTAGCATCTACATGCAAGTGCGTGTCTATATGGCATATATCTATGTAAGTGAGGATATGATCCACAGTTATCACGCAAACGACAACGAAAGCTGACACCAAGGACTACTTTTGCGTACGTAGCCCTTGTTGAGTGAGAAAACTTGTTGAGTTGAGTGAAGTCGGAAGAACATGTTTCACTCTATGGCTAGTGAGTGGACATAGAGAAGATGATTTATAGGGTGGTAAAGAAAGAAAGAAATTTAAAATTCTGTTATGAAAATGATATTCTTTTAAGGATAAACAAGCTAAAGACATAAGTTGAAGAGGAAAGTAAATCTTTAAGATTAAAAGAGTTGACATGAAAATTCCATTTAAAAATTATGTAAAAAATGACTCACAGTAGAGAGAGAGATGGTTTAATTCATGGAATTTAGATTCAAAGAGATAATATTTTTGTGGCGTTTTATTAAAAAATTAAATTTGGATATCACTATTTACAAAGAAAAAATATTACAGTACTACCCTGACCACTATTAATTCGTACACCTACGATTTTCTCTCAAATGCACTTTTAGTAGTGGCAATTTTTAATTTCATGTATTTTTGAGGTGTTACACAAAAAAAATTCATAAAAAATAAAATACGTGTGAAATAAATTTTGTAAAATATTTTTATAAAAGTAGATTCCACAACCATTCCGACAAGTATAAATACTTTTTAGTTTATTTATTCCAATAACTGTTGAAAACATTTTGAAAATTTCATTTGTGAAAAAATAGAAAGTGTACGAATCAATAGTGGTCAAGGCTTCAGGGTAGTATATTTGATTCAAAGTGAACTTAGTCCTAAAAGAACCACTTATTTTCGGAGTCCAAGATTTTATCAACACTATCTTTGATTTCTTTAACATTAGTGAAGATATTCTGTATCTAGTAGTTGTAGTTGTGAATCATTGAAATATCATATTAGTCGTCACAAATCTACCATAAAACTTAACACTATGAATACTTGGTTTTGCCTTCACAGAAAATTGCACTTCTGAGGCAAGTTGATCAAAGAATAATTGGATCAGGATAGGAATAGGGAATATCGCCAAATCTGTTTGGATACAGTTTATTTCTTTTGGATGAAAGTTTTTGTAGGAAGTTTGGCTTCTAAGCACACTATTTTTCATTCATTGAAGACGGGATCTTATAAAACCTTAAACAATTTCAAACTGCTTTGAATGAGTTGGTTTATATCAACATGATATTCGCCAGAAATGTACAGCCTTCAGCATTCATAGGCAAATTTACTGATTAATGTCAGTAATTGGGATGAGTATATTGCGGGCTTATTGCCTCTATGCCGCTGTATCTGAGTTTGATATTCCCGCTAAACTAATACGGTTATGCAGACGTTGAGCGCTACCACAAGATCCGTCAGAATTAGGATGAACCGTTTCATACCAAACGAGGTTTCAGGCAAGGCGATTTCCTTTCTTGTGATTTCTTCAACCTCCTACTGGAAAAAATTATTCGGGCCGCCGAGTTGAACCGACAAGGCACTATTTTCTACTAAAGTGTCATGTTGCTGGCAAATGCCGACGACATAGACTTCCTCGGCCATAGAGATCAAGCGGTGAATCACTCTTGCCAACAGGTGCTACTTTGGGCTCAATAGGCAATCAAAAAGCAGAGCCCTCTCTCGACAAAGCAAACTCACGCTCTACAAGGCACTCATTATCCCCATCCTAATGTATGACGCAAATGCCTGGACGTTGGCCAAAAGCGATGAGAATGCATTGACAACGTTCGAGAGAAAAATACTCCGTAAAATCTTCGGCCCTCTCTGCGTAGACGGTGTGTACCGTATTCGATGAAACAGCGAGCTGCATGAGCAATACAAGGACATGGACATAGTGAAGCGTGTAAAAATACAGCGGCTGCGCTCGCTTGGCCACGTTTCGCGTATGAATGAAGAAGCTCCGGCAAGGCAGACCTTCGAGACGGTATCTCTGGGTGGAAAACGAGGAAGACGACGTCCATATCTCAGTTGGAGAGACCAAGCTACGCAGAACCTTTCGACCTTGGGAATCTCCAATTGGCGCCGGCGTGCAAAGGACAGAACTAGTTGGCGAGCTCTGGCGACACACGGTTGTGGAGCCACTTACAATTAATATTATGGAGAAATCATTCATCTTGTTAATCATGAGAAACGAAAAGGAGAACAACAGTGACAGATGATGTCGAGTAAGTTCCATTTCATTTTGTGCCCTTCACAATTTAGAATGTCACAACACATGATTTGTAAAGAACTAAAAAAAAGCATAGTTCCATTAACAAAATTGAAATTGAGTTGTTTCAATTTGAATTCAAAACCTAGAAATATTCAAAAATGGCCAATTACTTGTATTTCAACACTTAATTTTTTACTTTGATTTAAAACAACTATGATTTTTATTCATTATATTCGATAATGATTGCTGTTGAGCGAATTTGACTGCATGGTATGTTATATTTGGCATCATAGTGAGCATTGGCGATTCTCTGGACTTGGCTTCTCATATCATACATTTATTTATCGCTTAGGGTTGTTAAAATTATTAATACTATTGAAACGTAGCGATTGACAAGTCCTATCAAGGTGCAGATCGCTACGATACGTGTCCTGGAATGTTTAGATAGATGACAAGAGGAAGAACGATAGAATTTGTGAAGCAATTGAGTTGACATGATTCTGTTGACACCTAAACTGAAAAGGAGGGCACCCCAGGAATAATTAAAGAAACCCTGTGAAGTAGAATAGTGAATCGTGTTGGTGGGTGTTTTCTTGCATTTTATTCATAAAAAATATTTTTATGTTCTACAACCTCAAAAATTGCTGTATATACTGTATATCTTGGAAACGTTCTATGGTAAACTTCAGAAGAAAACGATATTTTTATTATTTTGATAAGGCATTTTTATGTTAAACAGTATATTCTTCTTCTTTAAATATATTTCACTTTATGAATTCTAAACGAAAAAAAAAAATAAAAAATATATTAAAATACAACATTCTAAAGTAATTTTGACACCAGCTAGCTAAGTTCCTAAAACTAGGCAACATTGTAACATTAGTTACAACTAGTACGAGTACATAAAGTTGAGCTGCAACAAAGAGAGAAGCAAACAAGAGTTGTAACAATTCATCTTGCTTTTTTGACCGAATTTTCCCAAGAATAGCATTAACTTGCATTGCGTTGCATTGATGCCACTATTTTTACCGCTAATACCGACCCCACTGTGCTTAACACAATTTTCTGTACTAGTAAAATGAAAAGAAAAAAACTTCAGTGAGCAATTGAAACAAAGTTGAACATGAGCATGAATGCAAACGATGACTTTGTTGCATAGAAGATAAATGCGTGCGAGCAAAGAAACTAGAAGAACTTATGAGGCATGTTGAGTTTTGGCTTAGTTTTTTTTTTTTATCCTTCTTGTTTTTTTATTGAAGACGAACGACTATTATGTTGCAAAGCAAGCTTAGCATAATTTTAGGCAAATGCTTCGAAGACATTGCACAGACTTAATGCTGCCTGTGTGCCTTCCTTCATGTCTTCTATGTCGTCATGGCTATGAATATATGTGTGTTTGTATTGTAACTTTGGTCCTGTCAAATTGTGTCGTTATCGTCTTCGTCGTCGTCATCATCGTCATCGTCATCTCGTGTTTGCAAAATGTCAACTGTTTTTAATTGCCACAAAAGGCAACTTTGTTGTGTGTACATTTCGCTTGACAAAGACAAACGAACATAAGGAACATAAGGAATGAAGATGAAGATGATGATGACTTTGACGATGACGACAAACTCTCAAAACACAACAGAGAAGAAGAACAAAAATATAGAAAGAAAGTTTAGTACATAACCAACTAATAGTGTTTCTTGGCAGGAGTAGGACAGGAACAGGAGCAGTAACAGTAACAGTTAGTTGAGCAATCAAGCAAAGAAGCTGGCAGCCATCTGTTCTTCTCTTGTTCTTGTTCGGTGCTTGCTGCTTGGGCATAATCAAAATTAGCCAACAACTGAAGTGAACAACAACAGGCCGCCGAACCATAACTAGGAATCTGAATATCTTCTTCAACTACTGCTCCTACTAGTTAACTTTGTATGTATTTATATTACTACGTATGTGTGTGTGTGTGTGTGTAACAAAAGGATTTTCATAAGCTTGCTCATAAACTATTAAGAATACTTACTCACTGCCTCACCACTTTTCCTCTTCCCAAGTTTCCAACTTCACATAGTGATTGGTTGCTGAGTCATGGGCTCACGCTTTAGCCTGGCTTAATGGCCGAGACATGCAGACGCGCGTTACATCGTACGCGCCCAACTAAGTAAGTAAGTGAGCCAGTGAGTAAAGGAGTGAGCTAGTAGCTTTGTTCTCTAAGTAATCCTTGGCTATGCCTGGCTTTACTAACAAAGTACTGAAGTTGGTCCTTCGTTGTCAGGTTCTTGCTCTATTTGGCCGTATTGTAATAGTGTATATGTGTGTGTGTATGCATCTATGAGTGTATTTGTGTTTCCTAAGTAAACTTTGTAATCGCATTAATTGCGTTCGTTGTTGTCGATAATGATTTTTGAGTATGGAAATTATTTTGTTTCTTCTTCTCTTCAGTTTTGTTTTTAAAAATGTACAAAATGCAATGAAAAGAATGTTTAAGAATGTTTTGATTTAATGATACATGATGATGATCATGGTGAAAATGTTGAAAGATGATTTGAAGTCATGGATATTTTAGTTTTTATCTACTATATAATTTAAATGGAAGAAAGAAGTTGTAAAGATGCAGTCACTTTTTCTCATTTACTAATTAATATGATTCTCTAAACAATTAGAAACAGTATATTATGTGGCTTTCATATCTATGTAAACTAACCGCACTTCAAAAATATAGATTTTTGGCATTTACAAACAATATTTGGAATTAGAATTTCATTCTTTGAAATATAAAAGAATAAATATAAAATTTATTCAAAAAAAAAAACAAAATAAAACCGCTAATTAATTTTAAAACGTTTTTGCCACAAAAGCAGGATTGTTGCCTCCATAGAACAATTGGCCGAAAGTAGGCGAACGAACGATGTGATGTGAGATGAGGAGACCAAAGCAATGAACAATGAGAACGTGCTTGACATGGCGCTTAGTGGAGGATGCAGGTTAAGCTGCTTATCAACATGAATAGAAATTATAGCCGCGAGCAAGATGAACAAAATCAACAGAATACCATTTTTGTTTGTTGTTGCTGCTGGTGCTGCTGCTTATTCTCATCTTTATTGTTGTTGCTTTTTGTTGTAGCAATTGCTATGAAAATAAAGAATACTACAAAGGCAATAGCAACTTGGCAAGGCACGACATGGCAAACTAAGGCAATGGTATGAAAGGACAGAAAAGAAAGGGAATGAAGACCAGGCGTCCGTTTAAATTTCCTGTCATTTGCCGCACAATACACTGGAGAGGAGTCCTGTTGCAATTGTAGAGAACCTTTATATTTGTCATTGTTGCTTTTGTTGTCGGAGATGTAGATGCTGCTACTACTTCTTGTTGCTTCACGCAGCTATTTGTACGTACTTGGGATTTCTTCTTGTTTTCATTTATGGAGTGAGTTATTTAGTAAGAGAGTGTTGGTTTGTTTGTGCGTGTGCAAGCAAAAGATCCTTTAGCGAATACAAAAGTATATTTGTCTATTTGAAAATACACACAGATACTCATACCACATACTAAATGGATCAGGAGTACAAGCGACGAACGAACGAATATTGTTTGCTGGAATTTAGCCGCCGGGAATTTGCATTTTTCATTACGATGACTTTACTCTCTCTACATTAGAAACAGCAAAAAATAAGAGAACAGCAACAACAGCAACAGCCAAGCCAAGTTAAGCTAAGCATACTATTGTACAATGCAAAAGCCTTTTGGGGTACTCTGTAGTGCTACCACTGTTGCCTCATCTTTAGAGTGCTGTGTTGCAACTTAAAAGTGTTTCTAGCTGGCGCCATATTAACGCCTTTCGCTTGAAAACATATCCTGTGCCTTGCATTCACTCATTGAGTCAGTCAGCAAGTCTGCTTCTTCTACTCCAACTCCAAGGTTGCTAGTCATTCTAATGTCTGTGTTCGTCCTTACAATCGTCCTGTGTTGTCTTTCTATTCTTCTTTTTTTGTATGCGAGGTTAAAAGCTAGTTTCCGGCGGAAGTGGCTGCGCGCAGCAGTGACTTCTATGTTTCGCATGTAAATAAATTTTGCGAAATGAAATGAATGTGATTGCCTTGCCATGCCTTCCATTGCCTCGTGCCTTATGTTGACGCTATGGACTATGGACTGAGAGTGGAGTGGAATGGAGTAGTGTGTCATGTTGAATGTGTATGAATATGAGAATAAGTGGTTTGAGTTATCCTTGGTCGTTTGTCGTATTCTTCTTCGTTTGCTGCCTTACCACACAACACACAATTCAGTCAAGCAACAAATGTCGGAAGCAGTTATTATTACACTCAACATTGTGTTGTATGAATGAGAAGTATGAGTGATTATTGAATGAAAAGAGGTGAATGTGGTGGGGAGATGGAAGTTATAAAATTCTTTAAATATACAAAATGTGTATTCTCGTACAATTTTTGAATTCAACTGAATGCAAATAAAGCTTGAAGGCTTCAATATGCACAAAACTCTGTCCCTTCCCATTCTGTCTATTTTCCATTACTGAGAGTTTGTTCTGAACCAGTGCCAAGAATTGCTACTGTTGCTGTTGTGTGTTAATTCAAATTGACTTGGGACTTGGCGCCTTGGCTTTAGTTGGTTAGTCGGCTTCCATTCCATTCCTTTTCTTGTTGATTCTTTTTTTATTTTGTTGCCTATAATAAAATTGCATTTGCTTTAGCTTAGCTTAGCTTTGGCTACTAGTATGACTAAAGGCGTGCTGCTGCAGCTTATGATTAATATTGTGTAAGCACTTGAGTTTATTTGCCGTAACTTATATTATTTTCTTTTGTTACTCTTCCCCAACAATACCAATTTATATACATTTTTCATTTATACGCTTTTTAACACTTTTGTTGCCCAAAAAATTATGATATAAAAAGTTTTTTCTATTTACACAAAAAGTTTTTGTGTGTTTCCTGTGTTGGATGTTCGTAATATGTTTGCTTGGTTGGAATAAACTTTTCTTATTTTTTTTTTTTTTCGTTGGTTTGGTTAGATTGTGTATGAAGATACATATACTGTACACGAATTTGTTGCATATTTTTGGGCAATTTTCAGCATATTTGTCTACCATTTGCATGATAGAAGGAAACATTTTGCAACAATTATAAAGTTTTTTTTCCATTCTTGTCTGAATATTTTATGTTCTACACACATGGTGAGAGTGATCTTATCACAATGCTGTGATGTTTGTAATATAACAAATGGGGCTATGAAAGGAACCAGCTCTATACGATCTAATTGAACAAACTATTCTTTCAATTTTTA
The DNA here is from genome assembly GCA_037043315.1 of Amiota communis. Classification (NCBI taxonomy): domain Eukaryota; kingdom Metazoa; phylum Arthropoda; class Insecta; order Diptera; family Drosophilidae; genus Amiota; species Amiota communis. The sequence continues at coordinate 3,148,480 of JBAMAV010000965.1, forward strand.
GGTACTTCAAATTAAAGTATTGCATAAATATGGAATGAAAACTGATTTAGAATTTGAATGTTTAAATGGGATAGAATTATATTTAAAACTAGTGTACTCGGTGTACTTTGCTACGCTCCCGAGTTGATGTTCATGCGTCATGTTGTTGATTGTGCTTTATTGTTGTTGTTCAGTCAGAAATCGACAATTTTTGGAAATAACCATGACATAATTCTCTTGAAAACGTCATAAAAAAATGGCCATCTAAACTATTCTATATCTATACTAATATAATAAAGAGGTAATGTTTGTTTTGATGAAACGGGTAATCTTCAAAACGACTCATCCAATTTAAAAATTTCACCAGTAAAATGCTACGCTGTCAATGAATGTCATATGCTACTTAATTTTTTATTTATTGAACATTTTAAAAAAGCTTTTTTAGGGTTAAGATTTATAAATTTTTTCCACTGCCAAGCACAGAAACATTTGTACGTTTTTATGCTATGCTTTTTCTTGAATTTTGTGTTGGTTATGTAGTATTTTTCCTCTCTGAGTACGCACACGATTATTGCATTATTCGTTATCTTCTCTTTGTATATGTTGGTCAATGAGATCGACACAAGAGAGTGACTGTGTGTTTCGTTGTTCGTGCTGTGTACGCCAGAGGTGTGCAAAAACAGGAACAAGTAGCCTTCGTGAATATTTTGAAAATAATGAGCAAAGAAAGATTCATTGTCTCTATCGCTCTTAAGTGAGAACAACAACATTATGCATTAGATCGATAGAGACAACGAATCCTCCTACGCACAACAGTATTGCCAAAGTGTTCTCAAAATCGTAACATTAACAAATCCAATTTTTTTTTTTTTGGGAGCGAGGGCGTAGCAAAGCGCGCCGGATAATTGAAATTTGTAATATAAGTAGATTTGAAAGCAACAAGTATTCTTTATCTTGTTTTTAAATAACATGATAAAATAGATTTTAAATTAGACCTCTACACAAAAATTAAATCCAAATGGAAATGCGAACAGCGATTCATTTTTGAAGCAGAAGCAATAATATTGGCCAATACTTAATACTATTCACAAATTCGAACCTTCATCAGAAATGGGAGTGTTTTCACATTCCACAAATAGACAAGCCTTTGCGCCATCAGACTGGTGCATACACGGTTTTTTGCTAAAGACTTTTCAAATAGCTACATAGAAAGTAGCGGTATCTTTCATTATTTATCCGACTTTACAGCATCGTAATTTACAAGCGTTGTGACACTTTGAGAGTCGCATCACAACCAACAACCACAGCACATATTCATCTGATCTGGCTCCGTGTGATGACACGAAGTCTATTGAGAAAGATGCGATATCGGTCCTCATCTTAATACCGACAAAAGAAATCCAGCAGTACTTTGAATCGTTAATAGACCGGTCAAAATGTTGTATTGACTCGGAAGGCATGTATTTTAAATAAATTGAAACGACAATGAGAGATCTTTGCATTTTTCTTTACATATAAGAAAAGTCCGGTAACTCTTGGCAAACACTGTGAATTTTTCAGTTTGCAACACTCCTGTAGGCCCCATCAAAGAGTACATTGACAAGATTCTAGCTGACATGGATTAGAAGTTTTATATAGTCGAGACTATAAATTCAACAAGTAATCAAGAAAGATCATAAAAGATGATTGAAACAAATACAATTTTATTAGGCGCCTTTGAATCAGCATCCTGGTTAGTGATTCTGGGAGAGGAGTCGGATGGGACTAGAGTCTATTATTGTAACGACATTTTCTAGGGAACATTAGGGATGCTGTGGTCATTGTGGAGCGTAGAGTTCTTGACAAACCAGGGGGCATTGATGATTATTCTGAGGGCTTGGCTTTGAACAACCTGAATTTTCCTGTAATTTAATAGGCGGGATGTACCCGATAATTGAATGTCATATTTTTAGGAAGGAGCAATGGTTTGTTTATATATTGATAACTTGTTTTTCAAACAAAACTTGCCCCTATTGCTCAGAAGCCAGTTCAACTTTTTCATTATATAAGAACAGGGTTGAGCGATGGTTGCTAAAGGTTTCTCCATGTTGGGCGTTAGTAAAAGGTGAAAGCCCAGGTCTTTCACAACTGTGTACTGTGGTATCGCCAGACCACCAAGCGTAACTGAAGGTAAATCTTTTTTCCTTAGATTGAACGAGAGCAGTTGTGATTTAACTGAGTTGAGCATTGTGAACCGGACTAATTTTTATACTCTTTTACTATTTTACTATAACTTATTAATTAATAATTATTTTAATTATCTATTAATTCTTCTTTTTCTTTTTTCATTACAGGTAAGTCAAAATTAAATCCATTTTTTCACTCTGGTAAGTTTTCTGGGAATAAACATAGTGGAGAATTTGCTCACAGAAACTAAAAGTAGAAATCATCTATCATCTAGTACGATTTTGGTTTGTTATCCCAAGATTCTGGTTTCTACATGTGCGATTTTGCAATTAGTGCTGATAAAATTGCATTTCTATTTGCATATTTTTGGTCAAAATTTTATTCATGTTATTTATCCCAAGGTTCTGATCTCCACAACTGCTATATTTTAGTATTAGTGCTAATAAAATTGCATTCATATTTTTGTATTTTTTTCACATATCTTATAGAAACTTTTTTTTGTTAGTTATGCCAAGGTTCTTGTGTCCACAACTGCAATATTGTTATTAGTGCTGCATTCATATTTTTGTCAGAAATTGATGAATTTCTTAGTAATAAACTCTGATTCTATTGAAAATATTGTATTGTTTCCTGTCACGTTTGTTGACAAAGGAATCATGTTGCTTCATAAAATCCAATTTATTAGTTGGAAAAATACTCGGAAAAACAATTCTTAATAATTCCAATTGCATATGTGCATTTTACAAATTTGTAAACTCATTTATATGCATTTATCATGGAAGAGTATGGCAATATAAAATTTGTATTTTCATTCTTATTATTTATATTTTTCCATAATTGGAATGAGAGATGCAATACCAACAAGAAAAAAAATGAAACAAAAATGAAAATGAAAATATACCAATATCATTTTTATTTACAACGAATTGCAAAAGCATTTCAAGCATTAAATACAATAATAAATGTGTAAACAAATACATTCAATAATACGCTTGAATCGTGCGTGCGCTTGCACATAAACATATCCTTTTCACTCAATTATACACATGCACATGAACACACAGATACAAACAGAATATAATAAATATTTAATACAAATAAATATAAGAGCATACTGATGCCATTGATGACGACGATGATGATGATGACGATGATGATGGAACACTTTATTATTATAAAACCACCTACGATGAAACAGCAAACATGCAGGAAAATTACTTCAATTGAGTTACACTGAAGATTTTGTACATTATACATTATTTTATTTTCATGGAAACTTTATTATTTTAAACATGTAATACTCAATTCTAGTTATCTCACTTTGCGATAATCAAAAGATAAATAAAGCAAAAATATTGTATTCCTAATTGTTCCAACAGAGGACTATTTCATCAAATTGCTTTTATTTTTAATAAAAAGTGTTGAGTTCAAATAAAAAAACAGATAAAATCCCATAGGGATGTATTATGGATTGTTTAAAAAGGACTAAACGATTAATTTCTGTACCCTTTGTGATGACAAATACAATATAATACATTTATCATAAGTTCGCTTTTAGAGCGACTTCAAGGTAAAATTTCCTACCAGGATGGAATGGAAAGGGAACAGTTTTCAGAGTGATTTTGACATTTAAAACTTTACGGATGGGTCAAAGATGGAATGCGGTGTAGTACACTCACCACAAATAAGCTTAAACCACTCTTTCCGGCTACCCGACGAGGCCACAGTCTTTCAGGCGGAGGTACTTGCCATTAGGGAAGCATGTCCGCTGGCCAGAAATAACGTACCGGAAGGTCGTAAGATAGCTATTTTCATTGATAGTCAGGCGGTACTCAAAGCACTGCAATCCACCACTGTGAAGTCAAAGCTCGTTAAGGAATGCAGGTCGATGATGAGCGAGCTAAGTCATCAAGCTGATATCACTCTCTTATGGGTTCCCGGCCATAGGAACATAGAGGGGAATGAGAAGGCTGACGAATCGTTGGCGGAACAGGTCTCGATTCCCCTGGCGGTCGTCAAGAGGAGTAACTTCTTGTTTTTCCGCCAGCTGGCTAACAGGCGATGGAAAGATCTTGAATCTTGCAGAGTGGCACGTGCTAGCTGGCCCTGTTACAACGAAAATAGGTCACTTAGACTCATCAACAGAAGACGCTTGGATACCGCAAGGCTAACAGCAGTTTTTACTGGTCACTGGTGTGTAGAGACTCACGCGGAAAGACTGGGTATTCCGTTCAGAAGCCATTGTAGGAGCTGCGGAAACGAAGAGGAAGAGGAGTCACTCACCCACTTTCTATGTCAATGCTCAGCCTTGGCAAAGACTAGAAATAAGTTTCTGGGCAAATACTTCATCGACAATCTCTCGGACTGTTCAGTCACATGCCCGGATGATTTACTCAAATACCTAAATTCGACAGGTTGGATTTAGTAATACTGATTGCGTTCGGAGAGGAAGTGGTATCAAAACGGCACTCTAGTGCTAATTGTGGCTCGTAGTGGACTATACGAACCAGCCATGGAAACCAACCAACCAAGTAATCATAAGTTCATATACGGAGGCCAAAACCTTATCAGCTGTTTTCATCCTTTGCTGTCCACTCAGCTGACTGCCGATTTGATTCTGGAGTGTAGTGATAGATCCATGTTTCAAGTCACAAGAAACATCTCCAAACAGTGTTTTTGATCGACTGTGAGCAAACGCGGTACCCATTTTGAACAGAGCTTTCTCATGTTCAAATGTTCATGTAAAATACTGAATATGTTGTGTTCTGAAAGTATCTGAAAATATCTTTAAAGTATCAGCTATCTCATGTAAGGTCAATTGACAATCAGCCAAAATCGTGGATTTTTTTTATGTTTTCTTGAACAACTGCCGAATTTGAATGCGACCAGACTGTCGGTGTTTGTACAGCCACTTCTCTACCATTTGTCTCGATGGAGCAGAGTCAGAATAATACTTTTTAACCCATTACTTTGCTTGAATGGTATTTTTTTCCATTAAAAAGAAATGTTTTATCAACACACCAAATTCAGATTTTTCAATTGATTTGAAAAGAAGAAAAGTTGCTTCACTACAACATCTAGAACTGTTAAAGAAAATGCCACATTGTCATAAAATTTTGACACGTTTTGTTTGAAAGTTGGTAGTACTTAAAAATCATATGGATTTGCCAATAGTTTTCTTTATGTCTTTCTATGAACTTATTGAGCAATGTGTTATACCCCAAGCTAATCAGTAGTACAGTGTATACGTAGACAACGCTAAATTATTCATATTGGCAATATAAGTGGGTCCAGCGTTGTCTATGGGCTTCGTGGCTTTGACTTGTAGAGTTCTTAAAATTCTTGAATGACCAAACAGAATATTAGTAGAAAAAAATTCTAAAAAAAAATTCTTGTCTTCAATTCCATGCCTTTACATAATTTGATTCTGTTCTTGTTCTTCCCAAGAAATATCACAGCTACGTTAACTTATATTATGAAATTATAATTCCATAAACTTGGTTGTAGTGAATATTCTAAAGAATCTTTCATTCATTATGCTTCTTGGACATATGAAAATCATTTGTTATGCACGCCATTCTTTTACTATTTACTCTCTTCATTTTCATATCACAAGCATTCTTCTAAATACAATATAATGTACTCTCTTCATGACCATTCTTAAATGTAGGGTATTTAGAAAGAAATGTAGAAAATGTGAATAAATAAAAACAAAAAACAAAAAAAAAACGCTCCAATCGAATTGAACTAAAATATCACACACTTGTAATGCATTCAATTCCAATTCAACAAAATTTTTAACCACTTTATCAGTTTTTATTTTTTATTTATTTTGTTCACAACCACAAAAACAAACATACACCTACTTATTTTCTCACTATCTTTATATAATTCCAATCTATTGTATGTACATACTATTGTGATATGCACATAAAAGTATGCAATGAAATGAAGAAGGTTAGTCCATACGTAGGTGGGCAATGTGTCTGAGTCGAATGAAATCAGAGTCACTGTCTGTTGGAGAGCTCTGCACACGCATAAACAATAAATAAGGCTTCATAATTTTACCATTGAACATAATTTTCAATTGAAAGTGATGGTGGTGATGGTGTTGGCTAGGGTGTGGGTGAGTGGAATAGCATCATCGACAACATCAACAACAACAATAAGAACAATAACATTGGCGGCCACTTCATCGATAGTGTCATCCTGCCCTTTGCCACAAACTTTTGCATTGCTGGTTCTGTTTCTATGGTTGGTGCTTTCCTTTTGGAATGCTATGGTAAATGGTGAATGCTTTTCGTTGTTATTGGTAACCAAGGCTGCTGCTGCTGGTGCTGGTGCTGATGCTGAGTGGGAAGTAGAGGTGGCTGCCAGCAGAAGAGAATCCTGTGAACGTGCTTTTGTCGTAATCCTTTGAATTTCGTTGCAATAATTCCGCTTGAATGTTTATTTGTTTGTTTCTCTTTATCACTTCTCTCATCCCTCTCTTTCGCTCTCTGATTCCATATCAATATAAGTGTGTGTGTGTGTGTGTGTGTGTAAATGTCTGTTAAAGGTTATTGTTTACGTCACTTGAGTTTACCAAACGCATTTTTAAATACTGGTTTCCTTTCCACCCACGAGGCAATGCGACAACCAATTTGCTCCTTTTACTCTTGTACTTATATTGTACATATATTTATCAGGCCTGTAAAGGATTTACTTTAAATTCTGTATTCTTTCTCATTGTTTTGTTGTTATTATTTAGAGGCATTGGAGTGAAAAGCCTCTTTAAGTACTTGCATCCCTAGTTCTCTAAAACCCTTTACTTTATGCAGAAACAGAAAAAAAAAGTGTCTAAAAGTTTATGGAAACCAATAAATTGCTTATCTCAACTGGTATATTTGGTTAAGACTCACAATTCAATTCCACTCAACTCAACTCAGCTCGTTTCGATTCTCATCCATTTGAAAATCTTTTGATGCCTTTTCCATTAGTTTTTGAAATTCGAAGAGAACGACAATAAAAATAAGAATAAAAACAACAAAATATTGTACGAAAGAAAAGGTTGTGTAGAAAGAAAAAAAAAAAAAGTTCAAAGGCTTATCCATATTCAATTAACTTTTTTTTTCCCTCATATTTTTTTTATTATTATTTTCTCTGTTGTTGATACACAAAAGTTCATTTGTCTTTGGCCTAAGGCTTTGCCTGCTTGTAGGGTTCTTCTATGTATTTTATGTCTTTTGCTGGTCTTTTCGTTTTTTTTTTTTGTCGTGCAAAATGCATGTAATTAAAATTTGAAATCACACATGGTAGGAGGGAGAGATATGGTACAAGTAAATGAAAGAATAGTCAGACAAAAACCCTACATAAAGCGATAATAATGATATAAGGATTAGGATTAAAAAGATATGGGATATGGTATAAGAGAGAATATACAATATACTCGTATGAATGAATGAATATAAAGTGTGGGTTATTTGTTTGGATTTTTTTTTTCTTAGTTGTGTTTTAATTAAAATTCAGTTATGATGAGACAATTAACACTTTAAATTATATCTGTATTTAGTTATCTTAAGGTTTCATTATATAGAATAGGGATTTTGTCACTGGTTGAAGCGGGAGAGAAGATCCAAAGGATGAAAGCGCTGCAGAATTGCTGACTGTTGTCCAGGAGATGTACTGTAAGGAGTATTGGGTTCTTAATGTTTCGGCTCAGCAGTTGTACTAAGTTTAAAGATTATAGAATCAGAATTGTCGCATGTCATGTAAGAATTTGTTCTGCCGAATCGGACCACTAGGGTGGTACCTCCCATACAAACCCAAATTAAATGACAAACTTATAAAGAGTAAAAGTACAATAAAAGTGCAATTCAAACTGTGCTCATATTTGATACTCAAACTATGTTCTTTGTTGATACTCAAACTGTAACAGTGAGAATATATTGTACAGGGTGAGTCAAAATAGGACGGACGTTTTTCAAAAATTCATGAACTTGTTAAGGATCATTAAAAAAGATTTTTATTTCAATTTTTAGAATCGTTAGGTCAAAGCATGTGGTGACTCCCATCGGCGATGCAGCGCAGAAGCCGTTCCACTAAGTTTGCGTCTACTCTCTCAAGCATTTGCAGGTCGATTCTGGCAGTTTCTTTGCGAATCGCTTCCTTCAATTCCTGGAGGTTTCGAGGCTTGTGTGTGTATACACGAGCCTTAAGGTATTCCCACAAGAAAAAATCACCATGGCGTTCAGGTGGAAATGAGCTTCATCACTAACAAACAGAATAAGGTTCTCATGTTGATCTGAGAGTGCTTCCATCTCACGCGCAAACGTCACTCGTTGTTCATAATCCCTTGGCTGCAACTCTTGAACAATTGCCAATTTATAGGGGTGGAAATGCAGTTTATTGTGTAAAATACGCCTTACCGATGGATTACTCAAGCGAAGTTGAGCGGCGTGGTTTCGTACACAACGACCTAGGCTTGGCGAACCGCCTCAACGTTCTGGCGTTCGAGCCGTTCGTAGACGCCCTGGGGGACGTCTGTTGCTCAAAACACCTCGGGTGCGAAGTGCTTCCACCCACCGAAGGATCGTGTTACTCGTGGGTACTCTTTGGTTCCGATGAATGTTAAAGTGGCGTCGGAATTCGCGCTGAAAAGCGGTGATCGACTCGTTATTTCGCACGAAACTTTCGTAAGCGTAAACGCGGTGTTCCAACATTCACAGGGCCATGGCGGTGACTGAAAAAAAAATGCTAATTACCGGACGAACAAAATGGTACCAACCCCCCACCCGTTGGCCCTTTGTGGGGGAACTACTAGCCATTTCAAAAACGGCCGTCCTTTCTGACTCACCCTGTAGTTATGCTAAGGAATGAAGGTTGGATGCAACTCGGAGGAGCGTATTTGATAGCCTTCTTTCTGGTTTTTGTATGAACTTAATTTTTTCCCACATTTAACATATAACATGCATAACAGGTTTAACACGTTGCATGTAGAGGACCCTTATTGATGATTATCACTCATATACCATATGAAGCGCATCTCAACTTTGATAAGAAGAATAGTTTCGTTTTGTTTTTTTATTTTTTCTGTTTTATTTTTTGATACTGTTTAATGAAAAACTATTATTTATTTATTTATTCCACAAATTAAACCTAATATTTAATACTAGACTTAATATAAAGTTTAACGAGCACTAGCTACGGGGGCCTTCGACTCGTGATTGAATTATATCTATGTCCCAAATATTAATATTTGAACTCTTCAAAAATTGTAAAATTTGGATATGTTAAGGTATGTAGGAGTTTTTAATAATTGGTATGGAATTTGGGGACCAAAAAGGGAGACCCTAATGCTCCCCAAGTTCTGGCAGGCGTCTAAGAGATGGTCAACGATCAGATCGGCTCCACAGAAAGGGCATGGTGGACAGATTGTTCCATTGAGAAGATGTTTGTGGGTGTCCTATGAGTGTCCAATGCGCAGACCACATACCCCTCTCGCTAAGTTGGCAATTAGGGTAATTTTTGAACACGACGTAATGATGGTTTGAATTGTGCCCATTCAGTCAGCTTTTTCGATCGAAGGTGACATGTGACGAGGTTCATTATATCCTTTGCGTTGGTCGGCGTAAAGTAGTGAGACGGGGCGTTGCTAATATGCCGTGTAGCGCAATGAAAAAAAAAACAAAAAAAAACTATTATTGTATTGTATTTATATAAATAAGAAATTCTGAAGAATTAAATGGAATTACTATATATTTCAATCCTATCAAAAAATAAATTATATCAAACTATAATAACATATAATGCCTGACCTCATTCCAGTTGATTGGTTATCAAATAATATTATAACCAGTTGAAGCATTTGCTGATTCTCGTAACAACAACAAAAACAACAACAAGAATTGAATGAAATATTTATTGAAAATGCAACAAATGATAGTTTTCTTTGAAAAAGGAAAATATCGTCTTATTAAAAGAAAGATACTAAGTAGTACGTACTACTGATGATGATGAAGATGATGATGACAAAGCGTAAAAAGAAAATATACGAGTATTTTTGTGTTGTGACATTTTTATTGTAGTATTTTGCTTTTTCAAATTGTCAAGCTAAGCTTATTATGTATTGTACGTGTATGGGTGTGTGTGTGTGTATCTGTCTGTTTGTCTATCTATCTGTTGTATTGTTATTATGTTCGATAACCAATCAGCATACAAAAGCAAGCAAACTGCACAAAAGATAACTGACTACTAACGCTGGCTACAAATCAAAATTCTAGGCAACAACAATAACAGTCAATGCCATGGTATAACAACAATGGCAACAAAAACATTAACATTAGCAAGAACCTCAGCGATAACTGAGTGCGAAACATTGCATTATACACAGACAACCATACACATACTACTACGAGTATATGAACATACAAAGTTTCTACTACTACTTACATATGTACATATGAAGCCAAAAGATACTACCTACATTTGTATCAAGATACAATTCTAAGCATAGAATTTGAATTTATGCAATATTTGCTTTTGTTGTTATTGTTGTTGCTGTTACAACTCATACGATGATGATGATGACAACAACACTACTGACCAATGCAACCACATCCTTTTCGTTCTCCTACTCCTTTTACCATTACCATTTCTACTTCTATTTACCTTCTTTATATTGCATTGCATTGAATTGAATTGCATTCGTTGCATTGATGCTGATGCTGTTTCTATGCTTAGTGTTCTGTTGTACTATTGGCACCTGAATTAAAGGTGCAAATGCAGCAAGGAACACAGAAACTCCAACTGATATTGCTGGTGTTTCTGATTCTGTTGTTGTCTACTGAATCTATCTCGTGGTTGCAATCTCAGTTTGTGGTTAATATTATTCTGCATCTCTCATTTTGGCTGCTATTGCTATTGCTGTTGAATGCATTTTGGTTATTTGATGTTCTTGCAGTTGTTGGTGTTGTTGTTGTTGTTGTTGTTGTTCTTGTTACTGTTAATATGCTTCAGTTATTACCTTGAATAGTTGTTGTTGCTATTGCTACTTTATTATCGCTAGCATTGCTATTGCAAACACGTCTTCTCTCAGATATAACCATATGAAGTATATATATGTACGTACACATACATATGTCCTTGTATTCCTGGATTGAGACCACCCATCATCATCATCAGCAGCATGATCATAATGATTATTATGATGATGCAACGTGGCGTCTGCCATGTAGTTGTCCATTTGTTATACTACTTTTGGTTGCATGTTCTACTACAATTTGTATCGAAGCATTCATCATACCACCTCTCAAACTAAACATAAATACATACATTTATGTATTGTTAAATATTGTATTTTTGATGTTGTTGTTACTTTCAATCTTTACTTTGTTGTCATTGTTGGTTATAGTACTAGCAATGTTTTTGACAAATAGTCAAGGAAATGCATTCGGATGCTGTTTATTGTACCGTGTTTTGTGTTATGTTGTCTACAATAGTCACCAGTAGAGTATAAGTACTATGGTAGAACATACTGTATGTCTATATGCGGTTTCATTTATCTTCAAAGTCACTAACATTTATGTCTATAGATGTGGTAGATAGAGACACAGATACAGTTGAATTCATAGTCAGATGGCATGCATATTTTGGTTGATTAGTTAGTTCTCCCAGTTCCAAATATAAGAGATGCTGTTTCGGATGATGATGATGATGATGATTATGTATGATTTAGATTTTCTTGAAATTTCATTTTATACTCATATTTGAACTTCATTACAATTGTTCTTTTGAATTTTATTTGCAAATTGTAAGAGCACCTATGTAGAGACAATTGTTATACAAATAATTAATATTCATTAACACTTGTATTGTATCGTATTGTTGGTTTTGCTTATTAAAATGGACTTAGTACTTTAATGGGTAGTAGTCTAAATAAGAATGATTTATCTTTCCTAAACAATAATTCAATACTATAAGAGTGGCATATTATTAAAATTTTCCAAATGACAGAAAGACACTTAAAGAGATTACAAATGTTTACTTTTTTATTTATCAAATTTTGATCTTGAAAATGACAATAAAGGAAATTGAAAAATTCAATTAGAAATATGGAAAAATGCATTAAGAAATTGCCCCAATTTCAATCGATTTGTTAAATTATTTATTACCTAAGAATCTTCTCTAAATTTCAAATAAATTTCTTAAAAGCTACCACACAGAGATATACGGGCATGATTGACAAAATTTTCAATGAAACTTTATTAAGTAACAAGAAGACGTTGTCCTGCCCGAACATAGAAAAAAAATCAAATCGTGTCCATGATAGTCATATTATTTTTGTTTAGAATTTTTTATGTGTTTGACGAAGGCTTCTCATAAAAATATTTTATTTGAAGTCAGTTGTTTTCAAGTAGTCCTCACTGACAAATCAGTCATAGTAATCATAAAAGCGGTTGGTTCTGCTGGACGCGCACATTGGAAACGTTCATACGTGGCCACTCTCACATACTCCGTATCTTATATCTGATTTACCAGCTCTTTAACTATTTCATTCTTCTTTGCCGCATACAAGGCAAACAATATTGTTATAAATTTCTAATTTGTCTGACAGTTTTAAAATAACACAAACTAGAAATCTGCTGGCAGTTGGCGAGCGGCTACCAATTGGTGTGATGTGACGGTGATGCGGCGTGTACAGCGATCTGATGGAGGCAAGTGGCGACGTGGCGATCCAACGGCAACTTGCAGCTCTACGCGGTGATCCAACGGAGGCAAGTGGCGACGTAGTGATCCAACTGTGATTTGCAGCTTGACGTGGTGATCTAGCAGCAACAGGCAATGCAAAAACACCCCAAAACTTCTTTCTTTGTTCTCGTCTAAAAATCCAATATTGGGGTTTTTCCTTAGTCCAGATAATCAAATTCTATTAATGTCATTCACTTCTCATTTGTTATTCCTACTGTTCTTCTCTCCTAATTCAGCTGTTCCACACCAGGGCTACCTGCATTTATTAAAGTGCTGCCAAGATGTCCTAGAAATGATCGATAGTTATCGATCATTATTGTAACAATATTTTGCGCCAAAGCGTTACATAGAAAGCTCCCTTTTTTGTTTGCGAACCGATTGAAATGAAAGAATCATTAAATGTTATGAGAAATTCATCCGTGAAAACCGCATTCAAATCGGTTAAGCCATTTCTGAGACAAGCTTGCACAAGCGCACAGACAAACAGACAAAAATTCTAAGAACTATTTTATTTTCCTCGGTAACATAAGTACAACGTGTACAATCAATTTGATATATTACTTTATTGAAATTTTAAGGGTACTTTCATTATATCTAATCTATCTACAAAACTTGATCTTGTCCAGTCATAACCTACGGAAATATGGGCAAAAAATTTCTTCTAAAAAATATTGTAGATTACTGGCTTAAGTTTTGCTATGAAAAACAATATTTTTTAGGGTTCCGTACCCAAAGGGTGCCAAAGGGACCTTATTACGAAGCTTACACTGTCGGTCTGACCGTCCGACCGTACTAGGTAGACAAGTCAAAATTTTCAAAGAGTATGTATTTCAATTGCTGCTATAACGACAAATATTTTAAAGTTAAAAAATTAAGGGAGTCCCCATACAAGAAACGTGTGTTACAATATGCAATACAGGGTTCACAGGAAACATACTAAAACAATATGTTGGTATATATTCCTGACAAACTGCTTACCATTTGGACTTAAAGCATAAAGAATGTGCGAAATGAAATGTTCAAAATCACAGTGATTCTAAACTGTGATTGAGTCACAGTCATTTGAAGGGAGAGACACAGTATGCTTGGTGATTGGTAATCATATTTCAAGGAGCGACTGAATCAAAGTGAGTCGCAATCAATGAAGGAAACTGTGTCTCTCCCTTCAAATGACTTTGACTCAATCACAGTTTATAATCACTGTGTCACTGTTAAGTTCATCTCTACTTGGTATATAATTCCTCATGATTTTTTTGTATTTGGATAGACCTTCATCGAAGGACACTGGTATCTTATTCAACTTGAAATTGTATCTATAACAAAAATTACATAACATACCTTGGGACGATGGTACGGAAGTCTTCATGTGCGAGTCGGACTCACATGTTTTCTTTTGTTTTTAGATGAATTGGTTTCGTGAAGAATCTTAATAATTTACAAAAATATATCTTAAAGAAAATGGTACATGCATTGATATGATAATAGAACTTTATGAATTCATCAAAATGTTTTATTGGTACCAAGAGCTTGACACTATTTTTTCAACTATTAAAATGTTAATGATAGTTTTGTCAATTCCTCTATTAGTTTGGCTTATCTGAGGGAGTCTTCAAACAATCCAATACCACGTTTCCAATAATTTTGAAAAACTTTGAAGACATTTTCATTTTGATACATTGTACAAGAGACAACATGTAGTTTATGCAAAACTTCTAATTTAATAAATAAACTTTTAATTTTCCATCCAATCTTCCAACAATATACTTACTATATTTGTTCGATTTAATTCAATCGAAGAATACTCGTAATTTGTGTGATGTAAAATATTTCTTAAACTTGTAGAAAGTTGATTCAAAGACAATATTGCAATGACTCTTTCGATCCCCTTATGTCAATTTGTTTCACTTTTGTCTTATTATGGTTATTTGTTTTAAGAATTAAGACAACAATTTCTGGATCAAAGTTTAAACTCTTCATGGAAAGGCAAAGGCAATAACTTTGTGTATCTTTAATATGTAAGTTTATAGAAAATAACAAACATATTTCATACATAATTAACACAAAACAAATTGCAAACTTAATTACGGCAAAAATATTTTGTGTCAAAAGCCAATAAACAAATATGAAAATGACGTTAGATTTTCAGTTGTTGCTTTTACCGTTAGTTCGTTTGTTGTTCCTTGCTTATTGCTTGTTATTTGTTAGCCTGACTTTGGCTGGCTTCGGTTGGTTTCGCACTAAAATTTATTAAATGTAAAGGTGGCATTCAAACGTAATTGCACAAAATATGTATGTATGTGTATGCAATATGAAACCATGAAAGGACAGAGAATAGCTAAAGGATGATGCTATTGCCTTGTGCTGATGCACACGCCGCTACTTGTTTGTTGTGTTGGTTGCTCCTTCCTTCTGCAAGGACGCAAAAATATTGTGCACAAAGCAAATTCGTTTATGCATGCAATAATTTGGTTTATTGACAACGAACGAACGACAAACCAACGATCTATCGATCGAACTGACGCTGAACTAATAAAGGCAAATGGTGGTAGTGAATTTTGCGAGATATTGAAATTGAAACTGTGCAAAAGGCATTTGTTGTTGAAGATTGAATCAAGGAAGGGAAGCAGAGGAGGTGGTGGTTGTGGTGGTGATACTAGTAAGTAGAACCTGACAAATGCAACCAATAAATATGCAATAACATTTAATTTGATTAAGACATGCAAACGGTGCACACAGAAACAAAATATTATGAGTATCAACAATATTATGAACGGTGCATTTACTTCGATTCATCTACCCGCAAGGCTACTATTACGCGCACAGCTAACAACATCAGTAGTATAGTATCTCTATGTTAACATACTTCATAACAAATTCGCTTTGTGTTGTAAATAAATTTTAATAAATATTGCAATAGATTTCATTGCATTGCATTACACTGAGGCTAAAAGCATTTAAAGCTAATCAAGTTAACTCATTCATTCATGATGATGATAATGTTGATGATGATGATAGAATAAGTGATTCAGAATAGTATAGTATGTATGAAGAGTAAGAATTTAACTAAATTTCAAAACTAGTAAAATACTGAATAGAAATTGAATAGGGGAAACTGTACATATAATAAACGGAGGGTGGAAAAATATGGAAAGGGGAAACAATTTAATAAACACATGGCTTGGATCATTAAGTCCAAAATGAAACGTGGTTGTATTACTTAAGTAAGTTCCTTTTCATGTATGTCTGCTTTTATGCCATGACCTGTGTTCAATGAGCTTCATGAACTACAAATGAATAACAAACCAAAAATAAAGGACAAACTAAACAGTGGGCAGAAAACCAAATATATTCATAATAAAAGGATCTTTTGCGATCTTTGAGGGAACACAAAAACTACTACATATATATGATTTTCTTAAGATCAAGCAGCAGATGCTTCTTTTGAAAAAAACAAAACTATGTGGTATGATAAAGGATTAAGAAATATATACATATACAGATGTAGGATTATAACTTAATCAAAATATATTTATTCCACAATAAGACAAAAATAGTAAAAATCAAAATTTACATTAAAAAACATTTTTCATTCCTAAAGGGGCTGGTAGCTTTTGAATTCGCAATGTAATTGCTGCCTTAATGATGATTGAGAATGGTGAGCGATGAAGTAAAATAAATTGGTAAATTCCATTAGCACCTTCAATTTAAATTCAAGAGTTTAACCTAGGATAGATTGGAAATTGAAAATTTGTGGTTTACTCTTTTGTTCTCTAATTCGAATTACCTTTTCCACGATACTTAAATGGATATTTGGACCACAATTTGCATTGCATCGAGCGAACTTTTCCGACACATTGGAAAATGTAATGCTATTAATCTCCATATCTTTGACCAGAGTGTTCTGTATTTCTGCCTTTGGTCTTATATTTTGTTTCAACGTCCTCTTGAAATGGCTCGAGTCCTTGGTAAGACTATAGACATCGGTAGCGATAGACGCAACATGAAGTATGACAAGTGGCTTGAATGTGCGAAACATTTTTACACTGATAATTTAGTACAAAAAATTTAAAAACTACATAAAAATTATAAAAATTATAAAAATTTTTATGGTGTTCTCTCTGAAGTTGTTAAAATAAAAATGAATTATGAGAAAATTTAGAACTCTAAAATCCAAATTTCATTGTTTACTTTGGTTGATGAAAATTTTGAAAATGTCTAATTTCACAAAATCCATCTTATAAGTATATATATAAAAATCATTTGCCTCATGCTTCTAAGCGCCTCACTTGAGTATGGCTGAATTAATTTTAATGAAATTTTCTAGAAAACTAGCATAGTCTGGGGAGTGTGGCTGTGAAGTTTGGTGTAGATCGGACTCGCAGTTATCGAGAAATTGGTGGATAAAATTTTGTTAGAGAGACATTTTAAAATTAATCAACTCACCTTTGTGACTTTCATATAATTTGTTAATATTAATAATTGATTCATCAAATTTTCCAAATGTATTCCAATTGCTGCACAATGCACTATATTAACATCATGTCGAGAGCGTCGCAAAGCACGCCTGGTACGTTAGTCACTTGATATATTTCTTGTAAGAATTTTAATGAGATTTCTACGATCTATGAGAAATTGGAAGCTATATTAAATTTTATATCAAACGGGTCCAGACTAGAGATGTGCTAAACAGTCATTTCAAAATCAAAAAACTGTGTCTCTCCCTTCAAATGACTATGATTCAATTACAGTTTAGAATCACTGTGTCACTGTTTAGCTCATCTCTAGTCCAGACCCTTCAAAACAAAGCCTTGCGCCTACTCACTGGCTGCGAATGGTATGGTATGTAACACCATCCTTTATCATAACCTCAATATGGCTACTTTTGAAAATCACATCGGCTTTGTTACGATTGATGGCACACAAAAATAGATTAGCCATACCCCATACATAATTATAATATTCTATGTTTTTGACATGTACAAAAACTGGCGATCACTAAATCAAATATCAGGTGTCTTGTGAGCATACTGATTAACCTATTCTTAATAATAAAGAGATTTAAAAAAACTGTATCATTAAATCGGAGTCTATTTCTCCGGTTACTTCTCCTAAGCCACGCCACTGATATTGATACAGTATATAAGTATATACAACACACTATTCATACTCAAGAAAAGGTACTTCGCATTTCAAAGATACAGAGAGAGAGAGAGTTGAGAGAATGAACACGCTGTTGTTGTTTGGTTTGCAATAGTTTTGTGTTATGCGCTCACTTCAGCTCGCTCGCAACAATAAGCAGTGTAAATTTGTGAGCGAGAATAACAACGTTCTATAAATTGTCAATATTTGAAAGAGTATAGATAATGCTCTTGTAGTATTCATTTGAAAGAGTATGAATAATACTATTAGAGTAATCATTTGAATAAGTATGGATAATATCCACTGCAAATACAAATATACACCGGTATAAGTTCAGATGGTAATCGTGAAAAAAATCAGTGTGAAAGACTCATGCTTGATTTGTGTTATATATTCAAATTATATGGTCGCAATATCACATTTGACAATTTATTTACAACTCTAAATTTGGCGAAAATGTAGATGAAGGAGTACAATATATAAATAAAGCTGTTGATTGATTAGCAACAAGTTACTACTCAATGGAAGTTGTAGGCCCTCAAAAGAAACCAACTATCATTATTGATTATAATCGCACGAAAAGAGGTATTGATAATATGGACAAGATGTTAGAAGAATACAGTTTGAAACGTTGAACTCTTAGATGGCCATTTTTTTGGATGTCACTGTTCTTGAGGCGTATAAAATCTTTGAAGAGAACAACTAAACGAAAAAAAAAATGGGGAACAGACGGTCGTGGAGAATTTCTTCAGGAATTTGGTTGTCAGTTAGTTTTTCCAAATATCCAAATAAAAGCTAACAACACACATGTTACACGAAGTTTTTGTTCGAAAAATGCTATTAAAAGGATGCCACAAATACGGCCCTTCGAATACGGTAACAAGAGACTCTACTGGTTCCATTCCACAAAAAGGAAAATGCTATTTATGAGTTAAAAAAAGACCATCACGTAAAGCAATCCAAAATTGCAAACGCCCGGTTTGTAATGATCACATTACAGATCATACAACCTGAGCTAAATGTTAGAAGACCTATTTTTTACCTTTTCCTTCATGTTCGATACATAAAAAATAAAACAAATTGAACAAATACGTGAGTTAGATGTTTCATTATTTTTTTTTTTAAAGGGATATTTAGTGTTTATTTCTGAACTAATGATGAATATGTCATAGTATTTTCAATGTTTACTCGTATCAGAATTAATTATAATTAACAGGTGTTAAACTATTAAAAAACGTCTTATCTTGATCAGAATTCAATGTAAGTTCTATTACAAATTTTGAGACGAAATTTCAAAAATTATTTTTCTCGTCTACTGTGCGTGTGTTTCTTTGGTCTTTTCGATTTAGTTTTGTTTTCTTTTTAAGCAAAGGGGTGCCAAACATATGTTAATAAAAATGCATACTTCTCCTTTTCACAGATTTTTTTGTTATTGTTTTGCACCTCTACTACATACACTTTCACACTTTTTTTTCGGACACAATTGTAGGAAAGCGTTAAAAATCTCCATATGCCATGTGTATGTATGCCAAGCTAAAACGATAAGGTTATGGTAGTAGTCGCATGCACACAACAACAAATCCAAATAATGTTCATGTGCATACATATCGCTGATGGTGGTGGTAGTATAGCTGTGAGTGACTTTGAATGTATATGTGTTTGTGTGTGTGTCTGTCTGTTACAGTCTTGTAATCCAATTAAAGGTAGCGTAGTTGGCTTTTATCGTTTTGCGAAGGTTAAAAGCTTTTACCAATAGCGCTTGGCTTGGTTTGGCTTTACCATGATTTTAAGTTGGAGCTCACACACACCCTCACTCAGCATGTTTCTTTCTAATTTAATTCTTTTTTTTTTTATACACTCACTCATATACACACACACACATAGAGACATAGAGGGGAAAGACACTCATACTTAGTATTTTTCAGTGGTCATGCTCTGATTTTTTATTCTTTCGTTTTGTATTTTTTAATTTTTCCTTTTTTCTTCTTTCATGGAAGAAGAGAAAAATCTAATTTTTGCGCAATTTAACGAGACATTTACGTTTTTATTTGATTATCTCACACTCGCGAAACTTCCAACTCACTCACTCACTCATTCCTTCACTTACTCACTTATACTTAGATACTTTCTCTCACTGATAACGGTGAGGAAAAACCTGTTTTAAAAAAGCGTTGATTGTAAAGATTTTCAACGCCTTTGTGGTATTTGCTGCTGGTGCTATTGTTGGTGTTGTTGTTCTTGTTGTTGGCTTGAAAAGACATCAAATTCGTTGTCATTGGAAAAGCAGTTATATAAGATGATTTGATCAAAGAAGAGGGTAGAGGAGGTTGCAATTTTTGATAAGTAAGGATAAAATCTTATATTTTTTTTTTTATTTTGCCAGCTCATTGAATGCCACGCACACTGGTCACACCAGCAGATACAAATATAAACATATAGAAGATTACACGTTCAGCCACGTAACGTAACGATTTCATATAAAATTCATGGATTATACTGTACTGCTATTATACCAAGGGACAGACCGTTAAATGACAGTTAAAATAAAGACGCGAACGACGAGTATCCATGGACAATGGAATCAAACACAGTGAACGAACGCATTGATTTTCATTTACGCGTAGAACGCCCGCGTAACGTAACCGATGAAAAGCGCACAAAATGTTGAGCGCAGAGCAACGCGCTTTTAAGGATTTTCTTTTCGGTTGATTGCTGGTTTTTACTGCATTTTCTCGTTGAATTGCAATCAAGTTAAAATCACGAACAAACGCAAGCAAGTAATCATTGCAAATCCAATTGGAATTGAAACGTAAGCTTCCGTTTCATTCTTTTGGCCACTACGGTTGTTGTTGTTGTTGCTGTTGTTATTGGTGTCGTTACCTGTCTTTATCCGTGCTGTTATTGTTGTTGTTGCTATTAAAATCAAAAAGTATTCCCAAAATGACAACAAAATGATTTTTACAATGATGCTGCTCATGACATGGACATGATAATAATGATGATAGATATGATAATGACAATGCAAATGTCAGTTAATGCTAATGATGATGATGATGTCTTTTCAGTTGCATAGATATTATTATTATTATTATTATTGTTATAACTATGATTACTCCCTTCACTTTGACATATACCCCTAAAACTATGCAACATGATCACACCTTTCGTATGAGTAATAATAAGCCTACTCAGCTTGGTTGGTTTCAACTCAGTTCTGTTCAATTACAGTCTATGGTGACTGTCTAAATGAATGAAACATGCATGTGACTAAAAGTGACAAACGTGACACGTCAAAAACAACAATAGAGTAACCCGACCCACAAGGATGCAAGGATTCCTCCTAAAAGCAGATGTCTCCTGTTGTTGGTTACACAATTGTGTGGTCTTTAACCGCAAAAGTAGCAACGTCAGGCCTTGGACAAAATAATGTTGCTGATGAGTCCTACTACTGCTGCTGCTGCTGCTACTGTTGTTCGACCGGAAATAAATCTGATTTGGTTTGGTAACACATGTTGCCTACTTTTTTGATGCTTTTGGTTCAAATTCAGCATCATCAGCATCAGCAACAGCAGCATCAGTTTAGTTTGTTGCACCCAACATCATTTATATGGATGTGTGTGTGTGTTTATACTTGATATCATTATGTGCAACGCACTCAAAGGTAAATTTCAAATGTCAGTTTATATAACAAA
This sequence comes from Amiota communis, assembly GCA_037043315.1. Taxonomy (NCBI): domain Eukaryota; kingdom Metazoa; phylum Arthropoda; class Insecta; order Diptera; family Drosophilidae; genus Amiota; species Amiota communis. Next base: position 3,170,184 of record JBAMAV010000965.1, read on the forward strand.
AATGTGTTGCCTGCAGTTGACTAACAACACGAATGCGTCAAGCTATCAACTTGTACTGGGGCCATCTCTTCAACGAAATACCCTTGTGTCCTTTGTTTTGGTTTTCACTCTTTTTTTGTTTTTTTCGTCATTGTTGGTGCTGTTGTGCTACTGCATTAAATGCACGTTTAATGTATTTGACATTTGAAGTCACCTCGAATGGTTCTGGTCTGGTTCTCATTACAAATATTCTAGTTTTTCAGTGGTTCGGTCATTTAGTCATTCATTCATTCCATTATTTGCGCTTAGTGAGTTGGTGAACTAGTCAGTCAGTTAGTCAATATGCTTGTCGTCAATTGTATTTATATGACTCTGTTTATCCTATCTCTCTACTCATTTGGATTGTTGTTGTTGTTGCTATCCGTTTTTTTATGGTTTGCTGTGTGATGTTACTATTGAATTTGTCATTTGACCTGTTTTTGCGTTTGTTTTGAAATTTTAGTTTTACATTTCTCTTGAAGTACCATACCTGATAACCTCCTTCTTTTCCCTCTCTACAAAACCCCATTTTATTACTGGACAAACAAAAATTTTGGTTAAATTAGAAAGAAGCGCGAGAGAACGAAAATTTGGCGCTTTCGTGTTCGTTGTCCTGTAATTTAACTAATGCGTAATTGGTATGCTCAGATAATTAAATTATTTTCTTCATTATTTTTCGTTTTTTTTTTTTTTTTTGTTTTATGTAGTTTTCCCATTACCCTATTTGATTTAATGAGCCCATAGATAGGTGAGACTTTGTAAGGTTCATGTATACTTACTTACTATGAAATTCTTTAGCATTGGTACTCATTTGCAATGAAACTTCATATTTGTATATTAAAATTTATCAATATTAGGTATCCTTTACAAAATAGATTGAAAAGCGATGGAGGGGCGAAATAAGGAAAGATATTTGTCTTCCTTCGTTCGTTCAAATAAATTGTCATCAGTTTTGTATGTCGAATCACATTAACATTCATTTCGTAAGTGACATCACAAAATAAAAAACCGTTTTAACAGAATCCTGAAAGTACAAGGTGGCACAAAAGACATCACCCTATTGGAAGATGCTCTCATTTTTGCAAATGGCCGCCAATGTCAAATCTGTTTTGACATTTGTGGACTAGACAGATACAGAATATAAATGAATAAGCCATGGAGCGATACACTCCCCAAGAACGCGGAATAATTGTGTCTATTTTTTTGCGTAACAATTCGTCGATTTGCACTGGCCCGCCAGATCGCCTGATTTAACGGTCCCGGACTTCTTTTTATGGGGTTTTTTGAAGTTCCGTGTTTACATCAACAAGCCTGAGACCTTGGAAGCCCTCAAGGACACGAATGCGAGAATTTATCGCCCGAAACGCTCGCCGAAGTGATGGAAAATGCCATAAAACGAGCCCGTATGGCAATCAATTGTGGCGGCGCCCATTTGTCCGATATCATCTTCTCGACTTAACATAATTAATTCTAAAGGTCTAAATAAACATAATCAAAAATCAAATCAGAATCGAAGTTTTTCATTTAGAAAAAAATAAGAGCCAAACAACATCGGATGACTTCTTTTGCGCCACCTTGTATAATAAGGCATTACAGTGACTAAATGGTGAATCCAAACTCTGCGATTCTGTAAGTTGCCTGGTCGCTTCCCTCGTTGGAACGCTCAATACTGTATGCAGAGCTTCATCCCGAAACGTCCAAAAAAAATGCAGTCACAAAACAGAGTCGACAGACTCACGGTCCTTTCAGCATTCCAAAACTTCTAGCTATATTTCTAAATTTCAGATACAATATTATTTGTTTGGTTTTAGAGTACTTGTTTCATAATTCACGATGCGCATAATGCAAATTGGAACCTTGTCCAAGTTGAGTAGTAGTAAGTTCTATAAAATGTGCAAATCCAAAATCCTAGTTTTAACATTGAAAAAAGTCAGCATAGCTGGTAACAGACGATGATGTGGAATTTAAAATATTAAAACATTTTCGTGTTGGACTAAAACATCGTCGTCGTCAACCTATCTAAGATTTGGAGAATAATACACCCAATGTTGCTGAACTTTATTGTGAGTTGTAAAATGACATCATCGGCTGATTAGAATTCAATAAAATTTAATGAAAACAGAAGCAAATAATAATCTTTTGCAAATCAAAGTCTCAAAGCTTTGGTTTCTTTTTGTATCGGACATTATTATATTTTAATTTTTATAAACTACAAGCTTTTAGTCCCGTTACAAGAAAAGATAAGAAAATCATTGTAAAGAAAAAAGGTGAAGATCAAAATCATGTTTTGCTCTTCCTTGGTGGTCTCTCTCTCTCTCTCTTTGTATTCTTGTGTCTGCATATCACGCAACAATTAAAAGTATTGAATGCTTGGTCACCTTTTGCTTATACCGCCTCTCTGAGCTAAGAATGCAAAAAAATTCACCTCTCCGACACACAAGCATTACAATGAGACATCACCGCATCACGACGCGTTGACACTGAAGACATGCACAAACATGAAAATATAAAGTGCTTTCATTTAATAAGCATGAATATTGTTGCCTGTTGTTTTTGTAAGTTCTATTCAACAACAAGAGATTTCAATGCTTTGCTTAGAGATCAAAATCATGCTCTCTCTCCCTTGGTGCTCTCCCACCAACAATTCTTGTGTCTGCATATCACGCAACAATAAAAATAATGAAAAGCTTGGACACCTTTTGCTTATCTCTCCACTCAGAGCTTAGAATGCAAAAGAAACACTTGTCATTATTAAACTTGCACTTCAACACCTCAGTTCTCATTTAACTCTTCGACGCGTGCCTTGTGGTTAATTTATTTATTTAAAATCCAGTGATAGTTCATATAAAATAAAAATATTCATTGTGAATTGTGATTGAAAAGTGTTTATATTGTAGTTTATTAATGTAAAGTAGCTGTTTAATTTTATTTGTGAACGTGTGTGACATATCATAATATCATAATCAAATTTCTGAGCTGCACAATTGGTAAGTCCAGTTGTTATTTCAATACACTAAATACTTATTTTGATTTGGTTTAATTTCATCCTTTATGAATTAGAATCGAAGTTAGTATCATCTCCTTATATACAAATAAGAATTTTTTTTTAAATTCACAATATTTTTTATATAAAATACAGTCAATTTGATCTCTGCCGATACATAAGCATTACACTGAGACATCGCAGCATCGCTATGCTTCGGCATAGCTGACACCGAAGACATGCACAAACATGAAACCATGAAGTGCTTTCATTTAATAAGCATGAATGTTGATGTCAGTTGGTTTTGTAAGTTCTATTCAACAACAAGTGATTTCAATGCTCCGCTTAGAGATCAAAATCATGCTTCTCTCTCCCTTGGTGCTCTCCCACTAACAATTCTTGTGTCTGCATATCACGCAACAATAAAAATAATTAAAAGCTTGGTCACCTTTTGCTTATCTCTCCACTCAGAGCTTAGAATGCAAAAGAAACACTTGTCATTATTAAACTTGCACTTCAACACCTCAGTTCTCATTTAACTCTTCGACGCGTGCCTTGTGGTTAATTTATTTATTTAAAATCCAGTGATAGTTCATATAAAATAAAAATATTCATTGTGAATTGTGATTGAAAAGTGTTTATATTGTAGTTTATTAATGTAAAGTAGCTGTTTAATTTTATTTGTGAACGTGTGTGACATATCATAATATCATAATCAAATTTCTGAGCTGCACAATTGGTAAGTCCAGTTGTTATTTCAATACACTAAATACTTATTTTGATTTGGTTTAATTTCATCCTTTATGAATTAGAATCGAAGTTAGTATCATCTCCTTATATACAAATAAGTATTTTTTTTTAAATTCATGATATTTAATTAAAATGCAGTCAATTTGATCTCTGCCGATACATAAGCATTACATTGAGACATCACCGCATCGCAGCATCGCTATGCTTCGGCAGAGCTGACACCGAAGACATGCACAAACATGAAAACATGAAGTGCTTTCATTTAATAAGCATGAATGTTGTTGTCAGTTGGTTTTGTAAGTTCTATTCAACAACAAGTGATTTCAATGCTTTGCTTAGAGATCAAAATCATGCTCTCTCCCTTGGTGCTCTCCCACCAACAATTCTTGTGTCTGGATATCACGCAACAATAAAAATAATTAAAAGCTTGGTCACCTCTTGCTTATCTCTCCACTCAGAGCTTAGAATGCAAAAGAAACACTTGTCATTATTAAACTTGCACTTCAACACCTCAGTTCTCATTTAACTCTTCGACGCGTGCCATGTGGGTTATTTATTAATTTGAAATCAAGTGATAATTCCTATTAAATAAAAATATTAATTGTGAATTATGAATGAAAAGTGTTTATATTGTAGTTTATTAATGTAATTTAGCTGTTTAATTTTATTTGTCAACGTATGTGAATTTCTTAATATATTAATCAAATTGATTAGCTGTTCAACTGGTAAGTCCAGTTATTATGTCAATACACTTAATAGTTATTTTGATTTGGTTTCATTTTATTCTTAATGAATTCGTAATCGAAGTTTGTATGATCCTTATTCCCACATAAGGTTTTTATTAAATTTCCGATTTTTAATTGAAATGCATTCAATTTGATCACTGCCGACGCATAAGCATTACAATGAGACATCACCAGCATCTCAGCATCGCGATGCGTCGGCAGAGTTGACAACGAAGACATGCACAAACATGCACAGTGCTATTCTTATGTCTTTTGCAAATCAAAGTCTGAAAGCTTTGGTACATTTTGTATCATACAGTATTACATTTTTTTTTTTTTGTATAAAGACCAAGCTTTTAGTGCCGTTTTAAGAAAAGATAAGCAAATCATTGTAAAGAAAAACTTAGTGATCAAAATCATGCTGCTCTCTCCCTTGGCAATCTCCCTCTATTTAGTATTCTTGTGTCTGTATACCACGCTACAATAAAAAGTATTGAAAGCTTCTTCTCCTTTTGCTTATCTCTCCACTCAGAGCTTAGAATGCAAAAGAAACATTTTACTTGTCAAAAGTTCCCACGACAAAGTATTCATTATTTAACTTGCGCTTGATCAACTCAGTTATCATTTAACTCTTCGATGCATGACATGTGGTTTATTAATTCATTTAAAATCAAGTGGTAGTTAATATAAAATTAAAATATTAATTGTGAAATGTGAGTAAAAAGTGTTTATATTGTTGTTTATTAATGTAAATTAGTTGATTAATTTGATTTGAGAATGTGTTTGAATTTCTTCATATCGTAATCAAATTACTGAGCTGCTCAATTGATAAGTCCAGTTATTATGTCAATACACTAAATTCTTATTTTGATTTAGTTTAATTTTATTTTTCATGAATTCGTAATCGAAGTTAATATGATTTCCTTATTCCCAAATAAGATTTTGATAAAATTTATGATTTTTAATTGAAATGCATTCAATTTGATCTCTGCCGACTCATAAGCATTACAATGAGACATCACCATATCACAGCAACGCGATGCATCGGCAGAGTTGACAACGAAGACATGCACAAACATGCACAAAGCTATTCTTATGTCTTTTGCAAATTAAAGTCTCAAAGCTGTGGTACATTTTGTATCATACATTATATTTTTTTTTTTTGTATAAAGACCAAGCTTTTAGTGCCGTTTTAAGAAAAGATAAGAAAATCATTGTAAAGAAAAACTTAGTGATCAAAATCATGCTGCTCTCTCCCTTGGCAATCTCTCTCTATATATTTTTGTGTCTGCATATCACGCAACAATAAAAAGTATTGAAAGCTTGTTCACCTTTTGCTTATCTCTCCACTCACAGCTTAGAATGCAAAAGAAACATTTCACTTGTCAAAAGTTCCCACGCTAAATCATTCATTATTAAACTTGCGCTTGATCACCTCAGTTATCATTTAACTCGTCGATTGAAAATCAAGAATATGTATAACTAAAATATTAATAGAAATGTGAGTGAAGTGAAGTATTTATATTGTATTTATCAATGTAAAATAGATGTTTCCTTGTTTTGTGAAGAAATTTCTTAATATCATAATCAAGATGCTGAACTGCCCAATTGGTAAGTCCATTTATTATTTCAATAAATTTTTTTTGATTTGGTTAAATTTTATTCTTCATGAATTCGTAATCGAAGTGCTTTCATTAAATAAGCATGAATGTTGTTGCCTGTTGTTTTTGTAAGTTTGACTTTTCATATATCGATCATGTAGAGTCATTCACTTGTTTAATTCAACACAGTCCAAGTGCAAGTTTTTGTATGAAGTGATTTCAACTCGTTATGGTGAGTTATTGTAGATTTTTTTTTTTAAAAGCTTTGCTTTTGTTTCGTACTTGAGAGTTCATAATATGAATATTTGATCTCTCACCGCATCGCTATGCTTCGGCAGAGCTGACACCGAAGACATGCACAAGGATGAAAATATGAAGTGCTTTCATTAAATAAGCATGTTGTTTTTGTAAGTTTAACTTTTCATACAGCTGTATGTATATCGATCATGCAGACTCATTCACTTGTCTAATTCAACACAGTTCAAGTTCAAGACTTTGTATGAAATGATTTCAACTCGTTATGGTGAGTTTGTATAGAACTTTTAAAAGCTTTGCTTGTGTTTCGTACTTGAGAGTTCATATAACTTTTAAAATAATAAACCTTTATTATGATTATGTGTACATCCTATCATCATTTGCTTGTTTATTTCTTCGCAAATCAGTTGTTTACCTCAACTTGTGATTTATTAAGATGAAAAATTGTTTTGGTTTTTATTTAATCTAATGTATATAGCTAAATTCTGTAAAACAATCAAATCTGAAATCCTAGTTTCAACGGTCCATAAACTACAAGTTTAGTAGGAATTAATTAGATATGTATATTATAAATTCTGTTGCAATTTTAATCTTTCCCTTTATTCTAATAAATATGTTAACTCTCTCACACACTTTTTGTTGCTGCATATCACGTAATAATTTTTTCTGTTTTTTTTTTTTTTTTTTTCTCATATTCTGGAGAATTTTGAGTTTGATGCAGTGCCCTAAAGCTGTATGCCGTAAGTCAATACCAGTTTCAGTATGGCCTTGTTCAATAACAGCTTATTTTGCAGTTTGAGCCTCGAGTTTGCCCTAAACTGCCAACTCATTCTTCGAATTTTCAGGTCCAAGTGTTTCCTTTGGGCATAATTTAAGGATGTCAGGTGATTCGCCTGCCCATGATGTAATGCTGGGACAAGCTACAGAAAGTCTTACAATACACTCCCTTTTATAACTTTATTTATTCTTAGTTTTTCGTCCAATATTTGAATTAATCTTAAAGTCATAAATTTAAAATCATCAATCAAAATCAATATCAAATAATTCTTAATAAAAAACTTAATCAAAATGAGTCTTTAACTTTATTGGAATTTCACTTCATCAATTTAAGAACAACAACAATAACAATAAATCAATAAATTCTAATTACAGGCAAAATACCCTTTAATTTTTTTTTTGTCTTCTTTTATATCAGAGTAACGGCAATTGGATTTGTGCTGATTTTGTATGAGATTTTTCTTTACAAGAAATTTCTTATCATATTTTTTTTTGATTTCACTTATTTTATGTCGCATTTATTTTGTTGACAGTTTCCGGGCGCAACCTTTTTCGTGGATTCTTTCTTTTGTTTGTGTTATTTGCTTGGGCTTCTCTAATTTGACACATTAACGTCATGACGTGTTTGGCATATTAAAAACAAAAAAGGATTTCAATCGTTTTCCTCTTTTAATTTCAATTTTGTATCCAATATTTCTTTTCTTTTTGTTTTGTTTTTGGTTGTGGTTCTTCTTTTATCATTTTTTTTTATATTCACACTTACCAATGATGCTATCGAATGAAGTTGAAAGCTTTCAAGGGAATTAATTGGATTTCAATGTGAAGTAAATGACAGGAGCTGAGAGTGATAAAACTAAAGGATAAGAAACAAGGAGTAGAATCGGTTGCAATATAGTAATGAAGGCAACACAAGCTATAGTACTATAAAGCGGAAACAGGAAACTTCAGCGACGCAGAAAATGTTTCAATTTCAAGAGGAAGTCAGTCAGAAGATGGAAGGAGCGACCTTTGATGAAGCGATTCTCTGTGTCTTTTGGAATACCACACCCAATAAAGGCCTAGTACTGTATGGCATTGTCTTTTCTCTTCCTTCTTTACTAACAGCTCTTACTACTTCAAACGTAATCAATTTGAAATCCTTTCGGCATAAATTTTTTCTATGTCATCGTCATCCTTTTTGTGTGTGTGTGTGTGTGTGTGTATTTGACAGTTACGCTTCGTTTGCATTAATTTTGCTAATTTTGACAGGTTTTTCTTCTTTTTTATCTTTCACATAATTTATTTTTAATTGCGCTAAGCCGTCTTTTGCAACAGTCAACAGCAACAACAACAATAAGAAGAACAAGTAGGATGATGGGAACATAATATGTTGAGCACTGTAATTATGCGCTTAATGAGACAACAAAGGTTTGGTCTTTGGCTCTGGCAGGATCTTGGTTTGAACATTACAGACGATGGCATAGCAAGGCCACCATGAATGATTGGTTTCTTTATAACTCTGTGATATCTTTTGCCATGACTAAGCCTATGACCTTAGCAAAAGGGGTTCAAAAAGGACTTTTTATATTGCTCACAATATATAAAGAAAAGAAAAGAAAAGTAAACTTTTAATTTACATAATTGCACTGATTTTGGTTAAAGCACACGACGCCGCATACAATTTTCTTATAAAGATTTTTTTCTTTCCAATATTTCCTTTTCGATAACTTTCACACTACCAAGTGTGGGTGAAGAGGTATTAATTATTTGACTTGATGTTAGCAGTGTTGGGGATGGCATAAAGGAGAATCGAGAATCCAAGTTTGTAACTTTGGTGTCAGTTTTTGAGATATCGCACTAAAGAATGCTAAAGAGTTTGTACAATTATTGTAGGAATTAGTCCTTATATAAAAACAAACTCAACCTCGGTTTAAAAACTATATTTCCACACTTTAATTGTGAATTCGGAGCATTTTAACCTGAACATGTTTGTGGTTATCATTAATGTATTTAATTTTATGTATCGAGCTGAAATATAATGAAAAACATGCCTAGTTGTCGACTACAGCATGTTTAGTGGAACCAGAGTTTGTCGATTATCAGCAGAGGTCAAAAGGAAATACAACATTGGTTAAGAAACTGTGCTTTTCCACTTCAGTTTCGTTATAAGTTCCAAAATGTTTGAATTTAATGCAACGATTCATCACAAAATCTATTAGAAATGATATATATGTAACTATCATTCATAACTGTGTGTATTTATGAATTTTTTCTTTCGGAAAACTTTTAAAATTCTTCTTAAGACTACTAAAATGAAACTTCATAAATCGATTTAATATGACAAAATGTTAAGTACATTAAATTCTAGTACAGGAACAGGAGGGAAAGGTATGCAAACTTCGGTGTACCACAATTTTAGTATTCTGTCTGTTTGGATATTTTATAAATTTTTCTTTTATTTGGAATTGACACCAAATTACACAAAAAGAAAAATACCGCCTAATGAATTTTCTCTCTTGGGTTCAATTAAAAACAAAAACAAATTTAGGGAAATTCAACTTTTCTTGTTTTATGTCCTTTGATGACTAAGCGTGGTTAAAGGTAATTTATCAGATTGCTCACCAAACTTAAACTTCAATTCATCTTTTTTTTTTGTTTTTATTTTGGATTTTACTGATTATCATTACAATTTGGTCAAAACTAACGTTAAACTGAGTAATGTAGAGTAGATTGGAGTGAAGTGGACATGTCATGTTTTATTTAAGTGTCCTTCAATGTTGCGTTGCTGCTGTTGTTGCTCATTAATAAACTGAAAGCGATGGCGGCGACTTCATTTGTTGTGTGCGCACATGTCAAATTTATCCTTTCTTTAATTGCTTTTACTTCTTCTTTTTTATTTTTATGACATTTGTTTATGATTTTGTCCTCTTTTTTTCTGTTTGGTTCTTCTTGTTTTTTTGTTTGTTTTAGTTGTTGCTTTTATGAGTCGAACGCCATTTGTTTGCTTAATCATTCATTTAGTCAGACACCCCAACTAAGTTCCCATCAAAATACCATTCGGTACATAAGTAGAATAGAATGAATACATAGTACTATAACATTGCTGCCACCTTTACCTGACTGTCCTGTTCTTCTGTCCCCTATTTGGAGGCCAAAATAAGGACTTTTTGTTTTTTGTTTACATTGGTTGGTTCGTTTGGTTGGTTTGTTTGGTTGGTATTATTGTTATCATGAATATAAGCATACATTTAACCAATTTGCTTAATGGCTTCATAGCCATAATATTTGTTTTCTCTCTGTCAATAAATAAAGAAAAACAATAACAGAAGCAACAAAAACAATATTCAGACACACACACACCACGACCATGTACGTTGCATGAATAAAAATGTAGAAAGAAAAAATAAAAGAAAATTAATTATTGAATTTTTTTTCTCCCTCAACTGATGGCTAACTAATTAAAGCACCACCACCCCTCAAGAAGAAGAGCAGAAGCTTGCAACTTTACAAATTTCAAATTAAAATCTTTTATACTTCGAAAAACTAAATAAAATATTGTAAAAAGAATTTCAATTATTTTCCCATTTTTCATATTGAATTTCTTCAAGTTCACTGAATAAATTTTCATCTCATACCATGTGCTTTTCTTTAATTGAGTAAAATACCTTTTCATCACATTTAATGCTTCTAAGCACACTCACTGTGTAGATCTTAAGTCTAAGATCTAAGATACAAAATATACTATACAGTATACACCACGTGCAACATTATTTTATATTCTTTTTCCTTGTTATGCCATGTTCAACTTGACTTCAAACACATTCATTCAACTTACTCACTTAGTCATTCATTCATTCATTTCCTCATTCTTTTCATTTAGTCGTAATGTTCAACCAACCTGCCTGACTAACTGAATGACTGATAGACTGAATGACTGCCTACCAATCTACCAACCAACCAACCAACCCACCTTCCTGCCAACCTTTATATACGTACCTATATAACTTTTTCCATTAACTCTCTAAGCTGCAAGAGACTAATTACTTTACCACTAATTACATGGTGATTTCGTCAAGCCAACAAACCAAAGCAAAACCAACCAAAACCAAATCAACTCAACTAAACTACCCCATGACTGCCATGACCATGAATACTTGAACGCCATGTACAATATACAATATATTTACATGAATAGTAATGCATGGAGGGATTGGTTTGGTTTCGTTTGGTTCTCTCTAGAAAATTTTATTTGATTTGCAGTCAGTCACAATTCAATTTTTGTATTGTTGAATTATTTTTGTTTGTTATTTGTGTTTCTATCCATGTAAATAAAAGAAATACACATCTATCTAACAACAATAATAATAATAATAATAATAATAACATGGAACAACAACAACAACAACATATTTGTAAATTTTCATAAATAACATTTTCGAAATGGTCAGAAAAAAAAACAAATTAACGTAAATATTGACATGGTCATACTATCCTACGATACTGGTATACTAGTATGTTGAACCACATGACACATAGTTGATGTTTAGAAGGGATGGGGAACAATTTTATGAAAATATGATATATTTTTTTAGATTTCAGAGAGATTGAAACAGACATGGAAATGGTGTTTGTGTTATTTATATACATTTGGGAACTTAACAATAATAAATTATCTTAATTATTGACAAATACCATCAAAAATCACAACGAAAAACGAAAATTGGGAGGAAATTACACAAAGTAAAATTTAATGATTAGTATGTTCATAATATTATCAGTTTGATTTCAACGTTGATCTGAAATGCTTAATGCTTCAAGTGGGGAGTTTGAACTAACAACAATTGTGCAAAGTTTTTTAAGCGAGCATTGGCTTCGCATATTCTGCACATAAAAATCTGCATGTATGTCCCCTTTATTCTATAACATCTAGACTTCTGACTTCCCATCTCTATGGTTGCATTTCGCTGATGATACCGCTGTTATCTTGGCTATTAGCAGCTGATATTTCTATAAAGTTCCAGGTTGCTTTTGAAATCCTTCATGACTCTTTTACTTAATGGAAGATAATGGTTAATATGGACAGAACTCAAGCCATCTACTTCACTAGGAAATAGAAAGCCATATTCAAACCACCATGTCACATAAAACTCCACAATGCTGTTGATATCTCTTGGGAATAGAGCGTTAGATACCTGGGAGATGTCTTATACCCAAAAACCATTTCTAAGGACCGTATCGGTTATAATAAGATTGATAAAAGTAAACTGTTTCATTAGAATTTTGTAACTCTTTATAAACAGAAACTCTCGCTTTAAACAAAGACTATAAAAAGAATATAGACTGGACAAATGCAGAGCGCCACATACAAATGCTGCGCTCTCTCTTTTTTTAGTCCAACAACAAATTGTGTGCAATGTATCCTGAAAATTTTATTTTGACATACAATTTGTTGTTTGGTAAAAAAATAGAAAGTGAGCGCGCTGCATCTGTAGAGTGCGCGCTGCATTTGTCCAGTCTATATTCTTTTTATAGTCTTTGCTTGAATATTGAAAACAACATTTTTCTCTTCAGGTCTGCCTATCAGCCTACTTATGGGACTTCAGTTTAGGCTGCTATTGCTCCAAACCATTTTATCAAACTACAGGTTATACAAAACAAATTACTTGAAATGATTTTTAGCCAACCATGGTGAAACCATCACCACCACTGACTTACATAGATACGCCAATGTTGAAATGATAGTTGAAAGGCTCGCCCAACTCAACCAGATAGATGTTTTCATAAACAGTCTTGGTGTTTTTTTTTTGATAAAATTTTCCACTCATAAATCGTATTACACTATGTCCAATTGTAAGTATACAACTAAGTTATGAAACGAAAGCCAGAACTCATCATAATTCTTTAAAATTAATGTTGAATCAATAGGATGCCTCTTGAATTTGAGTTGGCATATTATGATGCATTACTTAAAAGATGTGTAATTGTAATTTTTACAAAACTCTTAACCATATAAGTTTTGGTTAAGGACTTGAAGAAAAATTATAAGAATCTGTTTATAATTTTATTCTCTAAGTTCTTCTACTAGAATAACGAAACAAAAATTCCTTTTTAAAAGGCCAATTTCAATCTTATACTATCTCACAATAGTAATATATACATATATACATATGTACATGTACACATGAATCCCAATCATATCTCAACAGCTGTGTAGTGGTAGCACAAAATTTGTTGGCGGTTGTTCGACATATCTTGTTGTTGCTCTTACTGCTGACTGGCACGGTTTTGTTGGTGGACTGTGTTCCAATTAGATTTTATTGTTTGAACGATTGTATACTCCTCATATGCTCAGACTCATACTATTGTAGTATATGTATGTAGTACTAGAAGTGAACATATGAAGTATTGTATTTTGTTGCTGTTATTATAGTGTTTAGTTGAAGTTGTTTCAACTGTTGATGTTGTTGTTGTTGTTATTATTATGTTATTGTTGTTGTTGTTGTTGTTGTTCTTGCAATTAGTGAAGCGCAAACAAATGTTGTCTAATGATTCGTTCGACTGTTGTTGTTGCATATTACAATATTTGTGTTGTTGCTGTTGCTTTTGTAATTGGTTGAATTGTTGTTTGATTATTGTTGTTATTGTGGTTGCTGTTAGTTTTACATCTCTCCACTATTTGCTATTTACACTCTCGATTCCCTCTATCCCCTTTTCTTCTTAGTTGCTGCTGCTTCCATATGTATCTGTCTGTCTCTTTAAATGATTATTTGGTATAGACGCATTAGTAGAGCTTTTGTTGTTCATGTTGTTGATGTTGTTTATGTTGTTGCTTTTGTTGTTGTAATGTAATTACATATGTCGCGCTTATATTTACATGGTAATTGGGCACAGACATTGTTATGTGATTACTCATATGCCGCATAGACAAAATGTACTTAGTATTGCGTACTTAGTAGTACAACAAACCACAATAACACGAAATCAATTTTACCAAAAATTGTGTTTTCTTAAAATATTGATTTTTGGTATATTTTTTTCAATTTTTAAATAAAAAATCAAGTTTAATAAAAAAGTATATTATGCCATGCGTCAGTGATGTTTGTTTAGTAAGTATGTTGATATGTGGCCTTGCCTTAAACACTTGTTGCTTCCCAATCCATTCTAATCCAATCCAATCCATAAACTAATCGAGTGCGCATTAATGTTTGCCAAATAACCGTTGGCAATTGTAATTAGTTTCAGATTTAATTTTAATTACTTTTGCTCAACATTCGAACTTGACTTATATACATATGTAAGTATATGGTACATACATATATATATTCATCCCTTTTCTGAGTCCATCCCCCTCTGTCACAAAATTCATTTACTTTGATTTTGTGTGATTTAGATCGTTTAAGATGTTTTGCTCTTCCTGTTACATTGTTGCTTTGGTCACCATTTTGCCTGAGGCTCGCAATAACTGTAATTAATATAAGACGCACAAATAAATGACCTTTTGCATTTCATCCTTAAACACACACACACACACACACACACATAGCATATATATATTACTTACATGCATATGGCATTCATCATCATTATCATCAGTAAACTCCGTTCCTTCGTTGGTTCGTTGTTCCTTTTTAATGTTTGTATTACGTGAGTTTCACATGCAACATGTTTATTTTTATACTTGCTGCTTAGATTTTCCTTGTTGTGGCCCTTTATCTTTGAGAGATATATGATATCATCATTATCGTCAATAACAACATCATAATCATCGGCATCATTATGAAGAAATAGTTTCATTAATTTGACGTGCACACATCCGTCCGCAAGGCAACAAATCTACTATGGATATCTATATCAAAACTATCCAACCATCTATCTACAATATGTTGACATAGTTGTGTTATTGCATTTTCTGCCTTATATCCTTCCTTTCTACAACAATTCCATCTTTGCATGTTCCTTTACTCTTGCCATATTCTTGTTCCTGATGCTGTTACTGTTGTTGTTGTTTTGTTTCTTCTTTCACATACTTTACTTCTGGTCATTCTGATTGCGGCTGCTTTATTTGTGCCCATATGTGTATGCTACATTTTTCGTGCACTTAATGAAAATCCTGTTAATTAGTAAAGTCCTTAAGCGTTTTGTCCTCATTTTGTAGATACGTGTATATATCATTTCTTGCCTCTACTACCTTATTACTTTGCAGACTCTTAGTAATAAACATTTCCCAAGAAAAATTTTTGCCTAAAGCTTCACTACAAAGATGTTTTTGTATCTAGATACACACATATAGTATATACATCAAATCATATAGAATGAACCTAAACATATTTCAAGGCAAATAATAAAGAGATACTTTATTGCTTTCAATGACAGACTTTGATTGGCGGGTTATGATATGAGATATGTATATAAATAAAAACATATCATCATCATCATCATCGACATAATGTATTTCTATGAATATTCATACTGTGATTGAATAAAGGAAAGCAGTAAGGAAGGAAGGAACGAAAGGAAGGATGTAAGAAAGGCAAGTCCATAAATTCGCTACAGAAATTCATTTCATTTTTCTGCAAATAAGTTTTAGTCAAATTTTGGCTAAAGTATGTTCAATTCCAAACTTTTAACCTTCGACGAGGCAACAATTTGAGCTTGATGAATTATGCGTTGCATAATTTTGGGCACACATACACAATCATATTTCATTAATAATAACAACAACAACAGACACTGACAGACAGACAGACAGACAGACGGCATCATCAGTAGTAGCAACATGTGGCAACAAACGCCAAAACTTTTTCTCTCTTCATTTTTTTTTTTTTCATAAGACAGCAAACCTAATTTATGAAAATTTGACGTACTTTCACCAAAAGCCACATTTTTGTATAGACATACATACAAACATACTATAGTACATATTTTGTTGCTGTTGTTTGTTGGCATGGCCAAGTATTAGTTGATGATGGTAGCATGCATGAAAAGCAGCTGCCATAGTCGCTGAGCCGGAATGAATGAAATCAAGAAGGAAAACAGGCAGAACTAAACTAAACTAAACTTGAACTAGATCTGAACTGAACTGAATGGAACAGACCAGAAATGGTTTGAGTAGAAAAGAAGATGGATGATAAAAACCTCATCACCTTAACACCTCCGAACGAAGTTAGACTATGATCTATACAAAAAAACAAGATATATTTATACTACAATATATCTATGCAAGTATCTATGTGCGTGTATGTATCTGAGTAAATATGAAGAGAAAATTGTGCCTAAATAAATTACTTGTGTAAAAAAGTTTTCAAATACTCGTAATTCTGCATGATGTGTTGAGGCAAGTTTACTAAACCAACATAAATACCATTTACAGAATATACAATAAAAAAAAAAATGAGAAAAAAAAAATGGTGGGAGAGAAAAAAAAGTTTTCCCAACCATTTAGTTGTATGTGCATGGCGTGTATGTGTGCGGTGTGTAAAGAGTAAAACTTTTTTTTTTTTTAAACAACAATATAAAAAAAGGAAACACTTTACGTCTTATGCATTTTCTTTGCTTTTATTTGTATTTATTCGGAGATAAACGAGATGGGTTTTAATAGTTGCTATGAAGAACTCAATTGATGTGGTTTTTAAAATATTTCACTAGAATTTTCTGTAAGAAAATTGATCATTCGCTTTGCACAAGCTAAGACTTTCCGTAGCACATAATCTGAATTATAATGGTTGGAAATATTGTGATATGACAGAGGTCACCGACATGTGACCATTGGACTTCTCAATAAAATGATCATCTAAGTAGGGTTCCCAACACTCCCGAAATGCTAGAAAGTCTCCGGTAATAGTGTTCTACCTCCCAAGCTCCTGGTCCATAATAATTTCATCGGTTTTTTGTAAAATAAAATTAATGTTCAATAACAAAATAACATATATACTTGGCCTGTTACGCTCTCGAAAAATGGGACTCCCAATTTTGACTTCACATGTGTACTCAGTATAACATACTGAAGCCATTCATGTTAGTGTTGAGAACATAAAGCTGGGCGAACGAACCGCACTTATCTGCACATTGTGAATACAATTGGTTGCTGTTGAACAAATTCCACTGTATAAATAAAGCGGAACATATGCTGTCCGCATTTGTCTAGTGTGTACGAATTTAAGACTTTCATTCTTTATCTACCTAAGCAACCCATCTCAAGATTTATTACAATTCTTCCATGTTGGATCTCTCCAGAGTTGGCAATCCTACATCTTACAGAAGCATTTTTTAATGGCAATCAGCATTTAGGGGTAGATCCAATCCAACCCAGCTTTTATTGTTCTATCATGCCTTTTGTTGATAAATATTTTTATTATGAATGTTAACAGAAGAGATATACAATATAATTCTAACTGTGACTAAAAGATCTTCCATATTATGATGTCAATGTTTATTGTTCCTATTCAAACACAAATTAACTTAGATTTGTAGTTGTGATTTAAATTTGATTGGGGCTTGACCCTGTCCATTAGTATCACGATTTTTTTCATCAGATAATTTCTGTTGATATCAAACAGTCCAAATCTTTCTTGTTATCTTAAGAAATTCCTTATAAGGTCCATTGATTCTCAGTAATGGAATTTATTGTTCTTTATAGAAGCAGAGGTCACAAATAACAGTCAACACATATTTTCAATGCGATCTGCTCACTGAAAAACCGAAACAAATGACCGACTCGGTTTCTCTTTCTGTCCGTCTAACAGGAACAATTAAAAAAAACCATTCTATGCTGGAAGATTGAAAAATAAAGACTCAACTATTTTTATTGATCTAACGTTTTGTTAATTTCGTTAGAAAGAGCACAAAAATTAAATCCCATGTGAAATATTGGTCTGACCAATCAACAACTTTTCCAATCAAAAGCCACAAAAATACACACGGACAAAAGTGTAAATTCAAGGTAGCTGCAACACAAAGTGTTAACATTAATCATGGAACTGACTTAAGAAAAGGTCACAAGGAAATATGAAGGGTTATGATGTGGATGTCATAGACCAAAAACCTCATGGTAGAAGCCGACTCAAGGAACTCATAGACCAACTGCTTCTTACAATGAAATCGTTGTCAATACTTTTATTTTGGTCCTACGATCTACCTACGTATTGAATTGATTTAATTATAGAAACACGAGACCATGAGTTGATCTTGATAATTTCTTTAATTATAATGGACTAAAAGTATTATGTTTTGATTCATTAAAAAAGGATAGTAGCACCATTTCTTCTCTTAACAATCCTTTACTTAATACAAAAGATAGAAATATAATAAATTTAAGAACTGCCCCTCGTACAATACTTATTTATTTTTATATTTTGCTTATCAGTTTTTTTTTGTTTAGGTTTTTATTCATCTCCATATTGCTGCCTCACAACTTTTCCAATGTAACACATGAAAACGTTTATTTTGTTGACTTTGGTTATAAAGAATGTTGCCAAGTTTCGGTTGTAAATATCCTTTCTAATAAGTTGTGAGTGAATTTTTTTGTTTTTGGACCCCTTCATATTTGCACTTACACATTGAAATTCTTTAAAGAACTTATGATGCTCATCAATAGCGGCAACAAGCAGTAGTCAACCATCGAAACAAACAAATAATCAAACAAGCAACCATATCTCTCACACATCATTATCATGCCTTCTTTTGCCATTATCATCAATATCAACGTCATCAACATCATCATCATTACCATTATCATTATTTTCATCAGCGCATTTGTTTGAGCTTTGAATAGAGAAAAGTTATTTGAATATGTGTTTGCCGTCGAGGGCATGTAGTTTGCATTTTGGTCCTTTTTTTATATTTTTTATCTTTCTGTTTTTTCCTTTACATCTTCTTTTGTGTCAATATTTATTTTTGTATTTATGTACATATACTTATATACTGTCAAATAAAAATTTAGGCCATGAAAAAGTTCGCCAGAGTTCCCCAAAAGTATGCAAAAAGCAAAAAAAATAATAAGGACTAAACTTTTCAATCGTGTTTATTTATTGAGAATAAAAGTTTTCATTTCTTTTCCATATTTCTTTTTTTTGTTTTCCACTAAAAACTGAATATAAAAATTTGAATTTATTAATGGATGGGAGATTTGTGTCTTCTCTTTACTTTTCTTTTCTTTTGTATTTAAATTATGGAAAATTCTTTGTTACCATCATAAAGTATCAGCTTTGTTTCAATCAAAAAATGTTTAGTATTGAAATATACACACGCCGCTGCATTGACAGAGTATCTTTTTGACATACTTCAAGGACTGGTTACAGCCTGTTGCTTCTTGGGCCTCCCCTTACACTCAAATATTACACATTCAAATAAATTTAAGGGCTGGCGCCCTGTTGTTTTCCTTCTCCTCCACATCACCTTAACATTTCCTTTACACATAAAACCCAATAAAACTGAAATGTCACTTATATTGTACATAGATCCTTTCATTGAAAGTCTTTATACCCAACATGCGTTCCCTGCCAATGTCAACCTCTTTTCAAAATGAATAATAACATTAAACATTTTCTACATCAATGATGCATGACTTACGTATGTCGTACGTACGTTATACGTAGTACATTGTACGCACATCAATACGTCATTTATGTCGTCGATAGCACTCACTGAAGAGTTTCTCTGCTATTCTATCCTTCCTTTTGCTTTTGTCGTTTGTAAATTTATATCGACATTTCACGCAAGAAAGCAGAATAAGGACCAAGGACCAAGGAAAAAGGGTTAAAAATACTTATTCAAAGTACAAGGCACGCGATACTTGGTTAGAAAATTGAAAAGAAAGAAAGTGTTGCATACATTTAGGCCGGTATGTGTAGTATAGGAAACACATTGTTCTATACAAGTATAAGGGTCGTTGAGCTCATCCTTCTTCTTTTGTGAACTGGTTAAAGCGCGGAAATGTTTTATAAATTGACGAAAAACGGACGACATTCATCGTCTAAATTGATTGATTTACATATGTTTTATGCTGTTTTCCTTTACATTCCCATCCTTGTCATGCCATTCCATTCCATTTTATTTCTTGTCTTTGACTTGACTTGGGTTAAATGAAATCGATTTTGACTTTGGTACTAGTATTTTTGTGGCAACAAAGTAAAAAGCACAAGAATGCGTGAAACATCATCAACTTTGACTGTGATTTCTTCCCATTTTTTGGACAGTTCCTTTTGATTATGTAAGGAAGAGTGGAGTGTATTAAGTTACCTTGGATGGATATTGTAATGACACAAAATTGATGCTTTCAATAATATAAGTGGAATATGTGATGTGTGAACCATATGTGTTTGACTATTAAAAATCACTTTTAAAACTCATATGATGATTATCTCTTTTTATTTTTATTTTTCTGGGGAGGGTCGCCACTTAAGTTTATTGTTAGAATATAACACACGTGTGTTCTTGGTCCTTTCTTATGCTTGTGCTCACCACAAAAGTGTGTCTTCGTCATCATCATCAATGGGAATTGCCTACCAATTTCCTTTATTATCAACAACAAGCAATAGTCTTAATCTCATTCCAGATGATTGTGAAAGCAAAAAATTGTGTACACATGTGACTTTTATGCGCCCAAAAGGTAGGCAATGGCAATGGTAATAACAACAAAATTGAAAGTGGTTGTTGCGTACTCAATTTTTCCATCAATTCAACTTATTTACTATAAATTTTTAAACATTTGTTTGCCACTTTTGTGTTGTGTTACAGGTGCCTGTCTCTCGGTCTCTTGGTTTGTTCATCCTCATTCTCAATTTCCTTTTTTTATTATTACATTGCACATTTAGAAAATAAGGATATCCTTAAAAGGCAACATCACCTCACCTTCACCATCATGCAAAGACACGTGTGTGTGTGTGTGTGAAAGCAGTTGTTCATCAAGATACTTTTATGTGACTTTAAAGCCAACAATATAATAATCTACTGCTGCTGCTTTCTTTTTTTTTTTACTGACTTTGATTTCTACTTATGGCGAAAAATGTTAGATGAAAAAAGGAGAGAGTCAATAAAGGAGAGAGTGAAGAACTCAGAATTTTATTGACAACTCAAGTTGTTGCTGATTACTTTGAGTTGTGTTTATTTGTGGTAGTGTGATACAGTATGGAGAGAGTGCTTTAATTCTGCCTAACACATTTATCCAAGAGCTCCTCCTTATGTACCGTTGTACTACATAAGCTGGACCTTAACTGAAGTAAAAAGAAATGAAAATTACGAATAAAAAAACAAGAGAAAGCTAAAAAACTTGTAATGGCAGGATACACCACCCTTTTAAGTTTATTAAATTTGGCAATTTCTTAGACTTTGTTTTTGCTGTTGTTGTTGTTGATGAATTTTATAAAGCTTCATCAAGACTGTCCAGTCCTACTTGCATAGTATTACATACTTTTCGACTACTGGACTTTGGACTATTACAAATCAGAGTCCCTGGAGAGTGCGTGTCCTGTACAACAATTTTTTGCTTTATTTTTACGTTTTGACAGTAGAGAGTTGTGTGTTGTGTGCTGTGTGTTGTGTGTGTGTTCTTTAGATCCAACAAACAAAAACGAAAGAAAAGCTAAATAATTCTAACAAAATATAAAAAAGAAAATATTAAAAAGGTTTTTCCTGTCATAAAAATTTCAAGAGTAAAAGCAGAAGGAGGCATAAGGTTCAAGCTTCCTGTAGCTTGTTTTGATTTTAAGATGATGAACGGACAAGAGGGAAATGTTTAGTTTGGTTTGAGCATATAAATATGAAACATCATACATACCTATAAACAAACACACTCATATGCGATACTCTGTTGAGATAAGGTGGAGTGAGATAGAGAGAGAGGGAACAATTTTTTTTTTTGGCTTGGACTTGGGACTTATGATTTGAAGTTGAAGTTGCTTTTGATTGATTAAACTAGAAAATGTTGTAAGTATTGTAAGTAAGGTTAGCAAGGATGAAATAGGCGCACACAAGTGAAGAGCAAACATTGGCTTAAGTGAAGATTGAATTTCATTTTTCTTTTTTCATTTTTATTGATTTGCCATTTTGAAATAACAAATTTTTCGGCTCAGACATGCTTCAACAAATTTTGACGCGTCGTCTTGTTTTCTCTTTACTTCCTCCCTTCTTTCGTTTCATCCAACGTTGTGTCCTGTTCACAGTCTTAGACTAATCATAACAAGAAGAATGTATTATATTGTATTATTGTTATTATTATCCTTGTAGTATGTTGTTATCAAGACAGAATAGAAATAACATACAATAATACGAAGACAGGACAAAGGAGAACAAAAACAAGAACCTAGGTACATTGACCGTGTTTTTGTTTTGCCACACATAAATGACAAGTACAAATAAATAAAAGAGAATAGAAAAAAATTAAGTGAAGAAAACACATTAGACAATGTCGCCATCAGCAAAAGCTCTTGGATTCTAGGTTGGGAGTGAAGAGTGTTGTGATGATGATAATGATGAAGGAAAACCAACCAAACGAACGAACGAACGCAATTGACGACAAAATCGAGATAAACTGGTTGTCTTAGTACATTGTCCTGTTCTTATACAATCAACACTCTCACCTTCCCACCACACAAGTACACCCACATGTCTGCCTATATTTCTCACCATAATGAAGAAAAACAATGTGACAATTTAAGGAGAAGGAGAGAAAAAATGGAAAAAGAAGAATACTACTAGTAAGCAACGAAGGACGACTTAGCCTGAGCTTGAATTGATAAAATGCTTGGTGCGAGAGATGAAGTGGTGGGTGATGGCATACACATATTTGTGCGCCAATAAATTCTCAAGGATGCTTGCTCAACTTGGCGACAAACAACAGGACTATTTACTACATTGTTGTGCTAGACAACTATGGCGAATACCATTGTTGTTGCTGTTGTTGTCGTTGTCTTTGTCGTTGTTGGTATTTGAATGCAGTCTTGTGCAGTCTTATATAACTTGTCACACACGCACACACACACACAGAGATACAGACATAAAGATGCGTGCAAGGATGCATGTATGCATTCTCTAGATATTTATCCTGTGCTGTGCGCTATGCAGCATTGTTGGCTTTGGTCAAATTGATAGTGACATTAAGTGCAAAACGCGAGCACACCACGTCTCTTGAGATATTTGAAGAGTTTTAGAGTTTTAGAGTTTCAAAGTGGCAGGCATATTTTATACTCAAAGAAACAAAATTTATAGCAATCCTGGCAGTAAGCAATGTTTCTTTGGAGCCCTTACCTTTTTATAGTATTGTAAAAATGTATTTCTTATAATCATTGATTGAGATACTATTTTCCTTGCCTTTGGCTGTAATCTATTAAAAAAGAAAAATTTGAAGGAAACCAATTTTATTTAGCAAATATTATTTTGCCTCATCATTGAAAACATATGTGGCGCCACTGTCTTGTGAGTGTTGTCTGTTTGTTTTCTGTGTTTTAGTGTAATATTCCTTCCCTCCCTCGCATTCTCTATCAATTTCACCTGATGCTGATACACCACCACCACCACCTGCAACGTCTATCTACTACATTTTCTTTTATATTCCATTTTTATTTTGACTGCTGCTTACTAACTTGTATCCACAAATATTTAGCCAAAACTCAACTCAGCTTGCGGCGTTACAACGACAACGACATACAGATGCTAGGGAACACAGAAACTTATGTGTGTGTGTGTGTGTTGTTGTATAAGTATCTGAGTATATGTTTGTGTATTCTACTACTACTATAGTATAAGGCAAGAAGATAACAAACAGCTTGGTTATTTATTTTTCTTAATATTAACGTCAACATTCAGCGCACATGTTGCACGCATATCGTTTGCTTACCCCATCACCAGATAAACTTCTCCCCCACTACTAGCTATAGTTACTCTATTACTTCATATATGTATCTATACGTTTGTAGGTGTGTCTGTGGTAATGTTGTGAGTGTAAGGCCAAGCAACAACGTTAAAGATAAAGTCATTTACACATAAAACTACATACACGCGTCGTGATGCCAGTCGACTTTCAGTCGAGGTGTGCAACTAAATCACATCAACAGCTAGAATTTATAACTCCGCGTGTTATATACTACAACTACTCCATAGATACACACACACACATATATTATATACAGATAGCATTACTCAGTGTGTGTTTGACTTTATTGCGGTAAGCAATATATAGAAGTTTATCACTCGCAAATAAACATACACATTCTTTTAGTACAGGGGGAGGAGTGTATTGCAGTTTTTTTTTTTTTTTTATTATAAGGGAGACAAACTGATTCTCAATAGAGTCCTGCATTAAAATCTTAGTCAAAAATGTTATCTTAAAGTTACAACAGTATGCAGTGTAGTATTAAAGTCTTAAGTTTTAAATTTATTCAAAGCAAAATTCAACAAAAGATTTATGCACATATTTTTCAAGGATTTTATTGTTAAAGTGATAAAATTACTAAAATGGTTTTTAATTGAATAAGAAAAACACATTAAACTTGTTCTTCGTGTTGACCTTAAAATATTCTAATTGATAAAACAATAAAATTTAAAATTCTCTTTTTAATAGTTTGCGTTGAAAAAGTGTTTTTCGAATGAAAAATCTTTAAATGGCAACCATTTTGTTGATTAAATTCGAATGAATTCTACACTGTAAATACAAATCGTTGTTGTTAATCCTTGGATATAATAGGAAAACAATAGTAAATTTATTTAGAGTTCATAACTGCGATGCTCCGCTTTCTAATCTTAAATTGAGATTCTAGTAGATTTTCCAATCATTTTGGAGAGATGTAAAACCTTTAAACATTCCATTAAGTTTTACCAAATTAATAAATTTAACAATGTTGATAAACTACGAGGTCTTTTCAAAAAGTATTGCGAATTTTAAATTTACGGGGGCAATTTATATTCATGTCCCTCACTTATGCTGACAAGGTCGACCATTTTGAATGATTAGTTAATTTTTGACAGCTATTTTGCTTGTCCTCGATTCCATTGGGATGATTGAGCTTTTGTTTCCACGTCATAACCATAAACCCATGATTCGTCATCAGTTATGACTCTCTGGATCAAATTTGGGTCGTCGTCGAACGAGTCCAACAGCTCCTGAGCAATGTTAACGCGATGATATTTTTGGTCGAAATTGAGCAATTTTGGCACGAATTTCGCGGCGACCTGTCTCATGCCGAAATCGCAACTTCTCTAACAGTGATTCGACGATCTTTACTATTTTCTTCATTTTATCAAAGGTTTCGTCTGTTGTTGACATGCTCAGGCGTCCGGCACGCTCTTCGTTGTTCACATCTTTTGGGCCCGTTGTGAATATTTTGTACCACTGATAAACGTTGCTTTGGTCCAAGCTAATTGCACCATATACCACTGTCCATATTCGGAATTTTCTCACAAAATTTGATACAGATTCGTTGATATACGCAAAAATCGAAGACGAACCAAAACGTGGCCAAGCAAGACAATTGTCAAATATTAACTAAACATTCAAAATGACCGACCTTGTCAGCATAAGTGAGGGACATGAGTACTAATATAACACTACATCGATATACGTAGCCCGCGTAAATTATAAATTCCCGATTCTTTTTGAACAGACATTCGTATACCAACAATGTTTTAGCCTTTATTGCATTTCCCACTCTTCTGGAGTAAAATACTTTATTTGTCCCTTTACAAAAATATCTTTTCTTCTATTCTGACTGTATTATTAATTCTTTTTTTTTTTTTTTTGTGTTGTTTTCTTGTATTTAATATTGTGGAAACAATCATTTCATACAAAGGCATACTCAATTGGTTTCAGCTGTGAGAACCACTACTTCCATTAAAAAGGGGTCCCTAACTGACACGTATTCGCCTTTTGATATATTTAACTTGATTTTATAAAAAGTTAGAAACTATTTCACATTGAAACTGGACTAATAAATTAGTCTAGTTTGATTCTTCTCGAGTGCCTATCATTACCAAATATTCTGAGATATATCCTTCAATCTTTAACAAACATTTAGATAAAGTGTTAATATACTCTATCACTATTACTGACTTCTTGAATTTTAATATTTAGTTTTCGATTTGTTTGTTTCGAAATTTGAAAGCATCAATGATAATCCACAAGTGTCATTAGTTTGCAATGCGTGTTTGTGATAAGCATTCAAATATGACGGGAGGAAATACGAAGCAAAACAAAAAAATATATGAAAATCAAACAACAATTCAATAAACAGATAAACAACACTCATCATCACTAAACCAACTAAATAAAATAAAGTATTTGTTCTCGACAAACAAGCATGAGTTGGTTGTATTTGAATACAATGCATACGAGTATATGGTAAAACTAGACAAAATAATACTATTCACTGTGTGAAGAGTATAAAAATGAGAGGAAAAAAAGCATTTTGCAATTTGTCAATAACTGATAGATACAAAAATAAACACACACACACACACACACACACACATGTGTGTGTTTCATTTTTGCATTTATTCATTTATCATGCGCTGGTTGCAACACAACACAACAACAATAACCAATTTATAACTACTCTTGATTAAACTAGATACTACTACTTTCCTATATATACATATAGACAGATATGAACATATATAGATAGATAGATTTTGTATTTACTCATATCGTACCAATAGCCAAACGCACTTTTTTTCGAAGCTCTAATATTTCATCATCATCGTAATGGTTCAAAATCATGATGAAATCTTGTCTAGAGGCGTCAAAATCATCATAATCATGATCATCATCAGCAGCAGCAGAAGCAGCTGAAGCAGTATCATCGTCATTTTGTCCTTCGGTTTATTCATATCCAAGTGAGGATGATGATGAATATGATGATGAGAGTAGCAAAAGCAACGCTTTAACCAGCCTCACAGCAATTCATCAATATCATTTTATCAATTTTCATGGTGTTCATACACACAGTCAGTCAAATGAGTGAGTAAGTATTTGTGTATGTGAGTAGGTGCAAAATGCATGTATGTAGTAGCTGTGTGCATCTTTTTGCAATTTGTTGTCTATTTGCTGAAGGATATGCAGATTTTTTTTCAGATTTTCCCATTTTTTTTCGTTTTATTTGTTGTTTGCTTGCACATTTTTCTGGCTACCCATGCTCATCTCCATTCGCCAAGCTCATCTCCATTCGCCAAGCTCATCTCATCGCATCCCAAGTCATGGATACTATTTACTCATTGAAATCGGTTTGGTTCGGTTTGGTTTGGTTTGGATCAGTTTGGTTTCAATTCTTCTTCTGGTATGAGAGTTTGTTTTTTGATTTTGACACAACTGATGACGTGCATGTGAGTGAAATGGTGGAATGGGATAGATATTGTTTGTTCTTATATATATCTGTATGCATACTTGCATTGAATGTATTCAATATGTGAGTGTGCGTGCAACTGTAATTCAATTTTAACAATTTTTCAACTGTGTTATTGACATGACGGTGATTTGTAGTCGCCTTTCAGGCGTGTTGCAGTGATATCGCATTTGATGCATTCTCACTCGTCTACACTGCGCTACACTACACTATACTATGCTACACTACATGTCCTGTCCTGTCCCTATATTGGTATTGTTTATTTATTGATGTATGCGTGTGTATGAGAGAGAGTCCCCGTTTGCAATATTTGACCATGAGCATAAGTGTTTGGTTTCATCAGTATCATCATCATCATCACAGCCATCGACATTATTTTCATCAACACATTGATGATGACAGGCATATATTCATATTTACATGAACATCAAACAGTCTTTCCTTATTTATTGCGGCATGTTTCTATATCTTTGCCTCTTTGTTTTATGAAATATAAAGACAAATTTATAATGGGAAATTAATAAAATTGTCATTTTATATTGTTCACTGACCATTATTAGGTATAACAACATCATCAACATCAGCAACATTGTTTCAAAAACTATTTGCCATAAATTTATTATTGATATTTTTTCGGTTAATTTGTTCTTCAATTTTGAGGAAATTGTGCTCGGTTCTCATAATTTGTCTAGTTTGAAATACAAACTGTCAATTTGTATGGTGTTGCAGCAATTAGAAAAAGAGATACACAAATACCTACTACACCAAATGTAACTTGTCGTTGCATTGAGCACGTGCATAAAGTCCAACGATGCATAGCAAAGCAAAGCAAAACAAGGCCATATGTGGCAGTCAGTCAGAGGCAGTCAGTCATTGAAACTGATCTCAGATCTGTTCAGTTTTGTCTTGCTTAGTCACCCTATAATGATTTTTTGCTTTTTGTCATTAACTCGCGTGTTGGGGTCAGCGTCAGTTCAATTAGTTTGTTGTGCGTGTGCCTCTTTTGTACTCTCTCCTACTACTTGCCTCTTACATTTGACAGCAATGCAGATGATGATGATGATGATTAGCATAATTAACCAAAATGCTGCTTTTCCTCAATTGCTCAGTGTTGTTTTGTTTCGTTTTCTTTCATTTATTTATATACTCTGAAAGATACAAAGAGAGTGTATGCGGGGGTGTATATGAAAACAAGTGCACTCTCAGTACTTATGATGATGGGTAGGTAGTTCAACTAAACATACTCATTGAGTGTTCATTCCTCTGTTTGTCTGTCTGTTGTGTCAGTTTGTTTGTATTTCTGTCAAATTGAGTCAATACTCATTCTTTGTCGGCATGAGGTT
This sequence comes from Amiota communis, assembly GCA_037043315.1. Classification (NCBI taxonomy): domain Eukaryota; kingdom Metazoa; phylum Arthropoda; class Insecta; order Diptera; family Drosophilidae; genus Amiota; species Amiota communis. Next base: position 3,198,942 of record JBAMAV010000965.1, read on the forward strand.
AAAAATAGTTTTTCCAATACGATACTTTGTAAAATTTGATTTCTGGTGTGTTTGATTTTTTCATTCTCTGTTTTTAGTTAGAGAATGGAAAAAAGCGTGGAAGCGTATAATTGTTTGAAGGCTTGAATGAAATCAGATGAATCAAAATTAAAAGAATGATTTGTTATAAAATGAGAGAGGAAACGTTTAAAAATTGTACGAGGGTCTATCGATAGATTGTGTTGAACATAAAAGAGTGAGAATAAAGGTGTTTAGTAAATATTGTTATTGAAATTATTTTCTTTTTGTCTGTTTAAAATTAATTTTAAAAACAAAAACGACTTCTGTTTTTCATATTACATATTTTATAAATGTCATTCAGTTGGATTGCATCTTTTAGCCTTTTAAGGTTGTGCTTTATTGTATACAAATCATAACATTTCTCGTCTTTGTGTTATTTAGACTCAGTCCAGTCTTGTATGTTTCGTTCTTTAAGTCTGTGAATCGTTGAGTGTGATTAAAGCTGCGATGATTTACAATGTATGTTAGATGCCTATTGAGATTGAATTCACTTCGGAACATACTTGCGAAATGAATGCCCATGAAATCGATTGCAAGGCAAGCCAACTATGTCGAGACTTTATCGAAATAAAACTCCACCTTATGTTCTGACACTGTTTTATTTTCTTGACTGTTCCTTCTACATCTACTTAACTTGACAAACTTGAAAGTTGGACGTTGTAGAACATAGGTTTCAAAGCAAGTGCTTCTCTTCCCCTAATCCTCAAATATCACCAGCCTCTGGCATTTTAAAGAACATTGCTTGGGATTAACCATAAAGGTTTCTTCATTCTTTATTTTGTAATAAGAATGTCAGTATATTTTGTAAGATTTTTCAATGTAATCATTTTGTAGGACTACTTTCGAATTCAATTGTCCAATATTTTATGGGTACAGAGTCTTCTTATTCTAATTATTTTTTAAACCTATCATTTTTAATCACTTTTGTCACATAATCGCCTTTAAGCCTAGATCTACATATATATTTCATACACCTCTCGTAGTACTATTCATAAAATGCGGAAAAATATAAAATTTAATATTAAAAATTAAATGTGTGATTTGGTATTTTTTAAAAAGGACTATACTTTCCTTATAACCTGTCATGAATATTAGGTTTATTTCAAATGTGATACCCTGTTTTCTTTTTGCCAAAAGGAATAAAAAAACCAACACACAAAATAATTTCATGTTACGCTCGACTTGTAGCGAGTTCATCAAGCACTCATCAGTGAAATTCGCAGCTTTTCATAGTGAAAAGAAAAACAAGAAAAACAAAAGCAACAAGGAAAAACAAATGATGAAAAGAAAAACACACACACATCTTACAGCACGGAAGATGGATATAGAAGAAGAGAAAGACACGCACATTCAGATGCTAGTAAAAAGGAAAAGAAATGGGCAAAAAGCAATAATAATAAAAACAACATCGACAAGAGAAAGCATACGAAGAGAAACATTTAAGAGAAAGTTTGGTGTATTAAGAAAAACGTGCGTATTTACGGCGAATTCATGGATACGAAACCGGATAAAAATAACTGTTGCCTGCTTAAGGGAATAAAGAAGAATGTAAAGGAATTTTTTATCAGTTTGAACAAAAAATGAAAGGATAATATAGAATAAGTAATTGAAAAAACAAGTGAAAGAATGTTTAAAGTTGTTACAAAGTAACTTTAGAATGAAAATGGAAGAATATTTAATAGAAAAAATGAAAGACGGATAAAGTCAAAGTGAAATTCGAATTCGCTGCAAAGCTTATGCCTAAGAGAATGTGTGGGCGAAATTACAGTAATATGTAAAGAGAACTTGTGACTTCCAAGCAAAGATTTTCCAGGATGAGTGGGGTTTCTCTTAACTTGGCCCTTAACAACATTTATTTTTTGATAAAAATAAATTGCAAAGAAAAGAAAATCAAGAATGTAAGACAAAGAAAAAAGGAGAGGGGGATAGAGAACAAAATCAAAACAACAAAAATGTGCAAAATCAGCAAAAACGTAAAGCGACCGAAAGACTGATAGACAGACAAACAGACCGACCGACCGATATACATAAGTATGTCAAAATGCATGAGAAAAAGAGATATTTTATATTGTAGTAGTCGAATAGAAAACTCAACTCATACACACACTTGGTTGGGTACTTGACTGGATAAGTATGAGTGTGTAAGTGTATGTAAGTGTTTCTATGTACTTACTAGTAAATATGTATGTAGGTGGTAGTAGTATATAATGAATGAATGTATATAAAATACAAACACACATTATGAAAGTGGTTGTCATGATGGTAGTGATGGTGGCAACGGCAATAGAAAAAGCGGTAACCATGTGGATACCATAGGGTGCCGCCCAGATGATTTTCACCACACACACACACACACTCACACATGTTTGTAGGGATGTTGAATATTGAAGGCACCTACCGGCAATTGACTATGTTTATATGTGTGTTTATATCTGTGTCTGTGTTTATTACTAGATCGGGAGGAGCAAAGAGAAGTGAGGTGAGGCTGGTGAAGCGGTGCAGTGCAATGCGGCGTCACTTCAATCGCAGTAAGCAGTTAAAAAAAGGAAAAGTAATGCAAAGCAAAGCAAAGCAAAGTAAAATAAAATAAAATAAAATAAAATAAAGTAAAGCAAAAGTAAAAATAAAAATAAAATAGAAATATAATAAAGTAGAAAAAATAAAAGAGAAAGAGCAGAGCAAAATATTGTAGACGCTGTTGGAATGAAAATTATCAAACCAACGACAACAAGACTAAACTAAACTAAACTAAAGATTGAAGATGATGGCAATGATGATGACGATAAAAAGAGTTTTTCTTTTGCTCTCGATGTTGATTTTTACTTAAATTGTTTTTTTTTTTTTGTTTTTTATTCTTTACTTGTATTTGAGTTGAGTTAAGCTTAATTTTGTTGTTGTCGTTGTTGTTGTTGTAATAGTGTAAACGATTCAAAATCATTCTACAACGCTCACATTTCATTCAATCGACATTCGACAAACCATTGAAAATTCAATAGCTTTTGGCTGGTTTTTCCTTTAATTTTCTTTGGTTTTGTTGGTGGGTGTGTTTTTTAAATAAATAAATATAATAAAATAAAAATATACAACAACAAAATTCATGATTTACGTACATTGAACTACTGATTTGGTTCAACAGCATTGAAAAAGAGTAGGTACGCGAAAGAGTATGGTGGATGAGATGTGGTGAGTTGAGTTGAGTTGAGTGACGACTGACGACTATCAAATCAAAACAAAATTGTTCAAAATAAAGCATTGAAAATGAACTCTATATAAAGATATAAAACCACACATAAACATAAACAGATAGATATACAATACACATACATCCATATATGATAGTATATATAATGTTATAGAGTCAGTCAAAGCGAGATAATCTGATAAAGTTGGTCGCCAGTCAGACATATTAATGACAAAATGATTATGATGACACACACTGATATTGTATATGCTTATACCATACACATACGGACACACAATCAAAGATATGTATGACAATAAAAACAACAACAATAACAACAAGAGTAAAAATATAATAATAATGATAGAGACTATGAAATGAAAAATAAAAAAAAAAAATTAATTAAATTGAACACGAAAATTATTGGGAGTGAAAAGATATGTGTAGATTGAATTTGTTAAAAAAATACAATTGGAAGTGATTAAGGTTTAAAATTTTCATTTAATTAAATATTCATATAGTTAGTTAGTTACTTATGAGGTACTTAGTTAGTTACTTAGATAGTTAGTTATTTCTTTACTGAATTTAAAGAAGAACTTCTTTTGGTTGTTGAACCTTATTTGATTTCTTCAAGAACTGATTATAAATGAGTAGATAAAATATATATTTATTTATCTACAATATTATTAAAAGACAAATAAATATTATCTATATATATCTATATAAAATCGTAAGCCTTTTCGTGTTTGTGCACGCTTATCTCAGAAACGGCTTAACCTATTTGAATGCGGTTTAAATGGTCTATTTTAGCAAGCTTTGTGTAACATTAGCGTCTATTTTATCGAAATCGACCTACTAAATCCTACTTTTTAGCTGATTTTCGAATGTTTCCGCATTAGCTGTGGGGCAACATTGAAGATCTGATAATTAGGGAAAAAGATAACAAAATACACGCTTTTGCAAACATATTTCGAATATCACGCGTACGAAGTCGGGAGCACAGCTAGTTGTATAATAATAAAGGTAACTGCTTTGAGGAATACACCATTAAGTGTCACCTTCTTTATGATGATAAGATCGAGTATCATTGTATAAGGATGTGATAAACTCATAACGTAGTCGAGTCTTGTTGAGTTGTTTCTGATCATGTCAATGTCTGTTTCACAAGTGTGGTACCATTTTTTCGGTCCCTTAACTTTACTTACTAACAGTTAATTGCAAGCAATAGCTGCTTTGATTGCTTGGTATCTTTGCTGATGCTTTTGTCAACTGCCCTATGATCAATTTGTTGTTATTACCGTCAAATGTGTGTGAGTTATGGTTCAATACTAAGAATAGACTACACTTGATTACAGTCCTGCTCCTTACAGTAACAAAGATAAAGGTTTTATTTACGAGAACTAAGAGTCTCTCATAGATCTAATGAATTCTGAACCAACATAATAATACAGAATGATGATTTAGCATTGTATGTTTTGAATATGGTGTTGAATCATATATATTATTGAATATGTCTTGATAATCAAGATGGAAAATTTTACCTCTTAGAAGCAAGTCAATGCAGTTGTTCTGCATGACACTGATTTGTCTTAAAATATATTCTATAATTATAACATTCTTCATAGTGGAAGCTCATGGGGATGGAGTCTTTTTGACCTCCGCCTTCTAATTGTAGTTCGCAATGAGGCAGAAGCCAATCGATTAGGGTGCGTTTGGAGCTTTGTTAGGTGCCGGCTGCTATAAAGCTGCCTTGTCTCTAAAAACATTGGGATTTTTAGAACTTTATGCAGCGTGGAGTTTTTGCCAAACGACAGGGTATCCATGATTATTTTTAGCGTCTGGCTCTGGTTTGCCTGCTGTCTGGAAATGGTAGATCTGGATTGCATACCGCCTTATAGAAGCTACTATTTGAAAATAAATAAGCCTTTTATTGGCCAGTGACAGCTTGTTTAAGGGCCGAAGGAGCCATTCTAGCTTCTTCATTTCTTGGTGGTGCTGTGATGAATTGCATGTTTGCACGTCTTTAAATCTTAAATGAAATTGCTGAAGTGGCCTTTCTTTTCTTTGATCATTTTAAGAACAAACTAAGTATTTTTGGAACTTCAAATCCAAATTATAAGTTGTTCTAGTATATATTTCAATGGTTTAAGAAATATTTCATCTTTCCTTATGCTAATGATGATGATGCCTTTGAGTAATTTTTCCTCATATATTTGAACTTTAATACTAAGTTGATATTTGTTAAATATTTATGATTTTTTCCTTTCTCACATTACCATAACTATGCATTTGTACACCCTTAAATTACTTACGAAACCCCACCCTCTAATCCTTAGCTATGCATGTATGTATATATATACCTAGGTGCTTAACTTAAAACTGTTAGGTGACGTGTTGTGATGCGATGTGATGCGATTCTTTTGAAATAACTTTACGTAAAAGTTTCAAAATTTGATTTTCATTTTAGAAATAAAGTACAATACAACAAAGTATGAAAAACCCAAACATTTCGACGCGCCAAAACCAATTTTTGTAAGGCCTCGCGGTGCCATAAACCAAACAAAACCAGGTTTCGCGACCGAATCGAGCGTTGAGCTTCGAGTGTTGAGCGTCAAGCGCTAAGGCATACCACGCTCGCTCTACTCTATGTTCGTTAATTAGATTTTGCGGTTTGTTGAAACTTCAAAAGGAACAAATACATCATGCCGCAGCGCCATAAAGTATGCTTTAAAATTTTTTGCACGCTAAAGGGGCAAACAACAACAAACAGAAGAAGAAGTAGAAGAAGAAAAAAAGTATTGTACTAACATAGAATGAATAGAGAGGTAAGGCAGGCTGCCGAATATAAGGAAATAAGAATGGTAAAACACAAAATCGATAAATAAACTTTTTACGCAGACATATATACATAGAAAACGCACACGCACACACATATAAAACGCATCTCAATGTAAGCCACCACTTTCACGCATTTTGCTTTCTGTCATCATCGTTGTTGTCGACGACGACGACGTCACCGATACGAAAAACCGCTTGTAACTAGACTACATGTTTTGCCTTAAGTTGTTCTTCATTCATTCAGTCATTCAATCTCTCATTCCCCACTCCCCACCTTTACATTCACATATATATATGTGTGTGTGTGTGTGTGTGTGTGTGTTTTTTACGCAATTAGTGTACAATTTCTTAATTTATATGCTGTCGCCAATTTATCAACACAAAACGTTGAGCGAGGCGAGCGTTAAGCGCTGAACACGCTGAATGAGCTCTGGGACCAACATCAACAGCAGGAACAGCCAGGAGCAAACAAAATATATTATTATTATTATTATTATGAGGAAAAAGGAAGGACATAACCAACCAACAACCGACAAACAGCCGCTGGGTGCTCATCCCTTAAGTCTTATTAAATAGTAGATATGTTGCTGTCATGGAAGGCTAGGCTAGGCCAGATTAGACTAAAACAGAATAGAATAGAACAGAATAGAACTCAGCTGAACTAAACTGAGTTGTGCTGAACTGAACTCAAATGAATTGAGTTTTTTTTACAAGGACATGTGCTGTGCTGTGGTGTGTTGTTTGCCTGCGTATACCCCCAAAGGGAGATTGTGACAACAACAGTTGTAGTAGTAGTAGTAGTAGTAGTAGTAGTAGTAGTAGAGTATAAAAAAAGGGTTAAAGTTCGCTTTTGGCTTTTTGGCATCAACACATTCGTGCTTCCACCCATCCATCTATGTATCCATCCTTCGTTCCATCCCATGTATGTTTTTTGGCTGTCAGCAATGCCAAAAGTATTAACATATGATTTTGGCATAGTTTTATATGCCTTTCAAAATATTATTTATTACTTAACAGATATCCCACATATCCACCAACAACAAGCGCATAATTTAAGGCGTTAAAGGCGACTTTTATTTTAGTTTCAGTTTTGGTTTTGTTTCGTTACGTTTCGTTTTGTTTTTGTATCAAAATGCGTTGAGTTGTGTTAATTAAGTTATTAGAAACCACAATAGTGGCTTCAAATTGAGTCTCAAGCCAAATCTTCATCATTTTCTTTTCATTTTCTAAGCTTTTCTATGTGTGAGTGTGTGTGTGTATATAGTGGCGTAGGCAGTTTATGAAAATTTCATTAATTTCGACCACAAGAGATTTGCCAAAGCCACAGACAAGAGACCGACCCAACTACAATACAATAACAACTGACTGACTAACTCGTAGTGTAGCCATCAGTAGAGTTTTATGCCATTGGCGGCAACTGATGACGTTGACAACTATGACGACAATGACAAGGACGAAAAGTCTATGACTATGACTGACAAATAATAATCTTAAGGTAGGGTAATAGAAAGATAGACATAGTATAATAGCAGAGAGAGGGAGAGAGGGAGTGACTGAGTGAATAGTGTGTAAAATAGATAGATGACTAGAATTAGAAAAAAAGTAATAATGAGATTTCGACATGTATACATAGTAGTTTGGCATAAAACGAACGAACCCATCCAAACTATGGCACTTGAAACAAACCCAAAAACGTAAACTGTCAAAAAAGTTATGATTTGTCACAAGTGTGTAACCCAGGTTTGAACTTTTGCCTATATCATTTTCTAGTTGACACTCTCACATCCATATGATGAGTATACTACATACATACATAGATACTTTGATATATAGATAGATACATACTTAGAATGTGATACGTTGTTCGCTTTCTAAGTATATAAATATGTGTGTACAAACATACATATATGAAAAAGTTTTTGTTTAGTGAGTTTGAGAATTGAAAAGTTTCAGTCTTTTTTTCTTTCTTTTTACTGTTTTTCCATCTTTTTTTTTTTTTTTGACATAATAATTTTGATGTGATGCTGCGATACTACTTTGCTATTTGATGATGGATGATGACAAATGGTGAAAATTTTCCCTTTTCCCTTATTTGTTTGCTGGCTTTAAGTAATTATTTGATAATCAAAGTGATAATGTTGATGGTGATTATTATGATTATGAGTATAACATATTATGGGGTAAGAGTTTGATGATATTATCATAGTAATTATCTTTATATTGTAGTGAGATGATGTTGCAACTTTATTTTGAAATTAATGGAGAATAAGTTTTAGTTAAGTTTCTTTTACAAATATTATAAACCATTAAGTTTTGCTGTTAAGACAGAAGAAGTCCATTGGTTTAACGTGTGCACCTGCCAATGGTTGGCTTAAGACCATGGTGCCAAACACAGAGATTGAACGTCAATCAACGTCCCCTTGGATATATGATATATCCGCAGGTACCAATTTCCGAGCCATACTTATTTTGGTCATATGACTCTTATCTTAGTCGGGATAAAGGTCTATCTAAAGCCTATGCTGCTGTCTGGGACACAGCACCCGGTTGTATAATACAACTCCATATCGAACTCAATTAAGCTTGGAAAATATGAATTTGAAGTAGTAAGCACATTCACATATCTTGGCTACAAACTGACAGCAGACAACTCAATGAGCGTAACAAATGACGAAAGAATACAAGCAGCCAGTAGATCTTTCGCATCACTTATAAAACTCTTCAAATCAAAACTGCTTAACAGATCCAGCAAACTAACACTGTATAGGACAGTGGTGCGGACCAGTCTTGTGCTATGGAGCTGAAACTTGGACTGTGAGCGAAAAAGGCAAAACAAAATTGCTGACTTTCGAAAGAAAAATTCTCCGAAAAACCTTCGGCGCAGTTAAAACTGGGCCTGATGAATGGTGAATAAGATGGAACGACGAACTTGAACATCTAATCCAAGGTGAAAACGTGATGCGATTTATCAAAGCGCAAAGCATAAGGTGGCTAGGCCATGTAACAAGAATGGACGAATCAAGAGCGCAAAGAAAAATTCTAAATGCGAAGTCATTCAACGACAAAGCAATGGGAAGGCCAAGATCAAGATGGATGGACGAACTAAACTAAACTGGAAAAGGGCGGCAAAAGATCGAGTAACATGGAGGCATATTGTTCATCAGGCCAAAGCTCACAAAGAGCTGTAGCGCCAAATGATGATGATTATATCGAACTCTCACTTTACACGCATTTGGATGTTAAACCAAAGCCACCACGATCAGGACGGCCAGGACAGAACAAGTTTCGTGGGCTCCTGACCGACCACCCATGGTATCAGACACATCCTCTGGTCAGATTTCGAACCCAACTTGCACTCCAAACAGTACAAGGGTTGGTAGCTCATATTGTATTCACCCATCCTTGCAGCCTTTGAAACCCAATTTATAGAGGTATAGCCCGGATCACAAATGAGGAGTGAACGATATTAATCTACCTTCTTGATAAAAGTTTTAAGCATAGAGGGCTTCATTAAAACTTATAAAATTCCCAGCAGGAAAACTTACTGTTGAGACATTATGAATTGTCCTTAAAAGGGTTAAAAGTTTATTCTTAAATTAAATCTTAAATTGATCGCTTATATTAAGACTATCAAAGGAGGGAGAGAGCTGACCATTTCATTCACTAAATAGAATTGACACTCAATTGTTTTTTAAATGTGGATGTATTGAAATTCACCTTTAGTGAGTTGTAATTACCTTTGTATGTACGAGTATCAACATGTGTTGCTCATTAATTTAAGAGATGAGAAGATTTATGAAGTGTGTATTATGAATTAAGTATTTCCATTTGCTAGAATATTGCAAGCCACATTGTTGATATTTTAGTTGATTTTTGACACACCATAAGTGTATGGTGTAGTCAATGTAGACTTTGACATAAGATTATCCGCAATCAGATTCGCTCGCTAATGTTTGCCATCGACTCAAATGATCAATGTCCTTTGGCTTAGTTAGTAGACGTCTTTACTGTTAAAGTAGTTTGCTGAGTCTGGTTTTGTTTTACCTTATTTTTGTTAAAATTTTTTTAAAGATTTTGTATTAACATCAAAATTATATATGCAAGTAAACAAATAATAATACGATAATCAAAGGTATTACCATTGATTATCGCAAAAATTCTGAAGAAACACAAAAATTGAGTCATAATCAATTTAGTTTTTTTTTTTTTCTTTATTCACTCATTGTAGGAAGAACAAAAATGAACATCAAAAGAGTGCAAATAAAAATTTGTTGTTGAATATGAGAGAGAATGTGTGACTGAATGAATGAAACGAATTGAACTTAAACAACCAAAAAAGATACAAACAAGAAAAAAGAAATAAAAAGTAACAAATATTTCTTAAGCAAAGCAAATTAATATATTCCTTTTTGCCAGTGATTATCCTGTTACACTTGACTGCCTTTGTTGCCACCATTATCATCATCATCATCTGCTTTAATATTGTTCTAAGAATGAGATAATGTTGGGAAGCATCTTCTAAACACACACACACACACAGATAGAGAGAGAGATAGAAGCATAAAAAGAAAAGAAATTACAACATTGAATATAAATTATCAAAGAACCACAAGCAAACCCAAAAAAAGGGAAGGCAATAAGAAAAAAAAAAAACTTTAAAATTAACGCAACCAAAATAAAAATGCGATAAATTGCCGACGACAGACAACTTCAACAAGCTAAGGATGCGACAACATCGTCATCGTCATCATTATCAGCATTGCCACCATATATGAGAAGAAGTTGGAGAAGGTTGTACTAGAATAAGAAGAATTGTGAAAGAACCAGCAATGATTTTTCTTTTTCCACTGATAAGTACATAGTCAGTGAAAGTAGACTTGAATCTACCAAAGGACAACAGTGCTCTGCTCTCCACATTCTCATCCACTTCATTGCCAATTCACAGCCATAGCCATTGCTATCATCATCATCATCATGGCCATCAACGCAATCATCGTCATCGCTGTTACGCTTTTAAATGAGCGAAAATCGGTCGAGCATATCAAATTGAAAAAGCGTCAAGACAACAGCAACAACAACAACAACAATAATATTAAGAATAAGGGCGTCCTGGCAAAAGCAACAAGATGAACAGGACACAATAATACGCAATAATAACAACAAGAACAACACGAACAACACCAATAGAAAATGTATAAGGAATAAATAGAAAAGAGAAAAGATAAAAAAAAACAAATCTGGTAAACAAGCAAAAGTGAGGTAAAAACTGCGTGTGCATGATATTTTGTTGCGTATCCTAGTGACACAGAAATTGTCTATGATGACAATGATGATGATAATGATGATAAGAATAATGATGAATTCAAAGCTAATGAAGATAATAATGAAGGTGTTGCTAAGGGAATGGAAACGAAAAAATTCTCCTTGGGACATTAAAGAAATGTGACACAAGCCGTCCATTGATGATGATGATGATGATGATGATGGTGGTGGTGAAGGTGGTTGATGCTTTTCTATGTATTTTCTATTGTGTGTTGCTTTGCAAGAAATTATTTTATTTTGTTTTGTTTGTTTGTTTCAACACACCCACATATACTCACGCAATCAAAGAACTATACATATATTGTCAAATTCTATTGTATTGTGTTAGTTAGATTTTTCATAGATTTTTATTGTTTAGCTTAAGTTGAAGAAGCAAAAAATGGACTCACATATAAATACCCCATCAACCCACCCAAAATCTAGAGAATTGATACATTTCCTGCCTCTCCCACTCTTCTTTTTTGTGATGATAAAAGCAAAATAAATAACAAACAGCAACAGCAGCACCAGAAGTTTAGAGATTCAAATAAAAAAGAAGCACGTTTATGTCAGCTGATTTGTTTAGAAAAAATAGAGAGCAGAGTCAACCCTGCTGAATGAATATGGCAAATGATTAAGGATGAAGGTTAGTTACTATTGTATTGTAGGATAAAATCATTGCTTTGTATCATTCATTCTTTCATTCATTCATTCAACTTCTGGCGACCTTTACTTTTTGCGCGTTTTACGAGTTTTGTTAGAAAAAAAAATGTACTTTTCTTTCTTTTACAATTCAAAGTATTGTATATACCTCCCTCTTATACCTAAGTATGTATATTGAGTAGGGACATCATTATGATTCAAGCTACTTATAACATTGCATTGGCTTCTTTTTCTTGGAAATCAAACAAAGATATTTCTGAAGAAAGACTTGAAATATTTGTATTTTAAACCAATTAAATCAAGTCACTGACATTTAGTCCAATTATCAAAAAAGAACCACTTTAGGAATTGGTAAATTCGGTAATAAATAGTCTATTCAAATTTGTGATGATGCCTGATCTGATGAGCTCCCTCTTTCAAATATATGTTTCGATTGATAAACTCAACAGAAATTCTTACAGTATAACAAAAACTATTCTCTGCTCCTTTCATCGTTTCCATTGAGTAAATTATGTATTTTATTTGCCGGCATTTTCTGTTTCTTTATGTATGTACTTGTTGTTATATGATTTGAATGATCTGTTTTCTTTGCTTTGTTATTGTTTTTATACATTTTCTTTTTATTCATTCTTTTCCTTCTTTCTTTAACATTATTTACTACTATTTCTTCATCCCATTTGTTTTTGTTGGAAAATTGTTGCGTTTCGCGTAATAATTGTGTTGTTGTTACTGCTACTGTTTTTCCCCCCTTTTCTTCTTCTATGTTTTTATATTATATTTATTATTGTTGTTGTTGTTGTTGTTGTTGATTCAAAAAAACATGTGCGTAAGTTTTCCTAAGAGAAGAGAGAAGAAGAGAAAAAGACCAAAATGAAACCATATAATGAATGAGATTTCGCTCTCTTTGATGCGTGAATTATGTTTTCCAATCAGCCAAAGCAAAAGCAATTGTTTTAAGAATGAAAAGTTTACAATTTATAAAAGTATATTCCTATTGCCATTAAAATATTATTATTATTTATAATATTATCTATAAATTTTCCCTATTTTTCCTTCTCACCCAATTGAGTTTCTCTGCCTGCCTGCTTGTCTTATTTACATTATATGCACTGCATTTCCAGTCAAAACAAAATACAAAATAAAAACAAAAAGCAAAATAATAATAAAAAAATAAAAGAAAAACACAAATGCAAATGCAAAAAAGAAAAACGAAAAAGCAAGAAAAGGGAAATGCAAAAAGAGAAAAATCAAAAACACAATTTTCCACTACAAGAACAACAGCAGCATAACCCCCACTAGAGAATAACCCGCTCACTCGGTAAAATCAAAATAAAAACAACAATACGAAGAAGAGAATAAAAACAAAAAAAATCAAAACAACGACAACAATGTTTACTATTCATGTTCGTTGGTATGTTCGTTTGTCCATTCGTTCTTTGGTTCGTTGGTTCGTTTGCTCGCTTGTTCGATTCATTCATGCACTCACAACAACTACACACAACAACTCACATAGCTAGCACAACTTACAACAACTAGACGGATGACAACAACACCGAAAGCGACTATTGCCATCTCTTTCCTACGCATAAGAATTCCGGCCACTTGAATGCTTCAAGCCGCTATACGCTCTTTTTCACTACCAACAACAGTCAGTGCAGCAAAGCAACACACCAACACACCAAAGCACAACATAACAACAAACACACACAGCCACATGCACACATGTATCAACATCATCATCTCTTCGTTGTTGAGGGCTTTCTGCTTGATTCACGCTCACTCACTATTGTAAATTTTATATGTGTGTGTTTATGTGTGCAAGTGTATGCCGCATTTCCGTGTGTATTTTTCGCTTTAGGCCTCTTTAGTAGGTTCTTCTCAACATTCCTATAGTATCAGTGTGACGATGAGCCGCCGTTTGCTTTTAACGTTAGTGTTGCTGCTTTTCCCATCAAGTTACTCTCGCTCTCTCTCTTTACCCGTTGTTTGAGTCCATAACAGACATGTTCGCTTGTGTTCGGTCGTTCGTGTTTTCGTTCGTGGCCATCATCATTCGTTCGTCATTCATTCGTTCGTTCTTTAAAGTTTGTTCTGATTCGTTTGCCCACCCACCCCCACGGGTATGCAACACAAACACAGCAGGTTCAGCTGGTTCGTGCTCGTGTTTGTTTTAGTTGTATTGTATTTTAGAACATGTTTGATGCACACATGTTCGCTGAGGGGAAATTTTTGTTTACCGTTACTCGCAGAGCATCGCATCACATCACATCATCATCATTATCATTATATGTTCGTTCTTTCGTTTGGAATCACCATCATCGTCGTCATATCATATCATATCATTTCAGTTCGGTTCGTGTTCGTTTCAATTTGTAGCTGCTGTTGGTTTGTTGAATTGGTCGTTTCGGTTCGTCCGTCGGGGTTCGTTCGTTCGTTCGTTCATTCTATCGGTTGGTTCGTCGTATAATTTATTTGTTGGTTGAATTTTCCAACTCGCCGCCGTTTTTCTGCTGCTACAATTGCTGCTGCTGCTGCTTCAGCTACCAACTACAACTAACTCAACTCTGCTGACTGCTGTCGCCTCGCCTCGCCACGCTTTCCATACCTTGTTTGCCAGTCAGAGTTCTTCTGGTTGCTTTTCTGATTCTGATTCAGAAAATTCGGTTTTTCTCGCCTTTGTGCGTTCTGTCCTTTTTCAGTATGATATTGAGTTTTGTGTAGTTAAGTCGGAATATTTCGTATAATTCTCGTCTACGTTGTGTGACATTTTTCAACACATTTTACCACAATAACACACACACACACACCTAATAAATAAATTAATTAATTAAATAATTAAAAAAATAAAAAATTAATTCATTAATTTTTAATTCACCAAATCGCAAAAAATTGGCAAATTTAAAAAAAAAATCTTGTAATAATAAAAAATTATATTAAATTAAAATTGTAAAATCTTCAATTAAATAAATGATAATAATAAAAAAAATAGTTTGAAATTACAATAAAAAATAAAAAACATAAATAAAATTTAAATTTAATTAAACATATAACGTTATTCTCTCTTTCTAATTTATTTAAACAAAAACAAAACAAAACAAAACAAAAGAAAAACCTAAACAAAAATATTTTAACCGGAAATTGTTAATTCTTTACAACAAAATATAAAAAATATAAATATATAATATATATATATAAAATTCTCTATATATATTAAAAATAATTAAAAATATAAAATAAAAGCACAATAATCAAATAAATAAATAAATCAACCAACCAACTTCTAAATTTCTTAACATAAATAGCATCAAATCAAATTGAAACGCGTTTCAAAATTTTCGTATGTTTCTTATATATTTTTTTTTTTAAATATAAGGAATCTCTCAGAGTTTAGAAAGATTTTCATTGATTCATTTTCTAAACTTTCAGTTGAGAGATTCTTCTTTTACTTAAAAATAAATCTACCTACAATTTTTATATAAACAAATCATTCATCAATTGATTTCATTTTTTCATTCAATTGGAAATAAAGAAATTCTTGTGCTACAATTTTGTAAACAAACAAAGTTAAAAACAATATGTTCAGTGTATTTCCTTAATAGTATAAACAAAAAAACCAAATGAGATTCATTGGAAATAATAAATTGAATTGTTTTTTTTTTTTTTTTTTGTTTTTGTTGTGCTTGGAATTGAATTGAAAAGTATTTAGTTAAGATGAGATGATTTCCAGACTCATTTTAGTATACTATTTGGGCGTTTCTAATATAAACATTTGCTTATATTAGAAATTTTTCCAAAACAAATGTATTGTATCAATTTGTAAATTAAGATACATGGGTTGAGATTTTTAATGTGAAAAATGGAATTGAAATACATAAAAAATTAAATTTAAATTAAATTGTCTTTTCTAGAAAGCCAAATGAACTTCCATCGATTTTCAGGTTCTTAAGGAACTTCAAACAAAATAAAAGGAAACTTCATTAGTTTTTTTTGAAGAATTTTAATCAATTCATTCTAAGCAAAAATATGTTATTCATAATATTCAATTCAAATTCAATTCATTTCTGAAAAATGTTAGTTTCAATCAGACAAAATAGAGAATGAAAAATATGCATATTTTCTTTATGTTCCTGAGTGATTTTTGGTTCTTATCACAGCTAATAAATTATAAAAAAAATGTTTAAAGTTATTCAGAATTCACATGTTTTAATCTTTGAAAAATCACACAATTTTCCCTTAATAACACAAGAAATGTAGATAACTTTCATTCATCTTATTATTAACCGATTTTCTTTAATAAATACTTGTGTGATTCACAGTTTTTTTATGTTTTCATGTAGTTCAATGTATCATAAAAGTATTTCCTTAAAATCTCAACTATTCTAATAAGAAAATCTAATAAAAAATCACATTTATAGCCATTCGAAATTAGCCTTCAATGAAGCTTTAACTTTGAACTAAAAATATACAATATAATTTTCATTCATTTTGAATCAAATTCTCATTAAGTTTAAAGTTTATTCATTGAATAAAATAAATCAACAGAATTTTCTTTTCTTTCATCTAATATTTGTACTAGACTATTCATAGATAAACAATTCATTCAATTAATTCTTCGTAATTATCATGAAAACAATGGTGACGATCTTTTGTCAAAAAATATACCATGTGTTAATTTTCTTTACTATCAAAATAAATCATATTAGTGAAATTATAAGCAACATGCACCTTGTGTTTAGCTTAGTCTTATAACTATGAACCATATACACTAAGTCCAAGCAGCAACTCAAAATTAATTTAATAAAAATCCATTAAAATAATAAACTATTTTATTAGTTCATAGATTTCAATCAAATATAAAATTCAACACCATCCTCCACTTAATATTTTATGAGAATATTTTATTAAGTGAATTTCATTCTTTTTGAAAGAATTGCTAATTTCTTTATTGTGCCAAGCACTTGAATTCAGGACTGCCACAAATGGGAAAGTCAACTTGCCAGAACTATTGCATTCTTTGGTTTCTGGAACTACACCAGATTCGTAGCATTTCTAAAAGAATATTCAGGCATACAATTAATACTTTCAAATCCATTGGTGCAACAAATATTATCAAGTATTTGTATTCAAGTATTTCATGCCATTTTATCTTAAAGGCAATTGTAGGTTGATTAATCTCATTTAATGAAAACAATTGAAGAATGATTATATTCTAGGTTTTTGTGGTATTTATTATTAATAGAATATTGCATTATGAGAATCTTAAAAGTTGTAGTTTTTAGTTCATAAAAACAGAATTCAAAAATAATGTAAAGATTCTTTGAGAATTCAACTTTTCAAATTCTCTCGTCACAGTCATTAAATGTTTTTTATTTTTTTTTATTTAAAAATTAGATTAGAAAAACTCATAAATAAAATAATTTTTTAATTGTGCTTTTATTTTATTGTACAACAAATAGAGCGTTAAACAATAATTACAACAACAACAACAACACCAACAACAAAAAGCTGAACATTAAAATAAATACATAAAATTATTAAACAAAAAAAAAAAAAAAGAAAAAAGAAACTAATTATTAAAAGAGAAACATCGATAAAAAACAATCAAAAAAGTAAACCAAAACCAAAAAAAAGAAAGAAAAATCAAACAGCAAATGATAATTAAAATTTGAAAACAACAGGAAAGAGAAACTACAAATCAAAGACACAAAACAAATAAAATTTAATTTTTATTAAAAAACTCAAGTGCAAAACTTAAAATCAAAAGAAATATACTACAAAATACAAAAGTGTTAAAATAAAAACAGAGAAACTTCTAAGCAAATCTTTGAAATTTTTATGCAAAAAGAAACGAAACGAAAAAGCAAAAAATCAACAACAAAACAAAACAATAAAACTTTCTACATAAAAATTAATTATTATTATTATAATAAATAGAAATATTTTTTGGCGAAGGCGCACAGAACAACCAAAAAAATCGTTCCATATGGTTCATATTATTGAATTGGTCAGTCAGCCGAAGGTTGAGTTTGCTCAACAAGTTACTGTGAGTATTAGTTTTGTTTTTTTCCCCTTCCCCCATAAATTTTATTGAGTATCAAATCGATTTCTATTGAAAAAATCCAAAAAACACAAATGCAAAAGAAAACTGGCAAAATAAATAAATTGAAAAACAGCAAACAGCAACAATCAAAAATAATAGACGACACACACATTTATTGTATCTAAAATATAGAGAGAGAAACGGAGAGAGAGAAGAAGTAACAGTAATAGCAACAACAAAAAATAATAATAATAATAAATTTGCAAATGATAATAAATCTTGTGTCTGTAGTCACGTAATGACAACTTAATACAAATACAAATACACACACACACAGAGCACAGTTAAGAGGGGGCGGAAAATAGACAAATTGACTTTTGTTTGCATCCAGACGCAACAAACATACTACAGATAAACACTACTACTACTACCACACTCACAAATACTCAGTCAAAGCAGATTTACTTTTATTATGTTGTTTACTAGGATTTTGTTTTTTTGTTCGTTTAGTTGTCGCTTTTATTTTGGTGTTTTTTTTTTATATAGTACGAGTATAGTAGAGAGCAAAAAAAATATATATATATATATTTTAACAATTAATCATTCAAGTTGATCCTATGGCCATGTGAACATGAACATCAAAACGACCGACAACAATAACAACAACAACGCCAACAATAAAATCAAAATCAAACATTTTTGTAGGTCAAAATTACTTTTAGGATTTTTTTATATTGATGTGTGCATTTGTGGGTTTGTATTTTGGGGGGTTCCTTTTTTTTTTTTGATGTATTAACGAGATTTTTATTGAGCTTAAAGAATTTGAGAACAATTTTCTTTTTCTTCAATTTTCTTTTCTATTTCTTTTTTTGTTGGTCAAAGTTGTTTTAAACTACAATAAAATCAGATAGAAAGAAGAATCTTTGGAGCAGAGAGAAAAAACAGATTAAAGATTGGAATCTTTAATTGAAAATTGTTTAATGGAATTGAAAGTTTAAGTGAATTTAAAGTAAAATGAAGAAAATTCAATTAACAAAACTATTTTTGCGAAAATATGTGTGAAACTTATTAAGTTTTTAAAGTTAAAAGATTTTAAAATGTTAGGAAATTGTTATACTTTTGATCTGAGATATTTTTCATTATGACAAATTGCTCTTATTTCCAAGACTTCTGATACAATTGTTTTGAATCGAAGCATTTCAAACTAACTAAACTATTTTACGAAAGTATTTTTATGAAATTACGAGAATTTTTTTAAATTTTTTGATAAATTTATTTTGAACATTTTCGTAACTGGAGAACTTTCCGTAAGTTGGTGGCACAAGCGGTACCCCAGATTTGTATGGCATAAAGCCAGACAGGAGCCACTACTTGCCTGTAGATTGTCCTCTTATTATTTAATGACAGCTTACTGGACGGCCGTAATAACCAGTCAAGCCTATGCAGCTTTATACAACAGCATGCTGTAATGTTTTTTATGTGGGCTCGCTATGTGAGTCGCTTGTCCAGAAACAGATCGTGGTCCACTTGTGGAATGATACTGGAGTCATATCTGACAACTGGGCAAGTGCCTCGTCTAAGAGTAAATACGCAAGTCGCTGATTTTCTGCGTTTATACCTATGTTCCAACGCTTGGCCCAGGCGTGGAATCTCTATAATTATTCCTGAAGTAAAAATGAAGCTTCTTGGGCTGAGTAGAAGTTAATTAAGATCGCTGTGACATCTGCATAAGTTGCGATAGTGGTTTCATTGGAATCAACTATTGAGATATCTGCCGAATATACCGTGAATAGAATAGGATCGAATACGCTACCATGCGGCACGCCGACTCTTAATGTTTCTTATCGATGATATCGTGTCATGTACATTTACAAAGAAGGTTCGACCGCATAGATAACTCTGTATTAGAGTGTACTGATTAGCTAGGAGAAGTCGATTGATTTTATGGAGCAGACCATACCCTGTCATGGCTTCCTGAACACTTTGAATTTTCATCATTTTTTCAAATATCTTGGTGAAAGTGGGGAGCTGACTTATCGGTCTAGGGAAGGGAAGTGACAGATTCACAATATGGCACCGTTACCAAGAACAACATTCCCTTACAGAGAAGAGCTTTAAGAAAGGAAGAGTGTACTTATGTAATTTATTTGGTTTTTTTAGTTCAAAAACTTTGAAATCTGAAGAAAATGTCATACTCTTGATTTGAAATATTTTTCATTATGAATAAGTTTTCTTATCTTCAAGTCTCTTTAAAAAATCGATTCGAATATGATCAATTAATGTTATATCCATTGGCATTTCTACGTAACATTCAAATTACTACTCTGCCAGTTTGAATTTATCTTTTTCACATAAATTAGTATTATTATCATAAAAGTACTTAGTAGTTTCACTTGAATATTCCCTATTGCAATGAATTTGTTTTGTTTTCCTTTATGGGTTTTTTTATTGTAACAATCAATATTTTCACATAATAACAAGAACACACAATATCACTATAATGAATCATTTATTTTTATTTTGTTTATAATAATTTTACTATAACATATTATACAATAATACTACTAGAAGTAATAGCGCATTAGCCTTCGACTCTAAAAAATTATTGAAATACTAGCTGTGCCCACGACTTCGTACGCGTGGTATTTGAAATTGAAATATTTGAAATTTATTAACATTTTTTTCCTAATCATCACCTGTTTAATGTTGGCGCCCAGAGGAAAACATTTCCTATAGATTGGCAACAGAACTCAAAATTTAACTAAAAATATGAATATCTTTTGATTTAGTATGTCCATTTTGATAAAATAAACGGAATATGTTACAGGAAGCTTGCTAAACATATTGGTTAAGCCGTTTATGAGATTAGCCTGAAGAGACAGAATGAAGATTACGATTATATTAAATCTATGAGGTTACAATTTTTTAGAAACCAGTTATCTTATCTCTATTAAGTTTGAAAATAGTTGTAAGGATTGATGAGGGTTTGAAGTTAAGGAAAAGGGTATTTCTGATACTATGAAGATGGAGGCGTTGATGCAAAAGGTACATCGTATTAACTTCCACATGTCCACATAGATGACAAGATGGGCGAGAGAAGATGGTTAATATTTCATTGGAGCAACTAACCAGTCTAGTAGGATTTCACAAGGCGCTTTGTTTCTGTCTGAGCCAAAACTCAGATTTACGAAATTCACCTATCAATTATCCTACACTATCCAGATGATCACTAGTATCAGTTGTTACAAAAATCCTTTCATTCCAAATATTACTCTTTTTTTTATAACTTTAACATAAGTATATTCACTATCTTCTTCCTAAATCCAAAATCGTCTTGGACTTTTTCCTTAACTGCTCATTCTAAAGGTACGCTGCTCCTTGATAATATGTACTTCATGGCTTCTTATATTATTGGATCTGTTTTATCCGGCAATTTGGCTAACCAATATTCTAAACGTTTATAAATATTTTCTTTATCGGTAATTCTTTCTCATATCTGTCCTCTAGAAGTAAAATTTGCTTTGCTATTCTATTTAAAAAGCTGTACTCTTTATGGATCTCTGTGAATTACTTGACTTTCAATCTTTCTAATATCAATGTCAATCTTTCTGTTGTTATCAATTTTATTTGAATTTCATAAATTTATCATATTCCAAACCACAATTTTAAAGACAGAATTAAAACTTATTCCTCCATTTCTATGTTAATCTCGTAATAGAAGAATTTTCTGTTTGAACCATTAGTAAATTTATTCACTTGACTCATTCACTCATTCACTTACTCAGTGAATGATGAACAAAATCAATTTGAAAGTTACTTTAATTTGAATTCGCGAAAAACAAGTGTCCTTTGTACTTGTCTACTACGCTTAAACTCTTAAAGTGGAAAACATAGATGAATAAAGAAGAAAAACCAACTTAAATTCTAATCGGATTTACATTTTTCCCATTAGAATTTATATATATGTATATATTTTTTTATTCCTTTGTACTTGGAGTTTCTCGTTTTCTCCTCTTTCACTTTATTTTGGTCTCGCTCAATTTGCTGATGCTGCTGTCTTTTCAGTATTTTTTATTTGTTACTTTTTTTCTTTAACTGCTTTTGACTTGACCATTTTATTTTCTTTCTCAATTCTTGTTTTGATTATTTCTTTTTTTTTTCCTTCTTACATTTCTTTTAGGCCACTTTTGGGCTTTTCTTTATGTTTATTTTGCTTTGTCATTTGTCGTTTTCGTCAACATCATCGTTTCAAGTGAGTCTGACGTCTAAGAGTTCCAAGTCCTTAGTATTGGATTCCTCAGTCCTAACTGACAGACTTCTTTGAATCTATTTTATCGTGTTGTGTATTTCACCAATATTGTCACCCTCTTGATTTTTATTACAACAACTTGATGCTCTACTTGATGTTTTTGTTACTATATTGTTGTTGCCTCTTTAGCTTTCACATGGTCTTCTTCTGCTTAAATTTTATTCTTGTTTTTGTTGTTATCATAGACAATTTTTGTCTATTCCTTATTTCTCTCTTATGTTATTATGGCGCGCGTCCGTTGTTAGTGTTAAAGTTGTTGCTTTTGTTGTTGCAATGGTGCGTGCTTCTTCTATTTTCTCATTTTGCTTTTGTTATCCTTCAGTACATTACTGTTGGTGTTGTGGTGTTATCCTTTTACTAAAGTAAAAAAACAGAATAAAAATAAAAGGGATGCCGTCTGCGTGCGTGCGTCGTGCGTGTGTCTGTTTATTCGTTTATTCCTCATTGCCTTGCCTCATATCCATCCATTTATCCATCCATTCATTCCATTCATCCTTCTTACCATTCTAATGATGACGCATTCCTTATTATGCTACTCGCTTCTCGTTTATTTTCTTCTTTAGCAGCTGTGTGGGGCTGTTGTTGTTGTTTTCGTCTTCTTATTGGGTTATATATGGCAAGGCACCACACGCATACATAAGCATATAGCAAAATTTGTTCGATTTTCCTTTCTGTTTTTTTTTTTTTTTTTTTTTTGATATATATATATTTTGTTGTACTTATATCTCTTTATCCTTTTTGGTTCTTGTTTTTTTTCGCTGTTGCGTGTACTAACGAGCATGCGAAAGTTAACTGGAGCAAAGTCGTTGACACAGTTTGTGTTCTTCTTTCTTTGGCCTTTTTCTCATTTTTTTTTTTTTGACAATTGTAGGACAATTTAAATGAAGAGGAATAATAGGATCAGTAAAAAATGGTTGAATACTTATTTTAAAGAAATTTCTATTCAATTTTATGTAAAAATGTATCTTTAACATTGAAATTACATTAGATGTTTGTCATACAATTTGGGTGCATAAGTGGTCGATAAGTATAATTTTCATAGATGAGAAAAAATAACTTACTTGAATCTGTATTACTTTCAGTAGAACTAAAGTTGTCCAGATCTAAATGGATGATAAGTTCCATACGATTGTAGATTTCTAAGTCATAAATGTTTAGGCATTTAGAGTTAAATAAAAAATGCTAACCAACTAAATTTAAAGTGCCAATACGAAAAATCAGTGAAAGATCCATTCTAGCAACTTGACTTTCATTTGGTCCTTATAAGTATTTTTATTTATTTTTGACCAACCATGTAATTATCTAATATTCAACATAAATCGCATTAAGTATCAAGTGAAGTAAAGGCTGGAACAGAATGGTGACGACGCTATTTTGAATATCAATCAGTTATAAAGGGTCGCTGATGAATTTTGCTACATTAAGAAAATCAAATAACTTTTTTTTAAGTGTATGGAATTCATTTTTATTTTTTCAGGTCATTAAATTTTATTAAATATAGCTTAATTAGTTTTAAAAAGAATTGAATTTAAATGCCCCCCTGCTCGTTGACACATGTGCGGCATCTTAGTAAAAAGTTGTTCATTGCTGCTTGGAGAGTTGCGACAGGAATAGCCGCAATTGTTGCCCGAATGGCTTGCTTTAGTTCATCCAAATTTGTCGACTTTGTTTTGTAGACTTCTTGTTTGCATAAACCCCACAAGAAAAAGTCAGGTGCAGTAAGGTCAGGCGACCTGGGGGGCCAACGGAATTCGGAGTTTCTTGAAATAAGTTTATTACGAAATTTTCGTCGCAACTCTGTCATAACAGGCTAGGCTATGTGAGGCGTTGCCCCATCCTGTTGAAACCACATAGAGTTGAAAGGAATTATCTTTCGGCGTAGTTCTGGATAGAAAAATTCTTTCATCATTTTCAAATAACTGTCTCCAGTAACCGTAACGGTGTGACCATTTTTTTGGTAGCGGCTTTCATCAGCCACCCTATACTTGTCATTTGAGAGACAACAGAGAGGGTAGATGATGTCAAGCCGTGAAGTCAAAGTAGGCTTCAGCTTCAGACTCAGCTTCACATTGTGTTCGTTGACATACAAACAGCTGTATCTTATTTTTTGATCGACTTCAGACTCAGCTTCAGCTTCACCATTCTGTTCCAGCCATAAGTGACATTATGACAATCAGGAAGAAAAGATTAATAGTCAGCGAAAGGCATAACAGTAGTGAGTTTTTTAATTGCATGATTGTTTTGAAAATATGTATCTATGTTTCATTTGATACACCAATTTTGCGACACAAAACCACATATCGGGTCCCAAACTATTTTATTTCACAAGCTGGAACCAACCAAACACATTCCTAAGATTTCATTCAAACCGAATTGTTCATATTCGAAGATTTTTCCGGTCAAAAATCAATTGGATCAATCAATTGATTGTCAAGTGTTTTAGTCAAACTTAGAGATAACAAATAACAAATCTTTTCTAAGTAATTCATACAGAACCTAAATATTCTTTACATGTCTCTTAAACCAATGATTTATAATATTCTTAAGTCGTACATCATTTTATTTTAAATACCTTTACTTACTTATTGTATTGTAAGTGAACCAAATGGTGTCATTTTTGTATGAGTTACTAAGCTAAAACTTAAAGGATAATCATCATGTCTATTTAACATTGTAAGTGGTACTTGTGCAACCCTGTCAAAGGGGGATATGTCACATGTCAACACACTTGTACTACACTGATTTACACTTTGCTTTTAATTTGTAACTTGCAACATTCAACATACATACACATATTTTGACAAGTGCGACAAACCCTTTAGTTAAACGACAACAATAAACAAGCAACTCGTCATATTAAATTACACAATTTTCCAATTCATTTTACTTAGCTCTTGAACAATAGAAGCCCATAGAAAAAATTGAAAGAAAGAAAACCATGTTACAAATTACTAGTGAAAATATTCGTGTTGAAAGGTGTACGTACCATGGTGTATGCAATATTTTTTTTTTTTTCATAATATTGTAATAAGACTAACAATAGCAAAGAAAATGTTAACTAAATGTCGTTATACTTCTAGTTAATCTACTTTGTAACGTTCTATTGTATTGAAATTTACCTAAGCTGAACGATGATGACAAGGGGGTTTTCATAATTTTTTCCTTTACTTGTACTTTCTTTGCATTTTCTTTGCTTTGGCACTTGGTAATTGCTAAAGTCTGAAATTGCCTGCTAATAATCATAAATAAGTTAGTAGGCTAGGCGTAGTACAGAAGTGGCAAAGTGAGTGTGATTGTTCAGTAAGGAAGAAGTGGTTACAAAAGGTAAAAGAAATCAGTGTACAAAGGGTGTGGGTGAGTGAGGAAGTCGAAAGAGGACTAGGAATATATGAATTTACTTTGAGTGTTGTTTGTGTTTGAGTTTCGTGTTCCCTTTTTTTCTCTGTTCCTGTGTTGTTTAGCTTTGCTTTACCTCATAATGACTCAAGTTAAGAATGATATTCGAGGCTTTTAACAATTCCCCATACATTCCCCATGCCACACTTGGTATGGAATATTGTTGTAGTATGTATATTTTATTAATTTTTATGTAGCATGTTTATATGCGGCATGCGTATATTAACATTAAAGGCGACAGTTTTATTGCTTTGCTAACAGTTCCAAACATTTCAAGCATTGAACGCGCGTTAACTTTTATTTTCATTATGTTGTACACAATACAATAGTATGTAAGTATAATCCCCCTAACCATGAATGAGTTCTAACATTGTAAACCAAATGAGTACCTTTCATTAGATTGTGTGTGTTTTTTTTTTAACAACTTTTCTTGTTATTCTTGTTTTACTTGACATTTTCATTTACGTTTTCCGTTTTTCCGCTTTTCTATTATTATTTTTTGTTCCTAGTTTCAATTGAAATTGCTGCCCTAGTCGTCTTTATCCTCTCCTCCTCTCCAAGTCTTGCCACGTGACTATAAGAAACACAAAAAATTGGAAAAAAGGAAAACAGAGAAACACAATCGAATAAACGAATGAATGAACCACAATAAAAGATGGAAGAGACAACTTGTAGTACTTTTTCTCTTGTAGCTGCATGCCAAGTTTATCAATAAAGTTAGATACAATAGTACTACATTTAACAACAATATACCATACTGAAGCAATTGAAACCAAAACCAACCAACCTACCAACTTAACCATCCATCATCCCCCAATTTTAATAGCGCAAGTGGCATTAGTTTTGTTGTTATCGCCTTTTAGTAATTGTGAATCGCTTGAATTGTTGCTATTGCTGTTGTTGCTGTTGTTGTACTTGTTTTTGTATTTAATAAAGCTTTTATTACACTTAACCGCCGTTTGTATTTTATATGCGTCATTCATCGTTCTATCTATCTATCTATCTATCTATCTATCTATCTATCTATCTATCTCATATGTACTATACCATAGTAGTGACTATATCTTTGAATACAATAGTATGTATCTCTTTTTTTTCTGTTTTTTGTTATTTATATATGGCTGCTTGCCTTTAATTGTAGGTCTTCTAAATAGTATTGTGTCCTCTGGCTTGAACTCATCATACTAGTACAACATACTACAATAATATTACAATTTCATTACATTTGACGACGATCGATAAATTCTTGTTTTTTTTCGTATTTTTTTTCATTCTCCCTTGTACTCGTTTATTGTATATACTATTTTGTTTAATGAGTTTGATGAGAAATGTTTGTTAAGTCATGAGTGTTGTGAGCAGGGGGATATATTAATGTAGATAAAGGTTCGATCAGCCAAGAATTTGTTTAAAATTAAGTTAGATCAAATTCTTTGAAATGTTAATAAATTTTTCATTTTATTGGATATCAAAATATAATTATTGTACATGCCCAAAAAAATACTAAACACATAGTATAAACCAATAAACCATAATGGCGCCATTGTTTTGACTTGATATATATATAGATATATACTACTAGATTATAGTACATTATAGCAGAATAATTTCGAACAATTTTCGCACAAATATTTATTAATACTTTGGCAACGATTTAACCGTGAAATAGAAAAGAAGAAACCCAAAAAAAAGCATAATGGAAAATGAATAATTTATCATGTGCAATTGAAGGAAAATTATAAAACCACACAATGCGTTTTCTTGTCACCATATTACCCCACCCCACCCCATACCATCTGATATCATCTGTCTCTCTCTTTTATACATACTTTCTCAATTCTATCACCAATCACAATTAAATAGTGGAAAGAATTCACAAATTTTTATACCAAATGAAAAGTAGAAGCTGCAGCTCTTTAACTCAACTCAACGTAACTTAATTCAAGCAGTTAGACAAATAGATGGACACACAGACAGACATACATATGTGGCATGTTTCTATTTCATCGGTACTAATGCTGCTGCTGCTGCTTCTCCTAAATGTTTTTCTTATTTTTTCTACATACATATTTTTTTCTCTATTGATTTTAATTTCTTCTTCGATTTATACAAGAAAAAAAAAGAAAAGAAAACAATAATAATGAAACATGAAAAACGCTCAATTTCCAGCAGCGTAAAAATTGAACATTTTATTATTTTTTTTTTTTTATTTCATCAAAAAAGGAAGAAAAATCAAGGGAAAGAATGAAAGAGAATGAATATTGCTTTTTGTTGTTGTTGTTGATTTGAGTTTTCCCATCTTCTTTTTTTTCACACAATTTTTTCTTTGTTTTTTTCTTTCCTATTTGCTTTTTTCTTCTTAATTTTTTTTTTTGTTTATTTTTCCGAATGCCAAAAATAGGAAAGTATAAACAAAAGCGCAAAAAAGAAAATGTTGTTGTACGTATTCGTTTATTGTATATTCCCGCACGCTTGGCACATGCCACCACACAATTGAGTTTAGTACTAAAACTGCTGCTGCTGCTGCTGCTGTTACTGTTGATGTTGCTGATGCTGCATACACTTTGCGCTCTCATCAAACAAACGAACAGAACAGAACACAGAAAAAAAGTGCGGTGGCAGGCAGGCAATCGAATGGACGGATGGACGGACGGATGGACAGATGAATGGGCCTGGCATACATCAAGTGTTATATAAAAATTTTCCAGATGCTCTCATAGTGGTGTCGATATTTGTCGATTTGTTGCGTATCGACACATTTGTTGTACTATACTCATCGCAGATACTATACCACAGAATACATATTGTATATATGTAGGTATGTATATGTATGTATGAGTAATTGTATCTATAACTGCATTCCATATTTTTTGATATTTGTAAAAATTGTGTTTTTTCGTTTTAAACGAAATCGAGGCATTCTTTCATTTCTCCTAGTGTGTATAACTTTGTGAATTTTTGTTTTTTCATGCAAAAATATAGGAATAAATCTCAAGAATACCTTTTTTTTGTTTTATAATTTTAGACACAAATATTTAATTAACTGGGGTCTTACTAAGTGAGGAAACCCAATAAAATCTTAACTTATTTCATGTCTGTACCAGAGATGTGCAGTGAACATCATAATGCTGTGTATGAAGGCTTGGGAAAAAATAAGCATAAGCAAGCCAAGCATGAACGCTGAGAACACCAAGCTTGCTTGTGTATAGTGTATTGTTTTGTTTGGCCTTCGCTGCACAACTCTGGTATGTACTTTGTAGTAGGATTATCTGGACAGAACACTGCCTAACTGCACTTAGCTTCATTGTTCTACTTTCATCTTACTGGCATGTGAGGAAAACCTAGGTTATCACTGGCATCGCTCTCAGCCTGCTTACCATGACATGATGCCAATCCAACAAAGGTGGATATGCTTAGTAATATTACTAAAAATTCAGAAAATAAAATATTTCTCCCTTTAAAACTAGAATTTAACATATTCTTAATAGGTTCCTATGTTTAAAAATGTATTCTATCACAATTTTGCTGGTGATCTTTTTCTTACGACTTTGCGCTTAACTTGTATTCTCGGTACTAGGATTATGTACTTTAGCATCAAACAACACAATCGACTTGAACAACACAAGCGACGTAGACATTATTGGGTTAAAGTAAACAAAAATCAGCCAGAATAAACGATTTGCAAGATATGTACGTTGGTCTTGTTCCAGCTTGATGATCATCAATTGAGTTCAGTTGAGTTTTTAATGTATAACTGAAGAACATTTCATTATGATTCATTATTGTGGTATATCGTTTAAATTTTTGAAATATATATCGGAAGGTTTGTGGTGAATTCAACTAGCAAATTAAATACACTTTTAATTTTTGTAATATAAGAAAAGATCAATCTTTTTCTCGTTCATTTCCAAACTTTCTATTGCCCGCTTTAAAACTTGTTTGAATTTTAACTTATACAAGTATTCTGCATATTATTTAGTTTAGTATCTGATAACTAAAATGTATAATTTGTACAAAACAAATCTCAATACACTCAATCATTCAAATGTAATGAAAATAAGTACTGGGACAACCCATTTAAGATTAATGTTAAGGGGCCAAGACACGATAAAATGATTGTAATACAATTTTATCATAGTAAAATAATGGTAATCCGTCATTGACATTGTTGTCAGCACACTTCAAAAAATAACAAGAAATTGACGTTTTACAACTTCATTGCATGTGTTGTATGCTGTATCAAACACACAACCCTTTACTAATAAACTTAGTATTTTTAACAAAATGAGAAATTTGAAATTTTAAAAATTTTTATCAACCAAGGTAATCTATGAAATTCAACTTCATGAGTTCAAAATTTTTCTCAATTCATTATTATTTTAACAGCTTCAGAACGAACATCATAAAAATTTTTAAAATTTTTATTATTGTTCTTTTATTTTTTATTTTTTTGTACCAAATTGTCAGTGTAAAGATGTTTCGCACAATCAAGCCCCTTTTCTTCTTAAACCTAGTCTCCGTAGCCAGCGATGCCTATAGTCTAAAGCAAATGCTCAAAGACTCTGATAAATCCAAGAGAGCAGAAAAACAAAATTCTATACAAAAGATGGAGAACAATTGTCACGTGGAGATAAAACATAATTCATATTTTCAAAAACCAAATGAGATTAATTGCATTGCATTTTCCAATGTGTCGGAAATGTGTGCTCGATCTAATGCAAATTGTGGTTTAAGTATCGTGGAAAAGGTAATTCGAATTAGAGAACAAAAGAGTAAACCATAAATTTAATGATTATAAACAAACACAATTTACATCTTTCCTAGATTAAACTCTTGAATTTAAATGGTGACAATTGATTAACTCGCCATTCTCAATCATCATTAAGGCAGCAATTACTATGTACATGTGGTAGATCCCTGAAATTGAATGAATTTAAGTGAATATGGTGGGTAGGATCTCTAAAATTCTAAAGCCAAAAGTGACGTACAGGACAATGATTATGAAGTTTGCGATTTCAAAAGCTATCAGCTCCTTTTAGGAATGAAAATATTTCTAATGTAAATTTTACTTTTTACTATTTTTGTCTTATTGTGGAATCCGATTTCTATGGAAATTAAATTATTGAAATTGTCGAAATTAAATTTTGGTATAAACAAGTATTTTTTGATTGATACATAATATTATAATTTTTTATTCCTTTATCGTACCACATAGGTTTTAATTCACTCTACTTTGGAAATCCTTTTGGTTACTTTCTCTGCGTGTTCATAATTAATGCAATTTTAACAGTTTTCGCTTATTCGTTCAATTGCTCACTTTTCTTCTTCTTCTTATGTTAGTAGTTTCCATTCATTCATTGTCCTTTGTTACTTGTACTTTGGCTGGCTGCCTGAACAAGCCTAATAAGTCTTAATTAAATGTACATAAACAATAACACCTTATTTACGTGTCTAAACTAAATGCAAAATAACAACAACAACAACAACAAAATTCCAGAGTGAATAAATGAGAAGAACAAAACTACTAAATTTCATCAAAAAGGACCTGGTGCCACTGGCACACGCAAAGCACAACAAAAGTGGCATTGATGACGACGACGGTGACGCTAATGTTGATGACGAGGAGTCATTCAAGTGAAACCACTTAAGTAGTGACAGCGTGAATAACAACAGCAGCAACAACTATAACTACATGGGAAAAAAAAAAATGAAACTTGTACAACACTTGGCAAATTTGGTGGCACGCACACATTGACATGCATAATAGTTTTGGCCATTGAAACACCTGCGAGTGAATGTTCTTCGTCCTTTTATTGTATACTCGTATTGTGAGTAAGCGTACTCACGCATTCACGTTTGTTCCATGTCTCAATGACATTGTCAATGACATTGCGCTTTCACTCACCTATACACAGACTATGCGTGAGTGGGTGGGTAGGTTGTGTGTATGTAAGGTTTTTTTCCATCTTTTTCTTGTTTTTTTTTCGGTTTTCTAGTTGTTTTGTTTTATTTTGTTTTGTTTCGTATTTTGTACTACATGCTAATGACGTAGTCTCGCGCATTGACTTTTCAGTAGTCTAATATTGACTTAGAATACGTACTACTACTACTAGTAAGTAAGAGTCAGTCAAAGACCTTCCTTCTCTTAGTCCTCCCTTCATGTCATTTGTTAAACTCTATTAGTCTTTGCTTACATATAAAACATTTTGGCCACAACACTCAGTCAATATTCTAAGGGCGGCGTGTGTTTCACCTGGCTAACTTCCTGGTCTGACTGATTGACTAACTGACTGACTTGACTTGTACGAGTATTACTACATCTCTCTGTTGTCTATCTGTTTATATTATCCATGGTATATACAGATGCTCACACAGATAGATAGACAGACAAATAGAATGACAGAGAGGTATACTCGTACATAGACATGCATTTTGGATAAATTTGCATTTTGCCTGCATACGAAATTAATTTTGCACAACTCTCCTACTCACTTTCCATCGTCATCTATGTTATCCTTATTCACATGTGTGCTCGATGTCTGTCGTTCACTCATCAACTAAATATTTAGTTGTGCAGCAGGTTTGAGTTTGGCTTTAGCTTTTTGGTTTTGGTTTCATTGGCATTTCATTGGTTGTTGTCATCTCGTCTCGTCTCGTCTCTTTTACTATTTGCTTTGGTTTTTGGCAATTCATCTTTCTGTTACGGCTGCTTCATTCCTTTCCTTGTAACTGTTGTTGGTTTGTCTATTTAACTTGTACTTTTTTTTTCTGTGGCTTTGAGTCAAACCCACGCGTGATTAACTCACTTCAAATGTATGTACTCAATCACTCATTTTAGTCAGTCATTCATTCATTCATTCATACATTCATTTATTCATTTACTTGTGTTTCTTTTTTAGTATGTTTGTTGCATGCCTCATGGGTAAATACTTCCTTTATTCAAGTACATTTACCTTAGTTTCCTGTCGTTTATACTATTCTTCCTCCCTGTCGCGTGTGAAGGAGCGCAAGGCATTTGTGGTGAACATATATGTCATTGTATTTTCATCCCTTTTGCACTCCCATCTCCAACTCCTTATCAATATTCTTCATTCTTAATGAATACAACATTATTATTTTTTATGAGCTGTCAAATTGTACATACAATACTTGTAAGTATATTTCCATATTCACCATACAAAATGTTGAGTTATCCTATTCAAAATTTGTGGTCTTTTATTTTTTCAGTTTTTATGTTGATAAATGTTTTCCTTTTAATTTTGTTTTTGACGGTTTGTGTTTATCGACAATTAGCGTCTTAATATTATTTGTTGATTTATAGATGATGATTTGATGAGAAGTTTGTAGGTGGTAGATGATAGCAACAGTATGCTATCTAAAGAATAGAATGTATAAAGTATTGTACATAATTGTTATAGTGTAGCATCTGGTTTTCTCTAATAGTCTTTTGATGGATCAAAAGAAAAAGAGAAAATCTTGACAACCTTTTGATTTGCTCATTACAATTTTTAGTATCTCATTTATTTCTATTTTTAAATCTTCTAAAAAAAAGTTGGGTTCATTTACATTATGTAAATGTTCAGCATAAGAAATATTGTAATTGAAAATGATTTCAGACTTCATTTGAAGGGAGGAAATAAACTATGAAATATTCTTTTTTTTTTAAACACTTTAATACTTTACTTAAATGGACATCACACTCATACTCATACCCTTTCAACCATGAAATCTATTTCAAATTCCGAAGCATCATTTATTTACTTGTTACAAGTAATTTTGTATGGCATTCCAAGCTATTTTTTGCCTTCATCGGCAATTTTTCTTTTTCCACTTGTGCCAATGCATTCTACCGTATGTTGTTCCAATGTTAGCATTTCAATATGCATTTCTCAATTCATTTGGCTATTCATTTTTTCTTGTGTTTTGTGTTTTTTTTCTCTTTATTTCATTTTCTTTTATTTTTCAAAATAATAACAACACCAACACAACACCAACAAGATGAACAAGAACAATAAAAAAAATCGTTGCACCCACACCATATGTGGCCAGGCATATGTTGAATGCCTTCCTTCCTTCCTTCCTTCGTTCTTTTCACCTTCCTTTATTCGACTTCATCTCTCATTCTCGCTCTTTGTGGACTATCCCATGTTAAACTAACTCAAAACAAACCGAACCAAACCATCCCAACACAAGGCTTCTTCTTTTCACTCTTTGTCCATTTTGTCTATCTATTTGTTTGTTTGTTTGAGATGCTTCACAACACACGACTGCATTCTCAGACTCACTTCTAATACTGCCGCTGCCACAGACACCGCCCCCCTAAAAACTAACATCTAAACATTTATCGACCGACCGACCGACCAAACGAACGGAATGACGGACAGAACACAAACATTGAGAGATACATTTAGATATACAGTTGTTGCAGTCACAGATACACTTCATACATACACACATACACTTATACATGTACTATGTACATACAAACATAGAGTATATTGATGCTTTCATTCCAAAATGTCCAGTTACAGTTCGTTGGCTTTTCTGCTGCAACACACACATACGCACACATTTTTCAAGGGAATACACATTTCTTTTTTTATATATTTTTTGCTGCATTTTTGTGTTTTTTTTTTTATGTTTGTATCTTTTTGACTTGAGACTATTCCTCTATGTAGCGCTTTTGATTTTCTAAACATGTTGTCGTCGTCGTCGCATATGCGAATATGCAAATGCACATGTATGCATGAATGAATGCATATAGAAGAATGGATGAATATAGTAGTAGTAATAGTAGTTTGTCGAATCTGTAGACTTTGTCAAAAAAGGGAGAAAACTAAACATTATTTATTATTTTGTTTACTTTAAAATTTAACTTACTTCCGAAAATTTGAAGCTTTTTCAAGCTTTTTGAAGCATTGCCAAGACATGAAAGTCAGGACACATGGGATACAGCTGTTGTAGGTCTTCATTTTGCAATCCTTATAATGAAATAATGTAGAAATTACTTTATTTATTTCTCAGTAGATCAGTTGAAGTGCGTACTATGTATCCAAGTCTTCAGTTTCCGTTGATTAAAATTGAAATTGAAAGATTCAAAGTATGACTCGAAGTCCACTATATTGGTATTGCCATAGACCTACTACATTCTAGTGGGTATACCCAATAACTCAAATAGAGTCAACCAACTGATCTGGCACACAATGTTTCTAATATTCCAGCATGTAAAAGATGCCTTCAAACCATTTAATCATATTTCTTTATAAGAAAGCAGTCATATTAATCATATCATTATATCAATAGCTTGTTATAAAAAGACTACAATATTTGTGTTGTGAGATAAAATTATTAACTACTTTGCGCTAGTTTGGGCATCATGGAATGGGTTTGTATCTGCAATCAAACATGTTCTGTCCTGTAAATAGAACTACGAAATTAATGGAACTTGTGCCACTTTTGTTTTTAAGTTCTCAAAAGCTTCTACGAGCTTCAACAGGCTTCTCAAAGGTTCTGTACTATCCAATAAATTACTATCAGTGTTACCCAAGATGATTTTGCAATTGAAGCGTGGATTTCTGTAACGCCTGGTTTTTGCGATCTACTGAAACTCGGCCGCTGGGAAAATCCGTTTATATATTAGATGCCTCTGTTTACATCGATGTAATGTCAGCCGCCTTCGTTTCCTTTGAATTATTGAAAAAAGAATCATCTAAATCGGTTCACCTAGAAAAAATTTCCGAGTCAACAAACAAATAAATATTGGTCAGATCTTGAATTGATAACCTCCTCCCTTTTTTGAAATCGGTTAAAAATAAGGACGTAGTCTTTCTTGTGAATGTGGTTATAATTACCAAGATATAAAAATATTTCAGGAGGTTTATATCCATTAGATAGTGCATTTTCAAAGTATGAGTCACCTTCGTAGTAAGAAGCTCTGATCAAATTATTGAAGTCATAATTCAGACAACGACAGAAATGTTTCCTCGTAACGTTTATCATAAAAACATCAATCTTAACGACATCAGCTGATCTGTAAGATTTTTTATTTGAGAAGTATTTCGTCATTCATTGATATTTTACTCTGAATTAATAAAATTCAAATCATATTTTATTTCATCAAAAAATCCAAAAATAGTCCTAATTCACAAACTATTCCATTGCATTAAATTCCTTAATATTTTTTCCCATTTAAAGTAACTTGAATGACACTCGTAAATCGTTATTAATATGTGGTATATAATTACATTTACAGCTCACAATACAATGCAATGTACTTATTGTATTTATGTACAATATTGTATAAAATATTCTCAACTAAATAGAAACACAATACACTTGAATATCAAAGTCTTAACACGTTTTTTTTTTTCTCTTACCTCATCCCTACTATTGTATTACTTAATTCCCTTTCCATTTTCTAAAGAATTCAATGAGTTTCTATAGTTGTCTATATGGCAAGAGTATATGTGAATGCCAATGTGAATGTTACTGTTTGTATATAAGAACATATGTATATATGATTGTGGGTATGTGTGATTGTGTAAAGAGCCTGTTAAATCGGCTCTAATACGCTTGTGCCAAGCGTTGCGTGAATTGCAACATAATTCATATCTTCATGCTACATTCATGCATGCATTGCATGCAATTTTCGCTTTTACAGTCCAACCTCTTTCTCCACACACACATATACTCATATGCAGAAAAACACTTTTCTATTGCACAACTGTTAATAGAAAAGAAAGAAAAATTGCAAAACAAAAAAACATAAAAATAAAAATAGGAATAAAAAATATATATAATTCTTAGTCCTAGTCACATGTCCATTTATTGTCGTTTGTAATAGTCCTAACTCCTTTCCATAGTATGTACTTGTGTACTTCATAGTCCATTCTCATTGTTACTGTTGTTATTGTTGTTGTTGGTGCATAGTTGGAGGTGGAGCTGCATTTGCTTTATTGTGACTTGACTAACCACCACCTTCATCATAAACACTATAACTATATT
Source organism: Amiota communis (assembly GCA_037043315.1). Classification (NCBI taxonomy): domain Eukaryota; kingdom Metazoa; phylum Arthropoda; class Insecta; order Diptera; family Drosophilidae; genus Amiota; species Amiota communis. Next base: position 3,235,731 of record JBAMAV010000965.1, read on the forward strand.
GGTGTGTCTACTTATATGTATGACCAAGTATCAGTATGTGTGTGTGTGGATGGAGTGCTGTGTCGTGTCCTTTTTACTCGCTGGATGCATTGTACAATGCATTGCACAAATTCTTCGCCAACTACAAAACTACAACAACTAAACAGTATGAGTACAAAAACTACTATTACAACTACTACTACTACTACACTTACTATTACTGCAACTATTTGGTATGTGTGTGTGTGTGTGCCTGTTTGTTGTTGTTTTTACTTTACCCTTTCTTTCATTCTTTTATTATTTGTATTTTTTAAATCTTTTTCTACTTTTTTCTTAGTCCCTTTTTTTGTTGCTATTTTCCATGCGCATGGGCATAGAAGCAGATACACAATCACGAATGCGGACGAATACCATAACCACCACCACCATCATCATCATCACAATCACCATCATCACAATCACCATCATCACCTAGTACTATGGCTATGCAGGCATGACTATTACTTGGACGATGATGATGATGACGACGACGACAAGTTGTAGTACTAAAAACCAGTAACAACTGGAGCGCATTACAATTATTTTTTTTTTATATATTTTTCATTTTAATTCTACACATTTTTTAACTATTTTTCATACTCACACACATTGTACATGTATAAAGTCGCTGGATTTTTCTATTATGCACTCATTTATTACATGTTTCGCTACTCACACGCTTTCTCGCCTAAATGTATGCAACCATTTATTTTTCTATTTCAACAATTTTTTCCCATGTTTTTCGTTACGCTTAACGCGTCGTGTCTATTGTTGCGCAATAGGCGGCATGTATGAACAATTTATATAAAGAATTTATAAATAGAAAGAAAGAATTACAAGAAAAACAGAATATTAATGAAAACAAAAAAAGGATTTAAAAATATCCTGTCCTTTTGTTATTTTGGCAAATGCACATAAGATTATTCTTTCATTTTTGCTTCCACAGACCAACTTATTCAATTAAATCTGCATTTATTTATGGTCAAATAAAGGAGTTTCTCTTTGTCATCCTGCTTTATTTTTATAAACCAAAGTATAGTTTTGAGGATCAGTGGTAGTTTGAGCAATGCTTACTCTTTGGGTTTCCGGAAAGCGCGAATATTCTTTTGCTTCCCGTTGCTCGTCTATTTCACTTGGTATTTATTAGTTCCTTACCAAATCTGTTCCTTCTTTCCCACAATCACTGCCTTTTTCATTTAAATTTGTATTTATTTATGTCCAGAACAGGAGTTTTCCTTATTATTTGTTTCATAATTTCCTTTATACTCTTAGGGGTCAGCTTCGGTATTCTTTTCTTTTCTTTCTCTATTTCCTTTTAAATTTATTTTAAATTATTGCATACTTTTCACACAATTAGTGTGTACAAAGATGATGAGGACGACGTGAATGTCCGAATCTCCAAGGACATAATTATCAACATCATAATCAGAAAGAAACTGTCAAAGTAGGTAAAAGGAGCAAATCACTAGTGAATTTACTTTACTAAGTCAGACAGAAGAATCATATACAAAAATAAGACCAAGAGGGTGGAGGGAGAGTAAGAATGAGATACAGAGAAAATCAAGCAGCGTCGACAATGGCGAGTTTATTGTATAAAAAAGTTTTCAAAATAAACGCCACAGAAAAGCAAAAGACTAAAAAGAAATATAAAGAAAATATGAAAAGTGAAGAGAGGAGATGGGGAAGATGAAAAAAAGAAAACTTTTTAATGATGTAAAGTAGAAAGTTTTGTATCTTACGAATGCGAATAAACGAACTAACGAAAGAACGAAAGTAATCATGAAATGGAAGAGACTAAAGAGACAATCTTGGTTGGGCAACTTGTGTAAACTTTGAATTATGACGTGACCCATGCCAACAAATAATTTGAACTTCTACACTTCATCTTCGTTTCAAAAACTGAGTGTTGTAAGCTGACAACAAATGGACATATGAAGGCATTCAAACCGATCGATCGATTGATCTGTGTTACCATTTCACATCTCACACTTGCTTCAATATATAATCTTGTTTCTTTTATGACATAAAAATTACATGAGATTGTTTGTCTTTTACATTCTTTCATTCTCCTGCGAGGTACACAACTCAAATTGGTCTTTAGTTGAACGCATTTTGTTGGTTGTTATGCCTGCCTGCTGCCTGCCTAATAAAATGCCAATTTAAACATTATATTGGCCATTATTGGTTGGGCAGCAACGGATATGATGATATTTTGTACACTCCACCTTCTTCAATCGGCCATTGCCCGACCACCCATAAACCATAAAAATAAATACAGTAAAGGCTGCGATGGCTGGTGATGCTAGTATGATGGTCGCCGCTTAAACTCGTTATTTGTTTCGATGGAAGACATTTTGTTGAAGGCTTTTTCAAATTTTACTTTTTCTTTCTTTCATCATGTACCATATGAATCGAAATAAACAAGGATGATGGAAGGAAGGATGGGCGAAAAATATAGAGCTGAAGCTGGGTTTGAGTGTGCGTGTTCGTATCGGTATGGGTGGCTCTACATTTTTATGACTTCAACATTTACACGCATAAAATATGCATGATAAACTCTGTTGCAATAATAAATCAGCAACAGATAAAAGCATCAGTAGCACAAAAAAGTATATACTACAATATCTGAAAAAGGGAACGAGAATCCTTCTTATAACAACCTACCTAAATGCTAAGAAAATTTTGATGTGATTACGAAGACGTTAAAAGTTAAACATTTAAGTGTATCGTATGTGCGTATTCTTGGGCTTCTTATTTATAGCAGTTTTACAGGCGAACAAACATCAACATGAAAATGGATGTGGATATGGATATGGATATGAAACGCACATGAACACTCACTTCTCGTTCATTTTCCACTTTCCTCCAACTCCTCTGTCTTGTTGTTACTATGTGTTTGCTTTTGTAGTAGTGAAACTCATAAAAACTACACATATACATACATGTTATGAGAATGAGAATGAGTGGGAGTGGAAGTGTGAGTGTGAGTGTGCGTGTGCGTGTGCTAAATTTTTGCACGATTTTTCATGTAATAAAAATTTAAAGCGTACTTTTGGGTATTAAATTCTAACAAAATACGCATTTCTAATCAAATAAAAAAGCTTGGTTGCCACCCATTTCTTCATTTTTATTCACTTCTTATACGCTCATATTCTCCTCGTAATAGGTTTTTATTCGTGGAGAAAATGAAATTTTTATTGCATAACTGCAGGCTGCAGAACAATTGAAAAGAGGGAGAGAAAAGAAAACTTGAAACTACAACTTAAACTGTCATTTAAATAAAGTATTGAACTCAATCGAGCAGGATATCGACTGACTCAATGAGTGAGTGAATAAAACTTTCTTAAATCCCATACAATTGAGCAGTATACTTTTAGGCGTTTAACACAAATTCCCTGTCCTAGAGTAAGTGATGTTGATAAAGATGGTGATGTCAGTGATGATGATGATGATGATGTTGACTGCACTAGACACAGTCTCGTACTATTCAGTTGCAATATAAATTGACAAAAAAGAAAAGAATGGAAAAATCTTTAAAAAAAAAAACACCTAAAACAAGAAAAATGCAAAACTTTTCGAACAAAAGACGCGAAAAGATTTTAACTTTATAATAGGTGGCACAGTCACAGCCAACGATGATGATGACGACGACGACGAAAACCGCAGGACATTGAATCTGTGTGACTACGATGAATCTGAGCGAGTTGTTGTTGAGTCTGAGAGTCTTTCCACGCACATTACTTTTTCGAGTTCATTTACACAATTTTCCAAACTATTCGTGTATTGTTGTTTTGTTATTGTTGCGCAATGTTGCTTTTGCAACAGCGTAAAATAACTTTGTCGCACGCACAAAAGAATCAAAAAACAAAAACAAAAAATACCAACAACAAAAAATAGCGCAAGGAAAAATGTTGCAAGCTTCTTTTGCATTTTTGTCGTTTCGCCGGTTTCTCTATGTCACTAGTGTGTATGATGATGGTGATGATGTTGAAAGTGGTAATGCTGATGGTGAAGGTACGTACTTCATCTCATCAGTGCTTGGGCTTCTATTATTGTGTTGTACTATGCCGGAAGACAGGATGCGCGCATGTAACCGGTTTGCAACATAAATGAGAAACTCGCAACAATAACGACAACGACAACAAGAATGGCAATGGCAATGTTGATGATGATGATGATGGCAACAATGCCTGAGAATTGAGAGTGTGAGACGAAGCTTTTAATGTGCCAAAAAGTATGCAAAGCTTTGGCAACAACAGACTCTGAACAGTTGATGACAAAACAGTTTAATACTGTCGGATTTCTCTTTTAACCCTTTCCCAAAAAAAATTAAATTCTTCTCAGCTACTTATACTTGGTAAAGTATTCTCGTGAGTTGTTTTATTTTTAAATCATTTTCAATTTACGTACTTTTATTATGAGTAGCAGCAGCATGAGATTTATAAGAAACGGAAAAAATGCATGCCTTCCGTTTAAGGTTTTCCTTTTTTCACACTTAATAAAATTACTAAATTTAGTTTGTTACCATTCAACCAACTTTTTGGGGGGGCATAAAACTTTAGCATTCATTTTTTTAAAAAATATTTCCATGCACTTTTCATCATGCTTCATTGCATACTCAATGGTTGTTGTTGTTTGTTTGTACTTGAGTTCGAAAGCGAAAAGTACTATACCAAATGAAAATGAAACAGGAAGAATGAAAGAACTTTTTCATTAATAACGATTTTCCATTAACTATCGATTGATTTTGGTATTGTAACACCAAATGGAGAGTCAGTCAAGAGCGTCAATGAACAACAGTAATAGAAAACACAACAAAAAGTAGTCGTTGTAGTAGTAATAGGAAACAATGTGCATAACACAAACAACAAACGCACTACACCACACTCACTCACTTACTAACACTTACACACACCGACGTCCACTTTCGAGTACTTTTATTTATTGAAGTACACAGACAATAACATTGTTTGTTGTTGTTTGGTGGGTCTTTTTTATAGTCATAGTCATAGTCAATAGTCAGTGCCCCTCCTCATCTTTAGACTCATATTACCAATTGCACAAAGAATGAGAAAGAAACATAGTAAGTAAGTGAGTGGGTGAAAGAGTCCTTAATACAACTCATAACTGTTATTGGTTTGTTGTTGTTAATACTGGTTGTTTGGCTGTGTTCTGCCGACAGGAAAAACTCATTGAAAAGTTTTCTTTTACACTTTACTCTTGTTGCACCCGTTGCTGTTCTTCCAATATTCTCTTCATTCATTCATTCATACATTCGCGTGGTTAATACCAACGAACCATCTCCACTGCCAACTCACATTAGCGAACCTTTCTTTCTGCTGGTGCTGCTCCTACTATTTCTGCTGTTATTCAACAAAAGGTGTATCGAAAATGTAGCGCTTCCCATTGGCGTGTTCACAAGAAAAAAAAAATAATGGAAGGGAAATATAAGAAAATCGTGCTTCAAATTCATCCTTACCTCTCACCTCACCAAATGTCCTAGAAGTTGCGCGCTACAATATTCGTATTACACGCAAAGGAGCAAGTTTTTAATTTTTTATCGCCGTGCGGTATGCAATACTCTTTTTTTTTCTAGTTGATGTTGCTGTTGCTGTTACTCTGTTGTAGTGCTCCTGCGGCTGCTGTGACTATTATTATGTGTATTGCTTTTATTTTATAAGCTTTTGCGTTACTTTCTCATCTCACCAGTTCCTATATATAGAACTCACGACGACGACCTGAGTATATGGTAGACTGCCGGTATATTTTTATTATATTTTTTTCTATATAAATTATTGCATAAAGTTTGGCGCTAAGTTGCAAAAAGTTTTCTTTTCATTGCTGAATGGATGTGGCTTTAGCGTGTGATCGTTGTCGTCGTCTCAGTTGTAGACACTCTATCCACCATCACCACCACTTTGGGTCTTTGGTCTTGGCGGCGCAAGTTACATAGGCCAAAACACAATAGACTATAAATCTTTATGGTCAACAGCATCAAAATGAAAGAAAGAGAGCTTATATTGCCATTTGGTGGTTTAGACTTGCTTGACTTGTTTAGCTTTGCTTTCCTCTGCTCTGCTTTGCTTTGCTTTGGTTTTTGGCCTTAGCAGATTTTTTAGGCGCAATTCATTCATTCATTCATTCACTGGTCTTTTCCATTGTGATTTTGCTTTCATGAATTGTTACCGGTATACAAAACAAGGCATATGCTTTGTTGCATATATATGTTGAATACCTATACAGACAGCAGACACCAGAAATAAATCATATAAAATAGCAAAACATATACATAGATAGAAATAAAACACAACCCACATGAAAGTATACTTTAATATTATTGTATTTGTTGTGACTCACGTAGCTATAAATTTAATTTTCCTAATGTAAAAATATAAGAAGTTGTCGTCCAAAATGACAATCAAAAAGTTTATTTGGTTGGTCAACCAACAACCAACATACACACAGTATAAGCTTAGTGTCCAACATAAGGAAGGAAGACGCCCTTAAGCATGCTACAACTTTTTGCTTTTTAAATCTTACTTGATTACGACATCTTTTACATAAAAATGCAATAAATACATTTTTACTTTTACGTAAATTTTATTTGATCGTAACAGACACCCACGCACACATGGTCACATGTATATGAGGTACCATACCTCATGTAAAGATATAGAATCATATATAATATAATCATTGACCACAGAGTTATTGTACAAACGCCTGTGCGCGCCTCAAAGTATGCTTATAAATTGCTTTAAATAACAATTTTTTATATCTGTCATTTTGGGATGTATTACTCTACTCTACTCTATTATGTTCGTCCTTTGCTTCAAACTGTTTTCGTGTTTTGAAGAAGCTTCTTCACATGGAATAAACAAGATGGAAGTAGTATATGGTAGTGTCCTTTATTCACTTATTCGTTTTTGTCGTTCATTCATTCATTTCTCTGTCTGTCTGTCTGTCTGTCTGTCTGTCTGTTAGTCTTTCTATATATTTATCTGTCTGTCTATCAGTCTGTCGTGTCATTTGTTCATTCGTTGGTTGTGTCTTTGGTTCGTTTTCTTTATTAGTGTCATGTATTTTTATAGTTCAAAGGACATTTGAATGATTGAATGAACTGAGTGTGTGTCTCCTGTATGTGTGTGTTTGGTGCTATATGTCAGCGCATGATTTCATCCCTGTTTGCTGTTCGTCCCCTCTCAATCCGAACCCATGTCTTTGGACGCCTTTTAGGTCGGTCAATATGATAGTCTGTCGATCTGTCATTTGTAGTCGTCGGTTGGTTGCTTGGTTTGCTTTTTGGTCAGCCAAGCACGTATTATGATGGGGGCGCCAAAGTATATCAAATAACGACTATTGAGAACACATCGCCTGTGCTTTAATACAAACGTATAGGGTTACGCGCACCAGAGACACCAAAACCACACTCACTCACTCACTCTACGGTATAAGTAGTAGTTAGGGCAACAACTTGCAAGAAGGACTTTTCTTCTTCGATCACAACTTTATTCATAGTTGTTGGTGTTGTTGTTGTCATTCGTTGATGGTGATGGTGATGATGATGATGATGTCGTCGTCATCGTTGTTGTCAATGACGAATGAAAATCAATATTTATTAGATTACTTTCGAAATTTTATACGAAAATAGAATTTTTATGACTATCTTTCTCCACATTTTTGTTTGCTTTTGTTGCTTTGGGCGCTCTTCTCTTCTCTTGGACTTAATTTACATTAATATTTTAAAGTGTGAGATAGACAACTTTAATTTCTTATTTAATTAATATTTTGTAATGGTATAATTTTTATATCTTACTAATAAATTTTTGTTTCTTCTATTTCTTCTCATTTTAGGTAAGTCCACAAAGCATTTCACTTGTAATTTTAATTAGTAAGTATAAACCGGGGACTCATTATGCTAAACTTCACACAAGCCGCAACTTAACATAATTTTTGACACCGACTATGACGACGACGATGAGGACGATGCTTGGATGAAGCATAAATGAATATGGCACGACCTCAATGTAGATGGGAAGCATGGTACCCAAGGCAGGACGACTTCCAAGCCCATTGGAAATGTAGACGAGTCATAAATTTTGGTACAACTCAATACACACACGGACAGCATTCTAATGGCTCCCACGTTACTCCAAATAATATGTTTTCTGTCCTATGCTATGCGATATTCTACTATTCTATGTTTTTGTTTGGGTTCGCTTAGTGTAAATGATATGTCCGCCGCCATCGTTTCATTACACAACACCACTACTATAACTATAACAAAAATTCTAAAGCAAAAAATATTGAAAAACTTTTCTAGTTTTAGTTGTCTGTACGAATATGTCTCCCCTCTCGCTCTCTCACTCACTCCCTGTGCATGTGTTCTTTCGTTCGTCTGTTTGTCTGTCTGACTGCCTAACTTAATTATGTCATGCACAGGATGCTACTTATAAAGCACAGATAAATGCATACAACATCGTCGGCATATGTTTGATGTGTGGTGTATCGTGGAGCCTGACGCCAGACTTTGTGTTCATGTACCAAGTGAAGTATGTGAAATTCTTTAACTTTTCGTTTATTGTTGTCGGCATTGTTGTTGTTGTTGTTGTTTTATTATGATTTTTTTTTTGTATATAGAATTTTGCAGTTAATTTACCGTTGCTAAATAAACTGTTTATGGCAACTGCCTGAGTATGCTAAAAATTTCGTGTTTTTGAAATGAAGCTCCTTCACTCAGTCTTCTTACAATTATGTTTCATTCAACATATATAGTAGATTGTCTAGCATCAGTTGCAGTCCTATGAAGTTAATATATGGCATTATCATTACTTCTTGCTTCTGTTGTTGATTTTGTTCCCGACATTGAGGAATTCACCAGTTTTGTCATAATAAATTTTATGAGATTTTTTCATGAATATTCTAAGAAGACTTTCTAATTTCTTTTTTAATTGGCATTGCAATTTAATTCTTGATTTAAAAAAGAATTATTTCTATTCAAGAACAAGCATTCATCATGACTTGTTCCACAAACGGCATCTTCTCTTGAAGGCTTCCGCACTCATCTTATTATTAAGAGTAATGTCATAAAGATCCTTCATGAACCACTCACTATTGTCGGAACTAATCTACACTGACAACAAAACCTACTTGTCATCATTTCACCTTCTTAATTCGACCATTTTATCTTGATCCGATCTTCTTTTTTTTATGTAAATTTTATTTAGAATCCATCAAAACAATATGTAGACAGTAGCTAAATTTTATGAGGTATTCAGTTATCTAGAAGTTTTATTAGGTTGGATAGGGAAGAAGTCACAGGATGGAAGATCCAAAGAATGATATTGCTTTAGTCTGCAGAGTTGCTAACCTATTTTCCAGGAGTTGCACTGCGACGACGTTTGCGTGGTTCTCATGTCGATGTTTACAGTGGCGACTTTAAGCAGTGATGGTCTCTGCAACCGTAGCGATCTTGAGGTCACAATGAATGACGTTGTATCGAACATAGAAAAGGACACCAACTAAAGTGCCATGAATTTTGGACTAAAATCTCTGAATGATTTTATGATGTTGGAAGCCGCAGTAGAGCCCAAGAACTGAATGTCATAGGTCCAGATTGGCCTTAGAATCGCTTTAAAGAGCAGTAACTAATTGCATTGGTGAGAGCTTTGAACTAAACCTGAGTAACCAGTACAGCCGCTTGAGCTCTTAGTAGATTTGCCAGAATATTTGCTTTTCATAATCAAAAACTTGTTCTCAACTGATTTCAATACTTGTAAAGAATATAAAACACCAATTGACGGGTTGTGTTTTGAAGAGAATTTTATCCATACAAGTGGAATGTTAACATCTTTTTTCTGATATTTATTCAATATATTTGTTAACAAAAATCATAAATTTCTCTTAATTGTGATCCTGTTGGCATATATATAATATCTTTTTCTATACTCTTCTTACTAAAATATATGATTCCTTATAAAATTAAAGCTTTTCAATGCTTTTACAGTTTCGCAAATTTAATTTAAAAATTTGTTCTCCAAAAATTACTGAAGCATTCAATTTTTTATACATTTATTGTTATTTTCGCTTGCTAACCAGAAACTCAATTCTCAAAACATTGACATTATTTGAATGCAAAAAATAAAATAAAATAAAAATGAAATGAAAAAGGGACTATGACGAGTGCGACTGAGTGATTGCTACGATGTGACTCACTGACCTGAACGTTAAATTTGTGTTTTTGTTGCTGTTGTACATTAATGAATATTTACATTTTAATGTGGTGCTCCTTCGACATATTTTTGGACTCTTTTTGGTCAAATAAACCGCACCTTTTTCGACTTACAAAATGCTTTAAAAATACTCACACACAGATTCCAGGAAACACAACAACATAATAACCAAAGTGAAGAACAAAAAAACAAAAAAAAAATGTGGAAAATTAAAGAAAGAAAAATGTCAAATTTACAGAGAAAAAAAAATAAATATTGAAGTCGACGACTTCGTTACAATAAAAAGGTTCGTTCAGGTTGTTGCGACGAGTATAGTTGTTTCTAACGACGACAACTACGCCTGTTCCTCATTTAAATGCAAATTTTGACTGAGTTACTTTACCTTTTTTTTCTCGTTTTTACTTTGAACGCAATCCAAAGCCACAACCTCAAACACCTCAAACCACACACACACACACACACACATCCACACACAAAAAGTAATAATAAAAACAAAATAAAACATTAAAATTAAAATAAAATACACAAGCACAAGCAAATGAATTGCCCCAAAAAATATGCAATGAAAAAGTATTTCTACGTGAGGCCTCACTCGAAACGCAACACCACAGCATCAACAGTGGCAGCAGCAACAGCAGCAGTGCGGCAACAACAGCAGTTCATCGTGAGAATAATTCAAGGTGATAGCTTAATTGAAATATGCTTTTAGGCGTTTTTTGTGATATTCATTCATTCATTCATCCATTCGCTCAGTCAGTTATTCATTCATTCGTTTGGTCGTTTATATTCCCCCATATATTTCAGTTGAATTGTGGTCTCTCCCCCCACCTCATGTACATAATTTTCATGCAAAATTTTTGAATAATTCTATGCAAAGTGATTTCATTTGAACCGTTTTTTATTTCTTGCTGCACCCTACCCTCAAATGTAATTGGTATATTAAGTGTGTGCTTAAGATGGAGATTTATAGAATAAAATAAATGAGGGTGATGGCTTTATTGAGTTCTCAAGATGATTAACATTTCATCAACAGATCTTCTGTCAGACGCGCATTGCAAAAGAATTCACAGGATTCTGATAAAGTGTTTTGTGTTTTTCTAAACTTCCTCAAAGTCTCTGCTGTTGTCTTGCTCCAGGAAGGTTCCTTTTGCAAGATTTTCTTCTTTGAGCTTGTGTCTATATTTTCAGTAGAAGGTTTTAGAACAATTCAAAGGTAATGGCAGCTGCATTCTTGCACTGTGTTGTACTCACATAAAACATATTTATTTTTACAATTAATGGCATTTAATTTCCCAATTCTGACTCTCTATGACTTAGTATACTAACAACCACAAAAATCAATCAATTACTAATAACATGACTTTATTTTTTTTGTAGAAATTTCTTTCATAAAAGGTATAAAATATTCGGTAACATCAAAGTTAATAGTAATTTTTCCTTTTGAATATGTAAAATGCTTTTAGGCGTTTTTCGCCTTTTGTAATGTCTTCAATGTTTAAGTGAAATTTGCTGCTTTTTAATTGCTTTCACCACCAAATTCAACTTCAACTTCACTTGACTCCTCTAACGTTGAAAATAAGTAAATTAAAAAATACTTAAATAAGAAGTGACACGCAGTAACATAAGAGACCGGAAAGACAAAACATGAGTTGTGAGTAGCTCAATTCACAATACTCATACTAGTAGAGAGTTATCATTATACGTTCTGTGACAGTTTATGACACTTGAAAAGTATGTGTATGGTAGGTTGGTGAGAAGTAAGTGCATTTGTGAGTAGGGAGGGGGTGATATCCCATCACGGTTGAAGTAAATTTATGCACATGCTTTTGCTTGACGGTGGTGTTGTCTAAGTGCTCTTAACGCATTCCCTCGCGTATGTGGCTTAAACATCATTGACTTGATCTCTACTGCTTCAATTCATTCAGTCATTCATTCATACAGACATTTATCTTTACTATCTGTCTCTCTCTTTCTCTCTCTGTAAACTGCTTCGGCAGCCACATTTTGCGTCAAGAATTATTAAAAGAAATACCATTTGCCAGTTGTAAAAAAATGAAGAAGAGGGAAACAAGTTGAAATGATGAGATGCTTTTGCAATTCATCTCATTCCTCCCCAAACTCATGGAAAATGCATTTCACTGCTGTTACTCTTGTTCTTCCTGTGTTTGTATATTCTCATATATCAAAGTATTCCAAATGAAAAGCGACAGCTTGGAATGCAATTTATAAATTACAAACATTTTCTCAAGCAAAAGGAGACTACGGAAGTAAACAGTATTTCGCTTAAAAGAAAAAAACAAAAAATAATAATGTATAAATATTTTATAACATTGCGTTGTTGCGCTACCATTCGTTCATGATTATCTTCCTTGAAGTTTATACTTTTCCATATTAAAGAATAAAGAGTACCCCATTCACACTCACTCACACTTCATTAGCAAAATTACATTTAAATTTTTATAAATACGCCATTTGCACGCACTGAAGCGGCAGGAAAACAAGGAAACCATAAACGGCAACCAAAGTCATAACCGAAGCCCAACGGCGATGGAATCGACCTTGCTACTTTGCCATGCTGTGTCATGGGCATTAAGACAATAGCATCATCTTTTAAGCAATTTAGCAAACAAAAAGCCAAGAAGCCAAAGCTAAACCAAACCAAAGTCATTCTCAGAGATTGGGAATACGTAGAATATGAGATGGCAAAGGAAACGTTCTTAGGCAACAAACAAACAACTCTTAACGCACATTTTCATATATAAATTATTAATTTGACATGGAGTGGCTGCTGCCGCTATCAACGAAGCAAAAGAAAAGAAAAGAAAAGAAAAGAAAAGAACAGAACAGAAAAGAATGAATGACTCTTTGCCCCCAAAAAGATGGCAAAACGCACAAAAGTAAAAACCACACATCAGCATTTGCCAAAGCGCGCTTTTGGGACTTACAAACAACAAGACAATGAAATACGATAATACATATATAAAAAGAAAAGTGAGCATAAAGATATGGTGGCATGGTGGCAAGGCAAAGGATGGTGGAAGGCCAAGTGAAATGCATTTTTGTATGAGCGCGCGCCATTAAATAATAAAAGCTGAATACGTGAAAGCAAAATAGATACAAAGCCAAGTAAAGCAAAGCAGAGGCAAATGCAAAGGCATAAGGGCTTAACAGCAGGGCAACGAATCATAGACAACCAAATTGGCATGATGGTGGTGGTAAGGATACAATAAAAATCTCACACGATACAAGAAAGTAAGCAAGCCAGTAAGCAAGCGAGCAAGTGTAGCGTACGTTGTATTATAGTGCATAGTTTAGTTTGATCCCTATATCCGATATCTACATACATATCTTAGTGTTGTTTGGCCTTATCTTATGTGTATAATTTCTGTGTATGAGGCACCATTGTGATTTTTAAGAAAATAAAAACAATTTTTGCCATGTATGTAAGATGTTAGTAAAAGAAAGAATAGAATATGCAGAGTAGCGTTCTTAGAATGGCAAAAGTAACACAAGTCACTTGCCAAGTTGAGAATGCATAAATAAGTAAGCAAATACTGTCATTTCAGATTACATTTACAGGCAAGATTTACAAAGAAGGACAGCCAACACACTCATTGCCTCATCTTAACTCAAATCAAGTCAAGTCATGTCGAGATGAGTCTCTCTGGGCTCAGTTACTTATTTATTCACAGCTAGGATAATAATGGAAGTACATAATATAAAGTGAAAGTGTAGAATAGAAATCACAATACAAATAAATGTTATTAGCTGCAAAGAAGCACACTAAATACAAGAAAATATTCCATTGCATACTTTTCTGTTGCCTAAATTCTGGTTAAAAAGTTATTGAATTTAAGATTTGTTATGAAACAGTAAAACTTTTTCCCAAGTAATCCATCAAAAATCAAGCACAATTAAGCACTTAAAAACTTGTTTTTCCCATGTCATATCAACAAAGTTATTACAAGTATCTTAGAAGTCGGTCGACCCAAACCCTTTAAATGACTTACATTTTAATTTTGTTATAATACCGCATACACTTACGTATGTGTGTGTGCATGTATACTATATAATTTAAGCACTCTTGACAAATTCAAATATACTACTCCAAATATTTTCAATGAATAAATGAATGTGTATATTCAACAGCAGCAGCAGCAGCAGCACGTGTCGTTTCGTCCTTGTCAATGACAAGGCACAAAATTTTCTAAACAACTTTAAGTTTAATTTTCCAAAAAGAATACGAAAAATATTATAACATAACAATGTGAGTGAATGGGTAAAAAAAAGGCAATTTCAAGTTCAGTTTAAAGGCAATCAAGCGTTTCCAAGTCAGCAAAAACATTGAACAAGAAGCGCCATGAATGAGGGTTAGATGAGAAGAGAAAAAGGATAAAGCTGAAGCTGAAGCAACGGCGGCAACCCTTTCGCGTTGATTTCCGAAATATCTAATTGCATGGAAGTTGTTACAACAACAACGACAACAACGAATGTTGTTGGCATTTGTTTTTGCCACAAGCTATGAAATTTTATATTTGCCAAAGATAAAAATGGAAGTTGGGAAGAAAGGGAGGGAGAGGCAGAGAGACATTGAGATATACAGATACAAATATAAATGTATGTAAATATTTCATTTCATTTCATTTGTAGAAATGTTTGGGAATATTCACATTCACAGAGATTGATAAATTAAAAAAATATCTGTTGTATAAAATAAATAAACAAACATACACAATTTGAAATGAAGTATTTCTTTTTTTTATGTTTCCAACCAAAAATTAGACATACTTGAACTGTTGTTTGGTTATTGCCCTCCAGCTTACAGCTCACCACTTGTCCTCTGAATAAATGTGGGTGATGTACATACATATATGTATGAAGTATATACTTGCTTGCTATATAAGTTAAGTTGAAAAAAAAAGATTGATGCTTGTTTTATGAGGTGTTAAGTGGGTTTAAATTAAAAGTATATTCATCTTAAGGGATGATGATGATGAAAGGGTTGTTGTTGGTTGTTTTGTCTACTATACTATACAGACGACATGTCACAGTGATGAAGATTTGCACTTGAAAAGTTTCAAGTCTTAAGAAAAGTATTATTGTACTATATGGTTGATTAGAAGAACTGGTCTAATTTCACTTGTCATCTGCCTTAGATCCTTTGTCTTTCTCATCTTTTATTCTATTATTAAAATAAAATTTGAATTTTGATGACATTTGTGTGCGTGTGAGGCCAAAAAAAGAAATCTAATTTCTTAAAATTCTTTTTTTTTTATTTGTAACATTTAATTAAAAAGAAAAAAAAAATGTCATATGATCTCTCATCCCTTAATGACTATTGAAACTTTAATCCTTGTCACGTGTTACACAGCATAACATTTGTTGCCTTTAAATCTTCGTCCAAGACAAAGGACTTATTATACAATAATAATGATAGAGGCTGCTGCTGCTGCTGCTGTAATAACAACAAGAATGACAACATGAAATTAAATGCTTTCCAAGTTGATTTCTTATTTCATTATGTGCTCCTCTGCTCACTGAGTCACTCACCCTGAAGTGTTATTAGAAAAAACTTTATATGAATGAATTACAAGTTTCAAATTATGTAATACAAAAATCACCACCACCAAATAATAAGAGGAACAATAAGTGAATTGAAGAACAGCATCCATAAACTAAATGTCCTTGCCACCCTCATACTTGTTGTTATTGCTTGAATGAACTATGCAGATGTTTGCTCTTTGTTCTTTAAGATGATAAGAGAACTGGGAACAAAATGAAGTACAAGATTAAGTGAAATTGTTGGTGATGAAAATCACAATCACAATCAGAAATCATAAGACATTAAAGAGGTTAATTGAGTAGATATTTAGATTTCTCATTTTGTAACAGAAGAAAAAAAAATTAAAAAGATTTTATGAAAAGCAATAAAATTAAAAAAATAAAAGCAAATATTAAATATTCTTTGAGACAGTAAAAAATTTTATTGTTTATTACGGCTGCAGGTTAAGCAAGCATAAGAATTATAAATTTTTGTAATTTTCTTTGTTTGATTGTCATCATTCTCCTTGGGGCTTATTTGCATTGGACTTAGATTGTATGAATAAGTGAACTGAACTGACTCACGGAGAAGCTTTTCTTTTGTGTCTGTCATAAAAAAGAAAATGTAAATCTAAAGTCGCGCCTTCAAATATATAGAAGTGTATTCCAAGTCAAGTCAAGCTAAGTACAAACAGAAGTCCCTTAGGGCACACATAACACATAAAATGAAAAATCTTCTGCCTTAAAGTAGACTTTGATCGTAAAATCATGTCAGCTAATAAATGCAAGCAAAATTTCATCTTTTTTTTTTCCTACGTTTGAGTTGTTCTTGTGGGAAATAAACAAGAAAGCAAGAGAACCAATCCAGTTTACTTGGTAGACTATTAAATGAAATGCTGAATGAATTTTGTTACCATAGCGAGTAAATCAAAATAGAATATCAAACCAACAAACAGACAGACAGACAATTATGAAGAATTCACAAACCAAAAACAAATGAAATCAAAATTAATACAATTTTCTTGACTCCACAATTACATGATGTGACAGAGAGAGAGGAAGATGATACGTGTAGATAGAGAATGTATGAATGTGAGTAAAAATGGAGACGAAACAAAGATCAAAGATTTCAAATGTCTTCATTTTGAATTTCGTTTTCGATTTTTCATTTTATTTGATTTTGCCAGTTTATGTTATTTCAACTCAAATATTCTAGGCTTTTGAGTTATTGAAAAGTGTAAGAGAGATGATGGGTCTGTATGTCCACCTTATGAGTTAGTTATAGAAATGCTCAGGATACAACACAACACATACATATGCATATTTGTATACCATATAGAAGCAATGAATGACTGAATGAATGAACAAATGAGTGAACAGAATGGAAACCAAATTGAATAAATCTGAACTAAATTCAAAATTCAGAATAAATGAAAAATATTTGTTGCTTTGAAATTCAAATTTCAAAAAGTTGTCATGACATTGTGTTTATGACATTTAGTTTAGTTTTACTTTGCCAATCCTTTACACACACGTGTATATGTATATGTAAACTTACCCTTTTCTTTGAAGGATACTACTATTTTCTATAAAAGAAGCTTTAAAATCAAGGTCTCAAAAACTCAAATATTATATTAAAGTAAAAAAGAAATTCTAATAAAAGATAAAACATAAATGTTTAATGAATTTATAATTGTTGCTATTGTCCCTGAAAAGGAAGGTAAATCATACAATAATTGGATGATATTATTATGAAAAAAGAAACCCTTGTGCCACAAAGTTCTTGTCAAAGATTATAAGAATTGCTAAGAAGAATAAAATTTTATAGTAGATCAGTTATTTTCAGACATTTGAGCAAAGGAATGTAGTATTTACAAAGGGTGGGAATTTTGGATTTATCTTATAAGGAAGTCTTGGTAATCTTAATGAACGCTAGACTCTCAAAGCAATGATGTTGTGAGAAGCCCATTCTTATATCTTTTAATTCAACCCTTCACTTAAAGTATGAGTTATTGAATCTTATGACAAATTTAAAGCATATATTTTTGGGTGCATAACATCATGTCTCATCATTAGCATCCTCATCAATATCATCATCATGGTAAACGTACATAAATTGAATGTGATTTTCTTTTGCATTTAAAACATATGCAATTTCTGTTAAACACCAAAAAAAAAAAATAATGGAAAAAAGGTAGAAAAAACTGAATACACAGAGGGAAAAACATAGCAGAGGAAAAGGCAAAGCAAAGGCAAGGAAATAACGACACACGCCAAAAATGTATTTGTACTCAGCATTCATTCGTACGCGGCACACGATTTTCCAATTGAACTCACATACACGTACACTTGCAAACATGCACACACACACACGTACACACACACATTCTGCCATAGCTAACATTGGAGTTGTGACTAACAGTACTACAACAAGGAGCACAAACATTACTGTGATGCAGTCGTGCATTCAATTGATTCGTCGTCGCCTCAGCTCGTTTTCGAAATCATTTCGAGTTAATAATAAATGGGGCATCATCAGACATCAAACAGAGTAACAGCATCAGAGTAGCATCACCAAAAAGCACATGTGTATGGATGTGAATGGGTCCCACCCATTCTCTATTTAGTATTTTTCTGTCTATCTATCTAGCTATCTATCAAAGAATGTTGTTCAATATTTGCTCCTTTTGGACTTGGTTAGTTTGCTATTATTGTATGTGTGTGTGTGTATTTGAATTCAATTCACCAATTCGCCCTAAAATCTGTTGAATGATTTTTGATGCAATTTGTTTTGTTACTGCTGTTCATAATGATGTTGTGTGCTTGGTTGCTTGCCTGCCTGCCCATGATGATGCTGATGATGATTTACTCTCCTGGTAATGTTTGAAAGTAATGAATGTGCACGTCATCAAAACATATCAATTAAAATACGTGCTGAGATTTCATAAAAGAAAAGCACAAAATCGCATTGCAAATGAACAATATTTTATCAACCAATTCTCTGCCTTTGTTACTTTTTAATGATTTTATTTATTTGTTTTTGTGTTTGTCTTCTATTGGATTATTTTCCTTCAATTAATTTTTGACAAACAATACTTAAAGTCACTTTTGCCATAAGATTCATTCAAATATACTTATGTACATCAAATCCAATCAAATCACATCAATCAAAATATCTTAAGTACAATATTTTTATCATCAAATACTTTTGTACATATATGAAATTAAAATGCCTAAATGTGAGTATACTAGATATTTATAGTACAACAATATGTATCTGACCTTAGACAAAGTCATGCGAAATACAAGCAAAAGAATGAATCTTCTGTGTGAGTGTGTATGTATCTCTCGTTATACAGAAAACTGCCAAGTCAATTGACAGATGCCGGTTATATTGACTGTCATGTTGACAGGCGAAAAAGGTAAAAAAGTATCTAAAACTCATTCACATACATAAACAAATATACAAAGTATATTTTATACAAAGTATGTGTAAAGGTTGTTGTTGCTGTTCATAAACAGGCAACATTGAAGTGACAGAGTGAGTGAATAACGAAGCTATAAGTGTATACAAAAGATAGATAGATAGATAGATAGATACTACTCGTATTCAAGTATGTACACCCACACATTGTTGATGTTGGTGTAGTATGACAGCCTGTCTATCTGGTGGTTGCCCTGTCTACCATAAGAATTTCTCTTCATCTCTCCCATATATTGCTTGCTTTGCTCCTCTTCTCTTCTCTTCTCTTCATTCCTATCCTTAGTCTCAGTTGCTGTCATATGTGTCTCAGTGTCTGCGTGCTGCGTATCTGCTTCAAACATTTTCACAGTCGAGTGGTTATTGCGTATTTTTCTATATAATTTATCACTATATAAAATAAGAAGAAATACAACAAAAGAGAGAATAGTCTCTCTCTATCTCTCTCTCTTACTCTGTTTTACTTTTAAAATTTGTTGAGTAAATTTCTTATATTTATGAAAATTTTAAATTTCATTTTACCTTTAAATTTTGTGAATAAAAGAAATCAATAATACACTAAATTGGAAAAAAGAAGGAAACCCTACTAACCTGACCGACATTTTTCTAGATGAAAAATCCAGCAAAATGACAGCACTCAAGCAAATGACAGCTCCACCTAATTGTGTGTCTGAAGAGTGCCTTTTTCTCTCTATTTTGATTGCTAATTTATGTTGGGGAAAAAGGAATTTCGAAATTGACCACAGACATAAAGAAAGACAAACAGAAAAAAAAGAGAAAAACTAATGAATGAAAAAGGTAGAAAAAGAAAATCACAAAACAGGTCTGCCATCACGCAACATTAAGTCAGTCATCATATTGATTTGTTGCCTACTTTTGAGGGCTGGTTTCATAAGGTTTTAAAAAACCAAAAAAAAAAAAATAAATAATAACAACAAAATATGGTAGATTACTCGGTCATTCAAGGAGAACTGTTAAGTAGGTTTGATGACTATGGTACATAAAAGTAAAACAAAAGTAATAAATAAGAAACTAATGTTTGTCTGACGCTCCAAGTTTGGCTATGATTTTTGTGTTTTATTTTCAATAATAAAAAAGGTCAAAATACCTTGAAGTGAATAGAAGGAATACTAAGCAACGCCTAATTAATGGCAAACCTTTCAAAGAAAAAACATACAATCATGTGTACAAGCCCACAATTCTACTCTAGAAAAACAATAGATTTTTGGTGGATCCATTTCTCATTCTTTTTGTTCTCTGTTCTGTTTGTTGTTTAATACTCGTACAATATTTTGACAAACAACTAAGCTGCGCCTTGTTTTTTTTGTTTTGTTGATTTTTGAAACAGAAAAGCATCATGGTCAACATTGACGCCAATATCAAACCACACAAACCAGTTTAACCAACCAACATACCGACTAACCAAACGACCAACCAAGCAACAAAAACCAAATGCGTGTAAACAAAATATTGTATTTTTGAATGTTCTGTGTATCTATGTTGGCGAGTGTGTGTGTGTAAGTGAGTGTGTTTGTATTATATTACCCGCTGTGACTAACCTAACAGTTGAGTTGACTTGCTCATTATGCGCGTTAAAATAGCGTTAAATGTTGAACGGAAATACGATGGCGCGAAACCATAACACGACAGCAAGCAGTAACTGAATTCACATAAATTTGCTGCATACTTTTGAGCAAAAGCGAACTAAACACCATAGCCAGCCATCATCTTCATCATAATAAAAATGTCATAAATATTTCGACTTTAACTCATTTTACGCATTTTGTTTCAATTTATTACACAATTTTAATATTAAGTACAAGGACCAACAACCAACCAACCAACCAAGTGAGTCAAGTCAACCAAATGGTGGGTGCGTGAGTGGTTGAGAGACTCTTTCATTGTTGTGTTGATGGCGTCTCTTAATTTTTTCTAATTGTCTAAAATTTAGATAATTACACGCCATTAATTATTTACATAATAACTTGTTTGCTTGACTTGAACCTTTTTTTTGCTTTGTATATTTTGTGCTTTTTCATTTCCTTATTGTTTTCACCCCTTCGTGACACAACATCAAGGTAACAACAATAACAAATCTAACCATGGCAAGACTCACTAAATGTATCATTGGTGAGTTAGATACTTTATATGTAGTAGATAGATAGATAGATATATAGAGGACAGAGCATGGAGCGAGTATGCGGTTTATATTATGCATGAATATGAATGAAATTAAATTTACATAATTTATGACTTACTCAGCTTGAATTGTGTTCTGTGTAATTTTTTTGTTGGCGCGTACACTGTTGAACAAACGGTGGACGTTGCATAATTTTAGGCGGTGTTTATTGTGGCTAAAAAATATAAATTATGAAAGAAAAATATTAGTTGGAGAGGCATAAAAATGCCCTATTTTAATGGCATAGCAATAAGTATTTTATATTTGAAGGATGAGAGTAGATGGATAGAAAGAAGATGGAAGTGGGGAAGATAACAAACAATTGGGTTTGGAATAAATAAATGAGTGAATAAATAAATGATAATACATTATGATTATTAATTTATTTACATTTTAAATAGTCGCGTTGTCAGGTTGTCTTCTCTCACGCCTAAATTATGTTACTATATGTACACAACAGAATGACAGTTGCCACAAGGATAGAAGACAATATGCAAATACAATAGTTTAAGGTGTGTGAGTGATTAAAATGTTACTTGTTGGAAAAGTAAGATATGTGTCAGTTTTTTTTTTTAGATTATTTAAAAGGTGTGGTTGTAATGAAATCAGGCAAAACATTATCTTCCCTCTCTTAAATAGAAGTCAATAATATCAGAGACTAAAGAAACGTTAGATTTATAAAGATTACAATATTCCCCAGCTGGCTTGGTGATCTCAGGAGCTTCTGTTAGTTACTCTATCGCTTTTCTTCATTTTAACTTGCTTGTTCTCAGATTCTGAAAACATAATCAATAATGGGCTCAACTTCCTTGGGTTCTTATAGCCATTTATAAATCTGAAACTCCTATACTGCGATTGCAAGAAGTTTTGTACACTTAAATTGTATTGAACTTGCCAATTGAAAAGATGTGGAGGTCTTTTATTGAATGGAGTTTAATAGTTAGAATTTAAAGAATTTAAAGAATGGAGTGACATATTGTAATAATATTCAAATGTAAGGTTCAATATCGTGGATAATGAAGACACGAGGTGATCGCCTATGATTGAATGGGAGTCCACATCAGCAAAGCAGAACGCACATGCCATATGAAAGAAGAAGAAAATATACACCACTTTCTTGGCATATATCCGGTACTTAGAGATATACTTTGGGAAATCTCAACTATCAGAGAAAGAAATAATAGATGCTTTGAACGGTGTATAAAATATAGGAAAATAATAATAAACGAATTTAATAATTAAATATAATTTTTACATTATAACTAATTTACGTCATTTATATTGGACCCTGAAAAAAACCAAAGCATTGAACGATCTGCTTTCTCACTACAACGGGGCAGGTGAGTGTAGTAAATGTTGTTGCCAAAGGAGGCCTAAGTAATTAATCTTAGATGTATACATACGTATTTTTTTGTTGGTATAAACATATATGTCAAAGCAGACGACAATTAGTCATGCCAATTAACACACGTTCTTTGAAAATCTAAAAAAATCGAAAATTGTAAACTATACATAATTATATACTTAAATAAAGAACAAATCAATCTATCTAGTTAGAATGTCGAGTTAGTTTCTAGTAAGAGGGCAAATAAAGCCAAAGTTAGCTGGTTTTCATCACTTGTATCTTCAACTAAACTAGGAAAAAATTCCAATCAACCAAACCAGCAGATAAGCATCGATTGACTTCATTGTAATGTGTATAATATAAAAATCTTAAATAAAGGACGAAGCTACTGTGTTAGACAATGTTTGATACTAACTTCCTGTATACCAACAATAACAACGACAACAACAAATGTTACTACTGCAATACATATACATTACATTACATTGTATTGTAGTTGTTTAGAACATTGTAGCTTCCTGATTTAGCTCATATTTTTGTGTATTTTGTCCCCCTTTTTATTCTTTGTATTGTATTTTGAACGAAAAAATATGCTTTTGCTTGTGCTTAGTTGTTGTTGCTGTTGTACTATAGTTTTACTAAACTTTTGATTAAGCTTCAAGTTACTACTACGACTACTACTCCTCATACATACACACAAATACACAAAGACCCACGCACTTAAGCATGGCAAAGATAGATTTTTGTTTGTTCCATACTGCACTTGTACTACATCCTGCTTTCAAATAAGCTGCAGTCTTTTACTTTCTTGCGCACGCAAGTATGCTATATAATATACAACATATATTTTTTTTGTTTTACTTGTTAGTTTGTTTGCTGCTACAACAGCTTTTGCTTCAGGACTATTTTCATCATCATCCTTTATTACTTTTTTTCTTTCTATATTTTACTTCCTTTAACAAATGATGAGCATATCACATACATGCCCCAGGCATGCAAGCGAGTTTCCAACTAAACATGAACTCTTCTTAGACACAAGACAGGACATTGTAAGAGATTTAGCAGTTTCCTGTTTTGTCTTTATATCTTTCATATTTTTTCCATCATATAAAAAAAATGTTTTGCCAAACTAAAAAGTGAAAAACTTGTAACAGCAAAAAAAAGCAACAAATTTAATATTTCATCCTAGTCATTTGCCAAAAGTTTTTTCATTCAACAATTTTTTCCATAGTTTTATGAGTTTTTTTGTTGAGTTTTTCAATAACCCAAGCATAAAGTATTAGTTTTCTATCGACGAGTTTAACCAAAAATATCAGAAAACTAAACCAATGTTCAACCAAATTACCAAGAAATGCCAAAAGCACAATAAAAATACTTTTTCATGGTGTAAAAACTGAATGTGTAAGTAGTACCATACATGAACCACAGAATACTATGGTAACCAAGAGATGACGATGACATCAATATAAAGTAGAGTGAGTCTTAGTATGTATATCTGTAAGTGAATCACTGTACTAATGTGTGAGTGTGTGTGTGTGATAGAAGAAACAGAAAAACAACAAAGCCATAAAACGTACTTTTAATTGCATTTTCGTTGTAACGATGTAGACGACTGACTCCCTGCCAACATTTCCATATGAAGAAGTTAAGTGTATAAATGCATTTTCACAACAACAACAATAGCAACAGCTTCAAGCAAGGGACCTTACAAAACGAAAAAAAAAACATATCTAAAAATCTAACCTTAAACAAGAGATCGTTTGAATTTAGTTCAATAGAGTTAAGTTGAGTGGAGTAGAGTCGAGTTGAGCTGAGCTGAGATGAGTCTAGTAGAAGTAGAGTACAGTTAAGTTGAATAGAATTGAGTAGAAGTCGAGTGTTTGGAAAGAATTCTTTTGAAACAAAACAGACCATAACGTCGTCGTCATCCTCCTCTTGTTGTGTAACTATACTCACACACTAATTGCATAAAAGGACATCTTCACACTACACACAATACAAACAAATACACATATCACAAGGGGCAATTGTAATTCTCTGTGTGTTTGTCCCTCTTCTGTATGTGTGTAGATGTCCTTGTTTTAGTTTAGTGTGACGTTCGTTCTGTCGTTCAATCGGTCGTTCGTTCGGTCTTTCATTCATTTGTTTTAACTGGCATTCGAGTTTAGCATCATAAACTAGTACAGTTTATGGTTCTATGCGCTTTAGGAAGCACACTTTTCATTGCATATGCGTAGGCGCCATCATCAGGCGACAATCGCTGCCGTCATCATACCACAAGATCTTCTTTTGCTATTGCTATGTTGTTGTTTTGTTGCCAAAGTCTGAAAATAACATAAAATGTTTTACAGGCGCTAACATTTTGCAGTTTAATGACTCTAAAGTTCTTCTTTTTGCTACTATTTTCCACATCTTCTTTTCAGATATATTTTTCCTTTTAAACTTAACGATAATTGAATTCTAAGAAATCGATTGAAAAGGGTTAAAAGGAGTATACTTAACTTAAAATGTAGCACAAGGTTTTTGAAAACAAAACAAAAAACTTATCTTGTCTTTAAATTGTATAGAATATATTTCATGATTTCAGAATGGTTTTCAAGTCATTTCATAATAGTTTATTAAAATACAATATTTTATCATGATTAATAAATATTTTAAGCTCCTCGTAAAAAATGATTTTTTAGTGCTTAGTAAAAAGTAAGTTAATATAGAGAGAAAAACTCCGGTCTAAGAACACCAACGATTGTACTTAAATATAGAACACAGCAAATTGAGTTGCAGGCGGTGTAAATGTTCTTGAAATAAGTAATATTTGCACTTTAACTGAAATTCGAGACCAATTAAACTTGAATTGAGAACACACAAACATGAATTGAGAATATCTGCTTATCCCGCTCTCTGAAATGTGTTCTCATCTGTTTTACCTGACTGTCAAGAAATGTCATGTTTTTCGCTCGTATCTTGTATGTTTGTAAATTTTTTACTACGTCGGCCAGATTCGATTCGTCTTGAAAACTCAAGTGTCCAGGCTGGTTTTCGCCCCGAACGTAGTTGTGTTGACCAACTAAACACACTTCGTATCATCGTCGAGCAATCAATTGAATGGCGCTCCCCGGTTTACATGCTGTTCAAAGACTTGAAGAAAGCATTCGACACACTCAAGCGTAACTCCATATGGCTGGCTTTGAGCAGAAAAGGAGTCCCCCGAAGTTAATCCGCCTCATAATAGCTCTGTACGAGTACCCTGAGCTGGCGGTTTTTCACAATGGCAGCATCAGCGACTCATTCACCACCAACACTGGTGTACGGCAAGGCTGGAAGACATCATGAATAGCCTCACCCAGCAAAAGAGAACTGGCATTATGTGGAATCTCACACGGAATCTTGACGATTTGGACTTTGCCGATGACATTTGTCTCCTCTCGCACAAATTCTCCGATATGCAAGCGAAGGCGAACGAGATAAATATTGCAAGGACCAAAGCCATGAGAGTCAATCACTCGAGAACAAGCCATATAATGATTGACAGCTGTGCAATTGATTTCGTAGAAAGCTTCTGTTACCACAATATCAACAAATGGAGGAGCTGAAGCGGATGCTAACTGCATTGAGCAAAGCAAGGGCAGCATTTGGCCGGTTACTATCGGTATGGGCAAGTTCTCAAATCTTCAGACGCTCGAAATTGCGAATATTCTCCGCATGCGTGAAATCAACGCTATACGGAAGCGACACATGGCTGGTCTCGAACTCCATCACGCAGAGATTTCAAGCTTTCGTTAACAAGTGTTTGAGGATCATATGCAGAATATTCTGGCCTAACACTAACTCCAACGAGGCACTATGGCGTCTAACAAATGAAGAGCCTATACTGAAACAGATTAAGCGTAGGAAGTGGCGCTGGATTGGTCACACGCTAAGAAAGCAGCCAGAAAGCATCACAAGAATGTCGTTTGACCCGCAAGGAAGCAGAAGCCGCGGCAGGCCAAAAAACACTTGGAGAAGATCAACTTTGCGGGATCTAGCTGATGTCAATACCACATGAGATAGCGCTAAAATAACAACCCAGAATCGTGTGCAATGGAGAAGCCTTGTGGAGGCCCTATGCTCCAAACTAATAATATTGTCTGTTAAACCGAAGTAGTAGAGTTTACTTTGTTTTTACTTTATTTAATTTTGTTTTTTATTCTCAATCTTGTTTCGGTTTTTTTGAGTGCATTACTTTTGAATTGTATTGTTTGCAGTCGGGTTTTTAATTTTTTATTTATTTATTTATTTTTTATTCTATTTAACTCGACACCATTCAGTGTTGATAGTCCGCAAACACGAATTTTACCTTGTCTTAAGGGCGAAACAATTTTAACTGAGACCATTTTAGTCTCAATCCGCCAAGTAAGATAAGACCATATGGTGTCGTAATGAACAGGAAACATACTTGAAGTAACATTCATTTTTGTTGAATTAATTTCCTTAGGTTACTCAAAATAGAACAAAACTTACTTGATACAAGATTTTCTTGGACTGAAAATACGTGATTGAAGTGAGAACATTTCACTTGTACTGACTACATTCGTGCTTGACGGACTATCGTGACCGAATATGCACGATTTAAATCCAATGTTCTCGAATTTTTCTCTCTGTGTATATGTATTTTAAAAGCATAACTTTACGAAAGTCATTTTACTATTGACAACTCTTGATTATTTCATAAGGATTACTAATCATTTTATACTCTTTACAAATCCCTATATGTATGCTTTATATTGCCTTCTCTCATAATCCTACTACTATTAACTAATTTACATTACTTTTACCTCAAACTTATTTAAATACATTGTTAAATTTTAACTTTTCGGCAAAGATTTAATTAACATTTTGCAAATTTCCCCAACAAAAAAGGCAAGTAAAACTGACTGAATGAGTGCCTGCCTGTCTATCCGCATGTCTTACTGCATAATGTTGATGATGCTTCCTTTATTCATCATGCAATCTCATACTACTTATCATACATACTATGTATACTATTCTGTTAGTCCTTTGTATGCCGCTCATTATGATACAATACCATTGAAGCTTGTTGAGCTTCTTCTTTTTTGGGAAGCTGTAAAGTAAACTATACTTTTTGGCTTTTGGCAACATTTAAATTTCAAATTATGTACGCTAATTACGTAGAAACCTTTTAACGTAGCCACAAATGCCGTTGCTGCCTCCACGCCTTACATACAGACACTTTGAAGAGTGTAAGAGGATAAATTTTATACAATAATTAGCATTTAGTTAATGCGCACTGATAATAATGATGATGATTATAATAATGATAATGAGAATGTAGACTATAGAATAGAATTCTATTCCATTCTATTAAAAATGTAATTATGTAATGAATGAATGGATGAAAGAAATGCTTATATTTTGTAGTTGTGAGTGTTCATTTGGTTTAGAGATTTTGCCTCAGGCTTGTAATAAACCATTTCATTCCATTTCTGTTTTTTTTTTTTATTTGCAACTTGACTGAAGTATTAATCATTGCTGTTG
Source organism: Amiota communis (assembly GCA_037043315.1). NCBI lineage: Eukaryota > Metazoa > Arthropoda > Insecta > Diptera > Drosophilidae > Amiota > Amiota communis. The sequence continues at coordinate 3,264,059 of JBAMAV010000965.1, forward strand.
ATCATCCGCCCATTATTCACCATCATGATTATCATTTGCTTCGATACGATTCGATTGGATTGCATTGGATTTTCTGTAAGTCCAGTCAACCACAAAACGTTGCAATAAATTTTTACACGAGTTCATTAGCCAAATCAACTCGAAGCACTTACTTTATGCATTCATTCATTCATTCATTCACTCACTCACTCAGTCATTCCCTTTATTCATTCCACTTACTGATTGTGCGTGGTCAATATTTGCCTGCAATAATGCGCCACTGATTGCTCTGAATTGATGTTACTACTACTGCTACTGCTGCTTCTCTTACTGGTGATGTTGATGTTGCTGTTGCTGTTGTTATTGTTGATGTTATTCTTGTTATAAGCAGAGATTTTTTTTTTTTTGCTCTCATGCTTGAAGCTTTTCCAATTGTGAAAAAATAAATACAACAACACAACACAATAACATACAAACGAACGAACGCATATTAATGGATTCATGTCTATGTGTGCATTGTGTAAGTGACCCGCAGCAACAGAGTTCACTTGTTCAGTTGTTGTATTGTATGTTATGTTGTTGTTGTTGCTGCTGCTACTGATAGAACTTCCAGATATCAAATGCAATGGAAATATGCACTCAACAGAGTAGTTGAATACAAAAAATAAAACAGAAATGAACTGAACAAAAATCATAGAATATATCATCATCATCATCGATATTATCATTATTATGATCATCATCATCATGTATGTACATAAACTACTTGCCTTTCCTTGCCTTGCTTTGGCTGGTTTCAGTTCATTTTGTTTATTTGCTGGTGCTTTTGAATTGGCGTTGAAAGAAAAATCTCAGCAATCAAGCATTTGTACAGTTGTTTGTGGTTTTACTGATTTCATATTGCTCTCTCTACTATATACAACAACAACAGATATATTTTTCCATCTTTATGCAATTGGCTTGTTGTTGATATTGAACATGCCGCAAGCAACAAATGTTGTTGCACTTAATATGCGTCCCTTGATTCATTTCTGTTGTTCCTTCCTTCTACCATTGAATTTTGTGCAATTTTTAAGTTAAAAATCCGTGAAAAAGATTTCTTACATCTTCCACTATTGTATTGCATGTGCAATGACTTTTCAAAATGATAGTGTATAAGGAAAAAGAGCAAAGGAAAGGCATAAAGGCACTTCAACAACACTTGGACACTTTTGTACTAAGTATATGAACACAAAAAAGAAATTTCCAATTTATTGCACACAAAATCATGCAACAAATAGTAGTAGTAGTGGCAATTGGGTTAGAGCACGTCAATCATTTATCAAAGTGAATGAGTATTCGACGATTCTCTCTGTCCACTCGTTCATTTGTTCAGCAAAGGCAATCGATATACAAGGATATGAGGCTGCTCCTGTATCCTCGTCATCGTTGACTAAATGAACATTTTTGGTTAAACATTGGTTGAAATTTTGTGGTGTCATCATCAAATGTTGGTAATGGTTTATGCTACCGCCATCACACTGCACTCTTTTTCCACTTGACACATCAACAGCAGCAAAAGCAGCAACAGCACCCGACCAAATTGCTGAAGCTTGGAGCAGCTAAAAAAGCAACAACACAACAACAACACCAACATGTTGTTTTATGTACACACGTTGTTTATGGATATTTTATACATATACACATATACAAAAGCATATAAATGTATATGTATGAATGAGAGTGTACACAAAATCAAGCAAGATTCAGTTCATCGACCACTTAATTTATCCTGCTGAGCTTTGAGTAAAGCGCTTTTATGTGTTTTTGGCGTTTGTTCATTCTTTCATGGGTTCATATCCCCAATACTATCTAATACTTCTTGTCTGCCGCCTATCATCCTAAAAGTATGTATGCTTATGCATATCCTCATTATTATCATCATCATTGTTGCTTTTCTTGATTCTGTTGCTGCTATTGCTGGCAATGCATACATAGAAATGCACTTAATTGCTTTGTGTTGGCGGCTGTTTGAATGAGCAAGTGAGTTACTACTAAGTGAGTGAGTGAGTGTACTATATCGGAGATTTTCCTTTTGCTTAAAGACTTTTCAATAATTGCATTCCTTTAAAAGAGAAAAGAAGAATACCCATCGTTGATAAAAAACTTTAATGATACAAGCCAGAGTTTGAAATGAAGTTACAGAATTACTCTTTCTATCATTTTTTCTTTTTTAAATTTGCAAAAATATATGATTCTCAACTCTCAGAAAATTAACATTTAATTTAACCCACTTAGTAGTTACTAGATTCGATCAGTTGTTCCTCAGTCTATCACTGTACCGACTTGAATTGAAATTTTTTTGACTATCAACAATAGGCTACGTCTAGATCGTGGTGAATGCGACTGTTCCTAACATACCAAGGGCAACCAGTGATTGGGCACAGTAGTTCTGTAATCTTTGCACTTTCAATCGATGGGACCTGGCTGCAGTTCCCTATATTTGAATCCTATATCTCCATATCGGTGCGATAACTTGGTAATAAACAGTCCTCTTATTCTGCAGCAACAGTCGGCTTCTTCCACATAGTAGCCAATGATCAATATATTGGCATAAAAATTACATTCGCCCCATCCAACGAAGAATACCTTTTGTAACCATAAAACTTTCATGAAAATACGTTGCCATTAAGTAAGATACCAAAGGTACCAAAGAATCTGGTCTCCGTATTATTATAGTAAACGGGGTGCACCATTTTTTATGTCGGTACGTAAACATTGAATAACTTTGAAAAAAAAAAGAAAAACCGATTTTTCTATATGGGGTATTTATATTCAATTTGGTCCTTTGCCATTCATTTGTTCTAATTTTTGAATACAATAGCAATTAAGTGGCCGCCTCTATTGTCAACAGCAAAATGTGCCCTTTTGCTGCGTTTTCCATTACAATACAGCTATGGTTTCGGCTAGAATGTGTGCCTTGAACTTGTCAATGAGTCTGAGACGTGTTGGCGTACACTTTGCTTTTCATATAACCCCACAAAAAGAAGTCCTGAGGGGTCAAATCTGGAAATCTGGGTAGCTAGTTAATGTTCCCTCTTCTCGACATCTGACTGCAATAATATTTTTGTGAATTGTATTTTATATGGAATCAATTGCTGAGCGGTGGCGATACGAGACTTTTGGGTTCTGGTCAGCGGTCCCTCTGATCACTTCAACCAGTTCATTGGAAGGTCTTGGTCGTTGATGAACGGCATGTTGATGATTTCTCATTGTGCCGTGCTCAACCAAATTCGACACCAAACGACGAATAGTGTTGTTAGACGGTACCTGTTGGCCACAATATTTTCGACGATATCACTAATCGGCTCTTTGTTTCGTAGTGAAGCGATTTATAGTTAAAATTGTACTCAATTGACGTTTCAAAAATATGTTGACTCAAATCAATCGTTTGACAAATGTTAAACTTATTCAATGTTTACATACCGACATAAAAGATGGCGCACCCTGTAGATATTTATTTCATATAAAGTTCTGATTCTTAGTGTTTTGAATTGTTTATTCACTTCATTAAAATCATATATGTAGTATATGCAAAGCCATATAGCATGAATTTCAATACTCGATTTGAATTTGTCTTCTAGTGGTATCAGACACTCAAACGTTCAGAATTACTTGATATTCTTCAATCATAAAATGTGGAATTTAGATTTTCTTTATTGAGTTTCTATCATATATAATCATATATTTCTATATTAATAAATCTCATAGAAAAATTAAATTTAAAATTACCAAGAATCCTTGAAAATATTAAGTGACTATTATTTCAACTTAAAATTCTGTTATGGTCAAGAGCATATGATATTCGGTTGCAACAGCTGTGTGCGTTACTACTATTCGACACTTTGCTCACGCACTTGTATTTCATTTTGAACATTTACTATGTAAAGTACTCAAATGAGGCATAGTTTTCCATGTTTCCCATTGTGGCAAACAACAATATATCGACGACGTCGTTTCAATGATGATGACGATGATGATGACGACTACGGCAACGTTGTACAAAATACTTTTGCTCATTCATTATGCATTAATGTAAATACGGTAAATGTTGTCCAATCATTAACATAATTGAATTACAAACAAGCGTGTGTTGCTGTCCCAATCCTGTTGTTACAACTGGGCAATACGGAGTATACGTATACATATAGTAGTTAAATGCTCATACCGCATGCCAAATGCCAACAACATGAGACCGGCGCCATAGGCCCATGACTTTTTAGTGTAATTTAACTTCTATTTTTTTTTTTTAATTTTTGGTTTGGCGTACAATCTACGTGCCACCTAGAGAGAAGATCTAATGTTTGTTATTGTGTGTATGTGTGTGTGAGTGTGAGTGTATGCGTGTGCATAAATCGCGATTTTAATTACTTGCTTGACTAATGGATTGTGTGTGTAAAACGACTATATAATTTTGTTGTTGCTGATGAAATTTCAATTTTTGTACATTTTAGCAAAACACAAATGAAAATTAAATATTTCATGCATATGCATGTGTATACCATACATATGTATGCAAGTATATGTGTTGACAACAACATTAAATTGTTAATATATACAAAATAAAAATCATATAAAGAGAAGAGAAGGGATGAGAAGAGAACGGTAAAGATGGGAAGAAATAAAATCAAAATTTTATTGCAAACACAGCAATTCAATTTCTGTAGTTAAAAGCTTCAATCATTTTCAATTGCCACAAAACTAATGGTTTATCATAAAATATTCATGTACAACACATTCACACACACACACATACACAAGATACACACAATTACATGCACAAACGTGAAAATGTACCTGATTCACACATTGAATGTGATGAGCCAATAACAAGTGCAAAAACTCATCATTACCAGAAGCAGGAAAAAAAAAAAGAAAACAGGAACTGCAACAACAAACAGAAAATGGTGGTAAAGCAAAAAAAAAAAAGAGAAGAAAATTGTTTGAAGAAGGTAGAAGAAACCAATTTTTGTGGCAAATAAATTACAAATGTGTGAGTTGCTTTTTTCCAAAAGCCTCTGTGCCGGGGCTTCCCTTTTACCAATAAGTTAGACAAATTGACTGAAAGACACGAAAGACAGTGGGAATGGAAAGAGAAAAGAAGAGCAGAACAGAACAGATAAAAAAGTATGTTAAAAGTGACAGGAAAGTGGTAGGTAGAAAGGTATGTAGGTGTCTGGTCTGATTTGTTTTGCGGTTACTGAGTGTTTCACATGTGAATTATTCATCCATTCATTCATTCATTGATTTTTTCATTTGCTGTTCATTCATTTGTTATTGATTTTTCTTTCCATTTCTTTTATATATTTTTTCGAAAAAGACTCAATTAGCAGCATTTTAATTTTTACCTTTTATAATTTAAATTACAATTTCAACCAAATAACCTGATGTGACCAGAACCTCAAAACCAAAAACTTAAGCCAAGCTCTGGCTGACTTCAGTCCTGTCCTGTTCACTTTAGGAAACAAATTCACCTCATCACCATTTGTCACTTTCATCTGTGTGAATGAATATTGACTACAACATTAACAATTTTATACCTTAAGCTGAGTGTTGAATGACCAAAAGTAACCAAAAACAACAAGCAACCATTCAAAAGCAACACAGAGCAGCAGCAGCAGCAGCATCAACAGAAATATAGCAACTCTCACATGTATTCAATAGTCCTTGTGCTACAGTTGTCTGTATTGCTTGCTTGCTTCTGTACTATACTATACGAATGAATGAGTGAGATTTAAGTTTAAATGATGCATGAAGCGGAACCGGATGTGGCTGGCAGTCGGTCGGTTGGTTGGTCATAGTGGCCAGAAATCAGACGTGCATGCACTACAATAGTATATACAATAATACAAACGATGTACTTATACTTATGTAGTAGAGTATAAAGTAGAAAAGGCATTTTGAATGAATTTTAATGTTTTTCTTTTCCTTTTCTCAATATATGTATATACAATTAAATATAATTAAATTAAATTCACTCACTTTATCACTTCTTTTCTTTTTTCTTTCTATTTATAGATGAATCGTACTTTACAGCTCAAGCCAGCTGAAAGTGAAAGTCGCAGCGGTAAGTGTCAATTATAATAATACAAAAAAAAGGAAACTTACTATTTCATAATCTTTCTGTAACTTTTTATTTATTTTTATTGTATCTATTACCTAAAAAGAACCTTTTTTTTGATGAAAGAAAATCAATGGAAATTGATTAAGAATTTATGATAATTTTTCTTTTTTAAATTACCTTAATCATCATACTTGTCTTTGACATTCTTTGCCACATATTGGTTAAGGAAAATTAATAGAAATTGATAAAGAATATAATTTTTCCATTATAATTATCAGCGAAATAATCATACTTGTCCCCTTGTTGCCTTTCTTTGTCTATCATTATTAGTTTTTCTTTTATAAATAAAAACAATGTAAAAGAAAAGAAAAGACTTCTTCCCTCTTAAAGGTAATGCAAGTCCTTTTTGTAATATGAAACAAAATTAGAGACTGATTTTTCTTTCCAAGTAAATGGTATTGATTCAGTTGATATGATGGAATATGAAATTGAATCTGAGAGACCATAGAGATTTTACACCTTAATGCCTTAAAGGTTTTGTTCTTCAATTTGTAATTTTTTTTTCTGCATTTCTTTTTTGTGTTTTTGTTGTATTTTCTTCTTCATACTTCGATAAGCTGTCAAAAGTGTCTGAAAATTTGATATTTGAAAAGTTCTGGCAAAAGAGAGAAATATTGAAGGTAGAAATTGAAAGAAAAACAATGACAAGGACAAGAAAAGTAAAAATAATAGCAACAACAACAAGAATAGCAACGTATGTCAGACATGTTGTTACTTTGTTGTTGTGGCTGTCAGCACCAGGACTTGCCACATGCTGCCTTATGACAATTTACTGAAGACGACGACGACGACGACGACGGCAACAACGACTGTGGCACCATATTGTCTTTAATACACATAGACACTTACACATATTCACAGATGCATACTCACTTAATAAACACATACATACATACATACATTTGGTTTTGACACTACTACTACTACTACCACTAAACACTCCACTGCTTTCGCCCATGAATTTTATATCTTGCTCATATTGTTTAGACATCATTTTCCTTTTTGACGACTCATCGATTGTAATGTAAATTTTTTCTTTCTTTTCTTTCAATTTACATAATTTTATCAACAAAAGTCAATTGGGTCAAGACTCTCACACACACACACACAGACACACAATACAATACAATAGCTTGCGATGAAGTTTGATAACATAAATGAATTCAAAAGGAAACTAAAGAGATATTTTTAAAGTACCCATAAATTTGAAAGATATTTTCTCTCATCTCGCATAAAAGTATGCAATATTTTAATAAATTACTTTGTTTTGTATTACCTGCAAGACTTTTTCATATCATTTATTACATACAATTCCTTGAACTCTCATTCTCTTTCTCTGTATCTTTTAAGTCACTTGGCTTGCAACAAATTTATATCTTATCGCTGTTATATTCTTCTCCCCACATGGCATTAAAGTTTCGAATACAGAAAAATGATGATGGAAAACACTTTAGTTTTTTTTTCTTTCAAAAAAATCATCATCATAAGTAGCAACAGTAGCAGCCACAATACTAGAAATGTCACCTTTATTTAGTTTACTTTTCTTTACAGTGTGTGAGTTTGTTGACTGACATTAAAAACAACAACTACAACTACAACAATAATAATGCTGCTGGTTTGTCCAATTTCCCCTTTGGACGTTTGTCACTTGATACAAATATGTATACGAATGACCTTTAAACTTCGCCAAAGGACATGAAAGTACTAATCGTTTCGTTGCTCCCCTTGTCATTCATTCATTCATTCATTGGTTGCAAAATTCTATTCTATTCCCTTCATCATCTTCATGTTTCTCTATTTGTAATATCTTTCTACCAAAAGTTCATTGTGTGTATGCGACTTTGCAGCGTCTTTCATTTCATTTATGCTGCGCACATAGAATGTCCTTTCTTTCTTTCTTTCGTTCATTCATTTTGGGCGTCTTTTTGCCTCAAATCTTATCCTTAGAATTTGGCAACAAGCAGCAGTAGAGGCAACAATTTAAACTTTTCTAATCCGCTGGGGATTGAACATCAGCAGCTTGAACTTTTGTTGAGCTGCAACATTAAGTCAGTTAGTCAGTCAGTCAGTTGGTGTCGGCAATTCAGACGATTCAATGATGATGATGATGACAACAACGAAGACGACGACGACGACAGTGTAGATGAAGACGATTCAACTCAACTTAACTTCTTCTATCTTTGACTTCAATTATTGAAGAATGAAGGCAATGAATGAATCAAGCAATCAAGTTTTTTTGTTTTTTTTTTTTTTATTATTATTTTTGGCTGCTCTAAGCGAAAGACTTTTGTTCCTAAGTATGTGTGATCCTCTGATATATCCTTTTGTTCTTGTTGTTGGTGTTGTTGTTGGTATTGGTTTTGGTCGCACAGGAAGAACTTTTTAAGAAAATTTAAGCGCTCAAGTTTTAGTAGCTTTAACTTCATCTTCATTTTCTATTTCTACTTCTTCTTCCAAAGCCAGCCACTTGCTTATCGGCATACAACACACATTTATACGAGTACTCATTCTCATTGAAACAAACAAACGAACAAACAAAGTTATCCTTTGGTCTTTATTTTGAGCTTATGCGCCTCTTTTTTGCTTCTTTTATTTTATCTCAAACATTTTAAGCTTATTCCCTCTCTGAGTATTTTTGCCATTTTAACAGATTTTACTATGACTTTTGACTTGACTTTGGCAAATGCAATTATTGCGACAACTTTAATTGCTTGCGGTGTACGCTGACTTGAGCTAAGTTTAATAACAGAGAGACTAGGGACAAACAAGGAGGGTGTGTGATTAAACCAAACCTGAGGTTTTTAGTTTGGATTTGATTAAGGCAACAAAAGTTAAAAGGACAAAGTCCAAGTCAAGATCAACAGAAATAGTTTGTGAGATTTATTTAAAGTTGAATAAATCTTGAAGTCCTTTTTGCATTTAATAAAAATTTAATAAGACATGAATACTTTATACAGAATACCATAAAGATGCTTCCTTCAACAAATGAAAATTTATTACGCGTTAAAAGGTGATATAAATTCACACAAATAATCACAGACAGGACATCATCCATATCAATGTATGGTTGGTTGTTCATCAATTTTCACTAAATATATAAGAAAAGAACAGGAGCAACAACAGAATAACAAGAATCAAGATGAAATGATTAAATGAAAATGAAATGAGAAGTCGCAACAGCAGCACGTCAACATTGAAGAATATTTTGTGGCAAATGCGCGAATATCCTGTCATGATGATGCCGATGATGATGATGATGTTGATGATGTGTGCGTTTGAGTTTCAACTAACATGAAGTTCTTTTTATCTTCATCTTTTGCTTCAACGTTGTCATCATCTTATATCATATAGTCAACCATCCGTTACTGTTTCTATTGCTATTATTGCTGTTGCTAGTTGCTGTTGTCTTCAACTGTTGGCTTTCTTTTGTTGATGACTTTCATCTTATTTACAAAAACCAAAATACTTTTCTGAGTTTTCTAGCTTTTGTTCTTCTAATAGTAGTTAAGTTAAGTTATGTTGATATACCTACATACATTCCTATATATATTTTTGTTTTACTTCATTCTGTGTTTGTCATGGACACAGTTTAACACTCACACATGAATATAAGTTCAGACAGAAAACACATTTGATTTAGTTCAACGTGCCTCAAATGCATGTTTCATCATTATCAGCATCATATTGTCTACAATTTAGCGCAAGACTCACAGGCACACAGAGATACTCATCACACAGTCATACATACAAACATATATTACTAAGAAATGAAGGAAAGTTTTGCGCGTAATTTGTACTTGTCTAACACGTAATGATGTCACGTAAATTGCATACGTAAGTTCGTTACGATTTTTAAATTGAGCGAACGCCGCCAACCGACGAACGAAAAATAAGAAAAAGAAAATATTCTTCTTCTTAAAAACAAATGAAAGAGGACTCACTAACTCAATGAATGAGCGAATGAATGAATGAATGAGTGAATAAGAAAAGAGAATAAGATGAGAGTTAAAGTTAAATTAATATTACGCATACGACATGTCGCATGCAAAGAATTTTAACACACCTTTCTTATTTATTTCCATGTACTTTTTTTTCTATAAAAGGAATTTCTTTCCTTCTTTTTTTGCTTTCCTTCATTGCTGACACACATAAATTTTGAAATCTGTTTTTTTTTTTTGCCTTCTATGCTATTGTGATCAGCAGGAGCTAGGAAAAGAAATTCAGGAGCAGCACTAGGATGAGCAGGAGTAAAGGCAGCACAGATTTATGTTTCTAACTACGCATTAATTTCCTTACCTTATCCTAATGCGCAATGCTTGTGTTACTGACTTGCTACTGCTGTGTATCCATAAGATATACACACATTCGCTGTCTTCTTTTTTATTGTTCCTATCCTTGCTTGTATACCCTGCCAGTGTCACACATCAGTAAATCACCCACAGATATATACACACACACACACACATACATAGTCTCTGAACGGTATGTAGCTTCATTCATCATACTTATAAATATTCATTTCCTTGCCTGTTTCCTTTTTCGGGCAGAGGCAGGAGCAGCTCAGCACTCAGAGGAACACAGCAATTCAATGGCGCGGGTGCTCTCACTGTTTGCAATCAAAAAAAAAAAAAAAAATATATGAGAAGAAAAAAATGATTGCAAAAGATTAAAAATCAACTCCATAAAATTTCACATCACCTTTGATGATAAATTACATAAAATTAACAAAGCACATCGTCCATGTGTGTGTGTGTGTGTGTGTGTGTGTTTGGTGGATGGGTGACGACGACGACGATAATGATGATGATTATGAAGAGAGTGAGTGAGTCTTTACTAACTCATCCTACAGATGAGTGTTGTTTGTTGTTTGTTTATTTGTTTGTAAAAAGTTCATTAAGGCGCATGAAAAAAAAATATGTGAAAAATAAAATAAATAAAAAATTATTTATAGCATAGTCAAAGGCTCATTCCCGAACACAGATTGAAAATGACATGTGAAGGTATGCTGCGTGGGAAAGACATTTCTCTTCTATTCTTCTCTTTTCACATTTCACTATTGTCTTGAAAATCAAATCAGAAAATTGAAGTGAAAGGTTTACAGTTGCGTGGGTTTATAATAGATACTCTTCTTCATCTTCTTCTTCTTTACTGCTGCTGTGTTGTTGTGATGTTCCCAAAAGTATGCACAAAAAAAAAAAAATGCTGATTAGTGCCACTTCAAGAACAAACAAACATACATTTCATGAACTGATGCTGATGCGGATTCTCCTGCTGTTGCTGTCTAACTGAATCAAAATACATATTGTAGAAAAAGAAGACAGCTTCAGCCGACAAAATGACAGATAGACAGACAGTCAATGTCAGTCAAACCCTTATCAAAAAAGCCTAAACAAAAACGAATGCCAGCATTTACTATATGGATTTTTTTCCTCTGTGTTTTTTTCTTCCAATTTGTATTATTTTGTGCCCTTTCTCAAGCTCTTTTCACTGAGTCATGCATAATACTTATATATACTAAGTATATGAGTGAAAGACCCTTGAGATCATCACACGAGTATGTAATCGTATGTTAAAGTTATCACCAACTTACTACTTTGGCACAATTTTTGTATCTTTTTTCCATCACTTTCAACTCCAACTTCCACATTTTCTTTGATTCTCTTGTCTTAGGCTTAAGATGATGATATACAAATAGTATAAAGTAATACACGTATGCCACCTACTTAGTTGTGGGAAGGGAATGAAGGGGGTGATTGAAGATAAAACTTTTCCCTGTTGTATTGTTGTTTGTGTGCTGTGTTGTGTTGTTGTGCCCCTTATTGCCACTTGTTTTCTGCTTGATTATTATAGACACTCATCAAATTGAAAAGCAATGAACTATGAAAGACACTCTCAACTCTACTACTACGAGTATAGTATAGACAGAGGCAAGGAAGTGTAGTGAAGTGTGGTTACATGAAAAAAATTGATAGAAGAAGACATTGTATTGATAATATGCAGAACTATGTTAGTAATGAGTCAAGTTGTCGTTGTGTTTTGTTAGAATAAAACTTGATAAAAAGTATTACTAAATAGTAGTACCGAAGCGAAAGAACTTTTCTCATTTTCTACAAGAATAGATACAAAATGTATAGATACTATGGCACCCAGTCTACTTTAGATTCTTTTCCTTACACATGATTACGCTTTTGCTTATTTGAAAGCGAAGCAAATGAATGAGCAACTGAAAGAATGAATGAATGAAGGAAGGCCATAGAAACTTTTTCGCACTAATTTAATGTTATGCCTTTATTATTATATTGTATTATTTCTTTTCTTTCTTTACGTTCTTTTTGTTTGTCTTTTGCATGTATGTATATGGCTATACTAGTCCAGTCTGCATTTGGGAACAACATACATTTTGATTAGTTTTGGTTATACGAAAACTATCCTCATTTATTTTACTTGAGGCTTGGCTTGTTATTTGGCAAATGCAACATGAAATTGTTTCTTTTTTTATGATTCAAATCGATATATACTTATGTATATAGTAGATCCTAAACGAACACAAAATGTATTCACATATTATTTTGCAACAATACAAAAAGATATGCCACAAATATTTTCTGACAAAACTCCATAACCAAAGAGATACTTACTAAATAGTGAATAGAATGGAATGGAATAGAATGGAAGGGAAGGAGGAGGATTACTGATTCAGTTCAACTTCAACTTCATATATGGTAGTACAATATATGCTTTTGATTAAACCATACATACAATTTCAAATGATACGACGAACTCAATAAAAGACAAATTCAATTGAATTTGAAATGAATTGGCAACAAAGCAGCAGCCGCCGCAGCAATCGCATCATCTCCCTAAACAAAACCAAAAATAAAAAGAAGGTGGATACTTGGTTGCTGGGTTTATGGCATCATGAAGAGATTGACAATGATTGGCTTCCTTTTCACTTATAACTTATGTGTGTGTGCGAAGAAAGAAATATGGTATTTTACCTCATTTTGAACTTCTTATTTCTTATTCATTTGATCAATACAATTTATGACATCAAAAATATATAGTACATATAAGTCCCAATGATATAATAATAACAATAAAAAAAACCCACACATACACGGAAATAAAAATAATGAAGTTAATATGAGACTCTAATAAGTCCCAGAGCAGCAATGTCCTGGTTTTTTGATCAATGACTAAAAGTCATCAGTGCTCTCTAATGGAAGCCTAAATGTACACAATAATTTGTTCTTATATTGTCAGAAAAAAAAAGATGGAATATGAAAAGGAACAGAAATTGTATTTCAAACTTGAAAAGCATTTGTGCCCTTCCATCTTAAGTTCTTTTTGTGTGCAAAAAATAAAAGCAATATTTTGTTGATTTCTTTTCATTGCCTGCTTTTTGGCGTTTTGTTGCTTAAGCCATAGCATCATAAACAATGCTGAATGCTGCAAAGCTGCTGAGTGAAGCTACTATAAGAATAAAACCAAATTTAGGTTTTCTTTTCTACTTTTTCTTTATTCATTTCATTCATTCTTTCTATCATGTCTTTTTCCTGTGGTTTTTTTTATTCAATCTAAGCACTAACACTCATGTATGAACAAACAGACAATGAATGCCTTAAAACATGCAGAAATCAGCTTAAATTCACACGTTCATTCTTTTGGTTCAGCTCAGCTCAACTCAGTTCACTAGAGTTTAGTTTAGCTTGAGTCCGTTCAGCTATTGATTGGATGAAGGACAAAAAACTAAAGACTACAATAGTAATGATGGTTATGATGATGATGACGAATTTGTAGAATCATCATTATTGTTGTTGTGCTAAAAGAATCCACAGTTAAGCATCAAAGAACAGAAAAACTGTAATATACATTTTGGGGGTGGTGCTCCTGCTACTACAATTGTACTGATGATGATGATGATGATGATTATGATGGTGCTGATGATTCAGTAGGCTTTTATTGTTTTGACCTTTTTTCATCAGCGTGAGCTTGTAGCTCTCAAAAGCGAACACCGCCATCAAAAGAAAATCGATTTTCTTTTCATATAAAAACACACTCATACACACACATTCATTTATTTACGCATTTTGGGGGAGAGGCAGACAGACAAAGCGCCAACAAATAAAAGTAAATCACAGCATCACAAGTTCAAATAAGCGATAATAAGTATTTATATGTGTTTTTCTTCATTTTTCTTTTTTTGCTTACATTCTTTTTTTTTTGTTTTGTTTTCTTTACTTACTGCCTAAAAAGTAGGCAATGTGTTTTCTTTTTCTTTTCGTTTCTTTTCTTTATACACAATATACTTATACAAGCAAAAGTTGTATACATTGGTAGATAGAAACATGGTGATAGGCGCCACATCCATGGGTAGGCTGGAAAACAGCCACGCTAAATGTGTTTTAATGTTTTTAAATTTGCTTTACTTTGCTTTTTTTTTTTTTTTTTGTGCCATTCCCAATAGCCTACTGTGTGCGTCTTAAATATTTAAACATACTTTTAGGAGGGCAGCTGCTCATTGCTTTTGCGAAAACTTTGCAAACGCGTTTCGCATCATTTTTCTTCATTTTGAATTTACTGCTATCGTTGCTGCTGTTGCTGCTGCTGCTTCTTGTTTCTCAATTTCTTTGTTTTTCTTTCATTTTACTTTTTGTGTTCTCTCTCTTTTTCTCTATGGATTTATCTTCTTTTTTTTTACGAGCGAGTGAAGCCTGTCAATTGGCTGAATGCCTCGTAAAAATTGTTGGCAAAGACTTTGTTTTCGTTGTCGTTCTATTGAGGTTTTTGTGGCTTCATGATGCCTCTGGCCAAATTGGCCAAAATTGTATGTGTTGAGAGGAAAAAAACCAAAGTGATTTGTTATATTGAAACTGGTACTAGTGTAGTGTAGTAGTCCTCATATTTTTTGTATATATTTTGCCGGAAACGGAAACGCACAATTTTGTTCAGAGTTCTCTTCTTTATTTTGTTTGTTTACTTGTTCACATTCGCTTATGGCCTCTTTAATCATTTCTTTTTTTTTTTTTTTGTTTTCTTTCTTCCATTTGTGTTTGTTGTGTGTATTGTGTCGTAAAGCAAAAAACTTTCACCGTATTTATTGAAGCGACAAATGTCATCATTAGCGTTGTTCAATTGCCGCCATTTTGATGTTAAACAGTTTCTAAACATCATTTATATAATGGCAGATCAAAAATGGAATGTTTTGACCTTAGATAATGGGAATCATTTAAGACTAATAAAATTACATATTAACATAATGCTGATTTGCATTCATTAGTGTTGAAAAGCATGCTACAATATATCAATAAATGTACTTTATGGCTTTCTTAGACCTTGTTCACACTCAGCATGTCTGCAACTTTGTACCAGCAACAGCTCGCAGTTCTGCCGACGTTTTCATTGTCTTCTCTCTCGCGTCTCTCATTGCTTGATCATTTCTTTTGGCTTGCTTAGACTGAGGATGCATGCGAAATGCAGAACAAAGTGGTTTGATGAAACAAAAATGAATAGGAATGTGAAAATAGTTGCTAGAGTACTAATGCTGAGTGTGAACAACATGACGTTACTAATGAAGAATCAACGGTACGATCTTCTGAACATAATAATATTCAGTTGTAGTTCTACTTACAAATATCTACTTATTACTTACTTACATATGATTTCGTTACCACAAAAAAAACTATGGTGTAGCCAAAAGGGAAGCTACGGCAAACACAATTGCTTGAAAAACATAACCCATATTCGTGCTTTGAACTTAATTATATTTACTGATCTTATCAATATGCGACAATTGTTTCCTTTCCTCCTTTCTTTTACTTTTTGGTATATTTAGATTATCATAAAACTGACAGACAGTAGACTTTCTCTTTTTTTATGCCTTATCGTAGAGCAAAATATGTTTATTTGTTGTCTACTTATATATGCTTATCATTTATCAATGTAAATGAAGCTAAACACGAAACTACAAATGAACTCAAATAGAAATACTTGGAAGGAGAAACGAAAAGAAATAAGTGAATCCGCAAAAGCCAGTCTCTCTTCCTTGTAGATAAGAAACACGCAATGTCCTATCGGATGTCCAAAGCATGTCACATTCTCATTCCTAATATTATTATTATTTTTTTTTTCTTCTTTTGGGGAGTTTTTTATGAGCAATTAATATTTGTTTGCCATCTCTTTATATTTGTGTGTCGTTAATGTGTCTATAGACAAAGCAATCAATGACAATAATTGCTCTGCCAAAGAAAGAAGGTCCTGTCTAATGTCAATGTAAATGTAAATAAATTATTCTAAAAAAACACAAAAATGGTGTTTCGTTTTATTTATTCCGCATTGAATCCCTTTGGGGCTTATATCAAATTGAATTCAAATTAAAGTCAACATGAGTCATTTGTAAGAAATTGAAATCCTCACACTTTGCTTTGCTTAAAATGGAATTTTCCATTCATATACCATAGATAGGACACTGTGTCTCTTCTGTTGTATACACAATACAATAAATGTAATTATTTCTTTTTTTTATTACTTTTATTTGTGATAAACATCGAAACATTTTATTGCATTGCATTATTGTCATTATTATTGTGTGGTGGTCATTGTTTCAATAACTAAAATTGTATTTTTTTTTTGTATTTTATTGTTACTTTTTCTATTGTTGCATTTTATTGTTCTATTTTGTTCTCTCTCTCTCTCTCACGCTCTCTGTCTCTGGAAGTAAAATACTTCGACTGTAATCTTAATTGCACTTAGAGTGCATTGCATTGTTGTGTTGGTTAATAACAATGAGTTGTTCTCTGCAACCATCATCATCAACTAATAATGATAATGATGATGATAATTACTATTGTTCATGGGTCAAGTTGTTCAAAGGACATGTGTACATTACATTAGTACTTGAAATTTAATATAAATGAAAATTTATTTAAATTTTAAAGTTGTGGCAAATGTGGTAAACACATGCATGCCACATTGCACACACACACACATACAGACTTAATGTGTTTCTGGTCTTTGTAATATGATGATGATGATTTAATTCAAATCACAAGAGTCTTCTATGAAACATAAGCAACATAATTCTACATTATATACTCTAATACTAAATATTTAAACCAAGAGAGGTAGAGGTGTCAAGTATCTTGTAGATATTTGTGTACCACAAACACGCAATATCGCATTTTAAAGATCAGTCAATTCCATTCAAAGGAAGACTTAACACCAACTGTTGGGTTGGCTTATGTGCCTCATATACTTTTGAAATCTTGATAGCTTAATAGCAAGGAAAAAATATACTTAGAAAAATAAATGCCAAAGACAGAAAGTTGAGAAAGAACAGAGCAACAACAACAACAAAAAAACAACATTTGAAGGCGATAAAAAATAATAATAAAATAAAATAAAGAAAAGAAAAGAAAATATACACCAAGGACCAAAGGACTGCAAGCAAAGCATTAAGTAAAGTAACAGCAGGACATACTTTGGCATTTTATTTAACGATTTTAAATATGAAAATAGAGAGAGAGTGACTTTGGTATACTTGGACTAACGACATAATAGCAACGACTTTTGTTAATTTACGTAAAATCAATAGAAATGTGTAAAAAGAAAAGAATAATGAGGCATGCAAAGAAAGGCATTATCCTGTTACTGCGTCAGGTTGAGTCATAAAAGAAAGTAACTATGTATGTATGTAAGTAGGAAAGAGATATAGTAAAAGCCATGCCGGCTGTAATGGTCAGTCAGTCGTCAGTGCATAAAACCTAACGATGTGCAAGTAATGTTGCATACTTTTAGGCTTGCACAATGTTGCATTATGCAATGAAGAATAAGAAATGTTATGTGTTTTTCTTTTGTCTTTACTACATCTTTTTGTCATTATCACATTTCAAATTATTGTTGCAATCCTTAAATGGGTTGAAAAGAATGTGGTTTTGATGCACACAGTGTGTGGGAGTGTGAGAGTCAAAATGGAGTCTGTGGCAAGTGTTTGTTATGTGCAACATACTTCACGGCTCATTAACTTTTACTTTATACAAAATTTTTGTTCTTTTTTTTTCACATTTTCCATCTTTTTTGCGACTTTATGAAGCATGCTATTCATGCTTTCAATTTTCCATTAAAGCAACGACGACAGTTGAGTTTTACGCCATTATGTTGCATGATGCTGCTTCATTCTTCAATGCTAACTAACTATTCTACTCTTTCATGGTTCTATTCTTGTTCATGATTGATGATCACACGTGCAGTTTTTCATGTTCTTGGCTCAAAGTCAAGTCCCAAAAATTGTTGCTATTTCAGTCTATAAAACTGACTAAGCAAAGTGAAGAAATGTTGAAATAAGTTTTGCTTGCCTTTGCTGCACACAAACTTATGTCAAGACATAGACCAAGTTGAATTTAAAATATGTATATAGTATATTGTAGTCAGTCTTCAATGAATTTGCTACTCATATTTCTGTTGTCGAGACTAGAAATGAAAAAAAATGGTAAAACAAAAACATGTTTAACTCTTCTTCAGAGTCAGAGTGGATGGGATGATGGTCAGGTCAATCACTTGTAGTCACATCACAACATTGTTGTTCTTATTTAAAACTAACTTAAATCTCATACAAAACAAAGGATAGAAATAATACTACGAACATCAGAAACAACAATGAGGATGGCAATAGACCAGTAGACTACACAAGAGTATCTAGAATTCAACAAACGACAGTGTTACAGTCTCTCGCTTCATTCAAGCAGGACCAGGCTGGGTAGGTCAGAATTCCATCTATCTATCCATCTATCTATCCATCCATCGAGTCATTCATCTATCTATAGATTTCTCTTCTCTTTGCTTCAATTCTTCTTCTATTACATGGCTTGGTTTATTCTTTCGTTCATGTCCACTGCATGCATTTGGCTCAACAAACAATATTTGTTGTCTTCACGCAACACCATCAGCAGGAGCTGCAGCAGCGCAGGAATAGTAAGCAAGACACACAACAAAAATGAAAACAAAACATCATCATCATCATCATGTTGTAGTAGTAGTAGTAGTAGTTTTTTGTTTGTGTAGAAAAATAAAACATGAAACAACAAAAAAAAAATCCATGACAAAAACACAAAACAAAGTACTTTGAAATCCTTTTGCACTTTTTCGCTAGCTTTGTTCAGGCTTTAAAATATCTAGTCTTTGCCTCTCTATCCCCTTGCCACTCCCTTCCATTTGTATTCTTTTCCTTGCTCATGCTGTTCATGATCTAAACAAACTAATATGGTATGCTTAAAGCGTACATATTGGACTTGAACATTGATGATAATGACAACGATGTTCATGATGATGACGATGAAACTCAACTGTGACTATGACGATGACTATGAGAATATGATGGACACACAACTAAACACACCCACATTTATACACATATAGATATTTTTGTGTTGTTTACTTTTGTTATTTTGTGTTGTTGTTTGCGCGTTGCGAGACTAAACTAAGCAAAATAATAACAATAACAACAACACAAACTACAGAAAAATCAACAACAAAAAGGCCTTAAATTCAACTGAACTGAACTCAACTCAACTAGTCCTGTTTCCATTGCTACATTTTTACTCTACTCTCAAACTCTTTAGTTCATCCATCCTGTCATATTTTGCATGCTTGCCTTGTTCTGGACTCACCAACGAGACTTGTCTCGTTTCTCATTGCTGTTGTTGTTGTTGTTGTATAAATTCCCTATTGTTGGTATAGTTGAATTTTACTAAACTTAACATTTCTTTGGGCTACGCCAACAGCAACCAACAAACAACAACCATCGACAAAATCCAAACAGTTACCAGTTGACCAACCGAACCGACCATGTTTCTACAATAGCCATGTCATGTCATGGCCTTTCGTCAACGCTTATCATAGAAATTCATTTTTAGGTTTATTTTTCTATTCTATGCACTGCACTTTAGATATTTCTTTTTTTTTCTTCCTATTCACAGAATTGTGCACCAAAAACTTGTTTTATTGAAGGCTTAAGCCAGCCTGATTCTACTGATTCTGGTACTAGTTCTCTATCTTCCATGTCGATGATGTGTCCTGCTGTGTTTTGCTCAACAAAAATAACAAACAAATAAATAAACAAACAAACAAAAATGTGCTGCCAAAAAATAATAGTAGCCAACCTTACACATCCTTTGTATTCTTTCATAATAGTATGTAACATAAAGTAAAGTGAATTTACACTTGGTTGCTGTCAGTTTAAACTGTAGAATTGTTAATATTTTTAAATGTTTTTGTTGTTATTTTTGACATTGTCATCATTATGATCATGATCATGATGTTGGCAAAGTGCAAATTTGACTTGTGATTTGCCTTCTTTCTGAAACAACGACAAATATTGCCTTTTAATTAGAAGAAAACAAGGAAAATTCACATAGCCACTTCTTAAATTGAAGTAACTCTACATAAAAGCCAAGGTAAACCTAGAGTAAATTCTTTATAGGTAGATATCGTAAATAAAAACATACTCGAGAGGAGTATCCTTGCAGTCATCGTCATCATCCCCTCTCTTTCTCTCACTTAACATTTTCATGACTCTTGCTGAACAATTATGTATGATATTTTACAATCCACTCAAAATGTTGCAATGTTGTTGTATAAACACAACAACAACAACAACAGAAATGGAAAACACAATAATGGTACCAAAACAAAAGGATAATGTTACATGGAAAGTCAAAACAGACAAACAAACAAACAGACAGAAAGACAGGCAAACAAACAAACAAACAAACAAAACACCAAAACACTATCAACTCTCAACTTGCATATTCTCTCCCTATATCTAGTACTACAATGCTACATCTATATATCCCCCATTTCCCTTCTTTTTGTATTGTATATCTGTTGTAATGCAACATAAAAACGTATTAAAGGAAATGCTCACTTTCAAGTTGAGTACTTTTTGTTTTGTTTTGTTTTTTGTTTTGTTTTGTTTTGTTTCTACATTTCTTTGAATGACTTCATATAATTATAATTGAAGTGAAGAGTTTTGCAATAATGAGCATGTTAAAAGACAGACACACTAAAATGGCAAACAAACAAACAGATAGACAGACAGACAGACATTCTTTACAGGATAATAGTTGAGAGAGAAAACGAAGAAGAAGAAAAAGATTTCCCATTGTCTTTGCATAATCATGAAAAAGTAAACGAATAAAGAAAATTATATAAAAGACTTGCAAACACACACACACAAACACACACAGAGACAGAGAAAGAATGCTCATTTTATTACATCAAAATGCCATTAGCGTACTTTGGTTGAATGCAGCATGATGTCCTTACAGGGGTGGAGTCGGTGAGTGTTTGGTATGCCCATACCCATGCCCTCTTGCTGCTTACTCTGACTACTTACTGTTTATATTTTAATGCTTTTTATCTTTAATGCGAAAGCGCGCCACAATGTCAAATAAAAGTCAAAACTTTATGCAATGCAAAGCATCATCATCATTATTATCAAACTCCCCATTATCATCATCATAATGCTATTTATTGTGTTTTTTTTTTTTTTTGCTTTTCCCTACCTTAATTTTACTTTCTTCTGTATCATATTTTGCTTTTATACAAAATATATAAAAACATTTAATGAAATGAATTGGTTAAAGTTATAAGACCCAAACCGAGCAGCATTGTCAGCTCAAATTCAATCGCCATAAAGTAGCCAACGTTTAATAACCTTTTACAAGTTTAAAAACCATGCCAAGGATATTAACAAACATATACGAGTATCTGTATATGGATGGTAGTATAGAAGACGACATACTATAATGTCAAACTATTATAGCATTTAGCCAAAAGCAGCGCAGCAAGTGAATGGCATCGTAAAATGTCATTTTTATCACACTCTTTAAGAACAAAAAGACAACAGCAAAGACAACGACACTGAGGAGGATGATGGTGATGACGACGATGACGAAAGAAATGTCGCCAAGAAAGTTCAACTTGAATGTAAAAAGGAATTTTATATAAAATAACAACTGGTGGTGGCAGCGGCGGCGTCGTATTCCTTGGAAAGACAACTGAATTTCATATTTAACATTCCCATTCAATGGGAGCAAAATGTTTCTTTAGCAAAGCAGCAATAGCAGCAGCAGCATCATCAATGAGCTCATTAAGCATAAAAGTTATTAAGGACACAAGACAACGTCACCACTTATTTTGGTATATAGAAATGAATGGGGAAGGACTTGTATGTACAATATTCGTACTATCTTTTGTGTTGATAAATTTTTAATTACAAATAAAAGTATGTATTTGCGATTGATGTTCATCATCAATAGAAAAGTATTAAGAGTGTTACTCTGTTTCTTTTTCAACTTCTCATTCATTCAATCGTTTAATTATACTTCTTCTTTCAACTGTTGTTCAACTTACCTCCTTGCAAAGTATGAACATATTTTTGTTTTTAATTATCTTTTGTAAAATTTTAACTATCAGACAATGTGTCGTCGTCATCGTCATCGTCATCGTCAATCTCATTGAATCTGGGGTTTTGATAGGTAGATGGTTGTTGGTTGTCACCATCACCATCACCATCATTCTTTTGCACTACTCAAATGTAATTAAATACAATAATGTTCAAAAGATATTGTCATCATCATATCGTCATCATTATCATCTCGATCTCCATCTCCACCTACAAGTTGGTTCTTTGTTTTCACTTTATCTTCTTTTCAATAAAACTGATGAGTTTATGTGTTGATTTTAAGTTTGTTTGCAACTGCTGCGGTTTATGTTACTGAACATTTTATGCTCTTATTTGCTCTTATAGATTTTTAATTAAATGATTTAGTACAGAAATTTATTACCATACTTTTTGGGTAATTAAAGGGTAAAAAGAGGAAAAACTGGCAACATTTTCAAACTACAATACAATGAGTAGGAAGAGAAGAAGGTATATTCTTTTAGCTTTTTTTGCAATAATATTTTTTATCCTTCTTTAAAGATGTTAAAACAAAAGTTTAAAAGCAAATTGAAAAAGTTTTTCCTTCTACTTTTCTTCTTTGAAACGAATTACGTTGCATGTAGTATTTTTCTTCAGCAAACATACAATGCGCTGCACGTTTGTGTATTGCATTATAAATACTCAGGATATCCTTAAAGGATAAATGCATATTTATTATACTATCGTACTATTATTAAATGGAGTGTGGAGTATACGTTTTTTTTTCCCCCATTTCTTCTTTTGTTCTTTCCCAATTTTTATTTTGTTGCTCAGCCTCACTCACTCTGTGTTGCAAAGTTTGTTCGTTCATAATTGTATTCATGCGAAAGAATTATGCACGTGCAATTGAATTGAAAACGGCGAAAGGAAAGCAATAAAAATAAGGATACATTGCAAACAGGATAATACAATAAGTATTATAGATGATGATGAACGAAGTCCTTAAGTGCTTAAATTTACCAAAATATCTTAAAACAATGATTGAATAAGAATGAGAATGAGACGCAGATAGGAGTGAAATTCAAATGAACTTTCAATTGCCCGGACACAGTGTCGGGCAACATTATGCCAATTCATTCACAGGACCACAACGCAGACGAACCGCATACAATCAAAACTAATTTGCATAAATGTTGCCAACCATAACCAAGAAACAGAGATAGATAAAGTCAGATGGATATATACATAGATAGGAAGAGAGTGAGTGAATGAAACTGAGGGAGTAGAGACAAATAGAAAGTTAAAGCAAAGCGCACCCAAAACTATGCAATAAATAGTTGCTAGCTGCAGACGCAAATTTGTGAACAAAAATAATGCAAAAAAAAAAAAAACACCGAGGAGTCTAAATTAATAAGTTTGGCCCTTTAGATGGCGCTGCTGTCAGAGCCCACAGACAACCATAGACGACAGCGTAGAGCAGCGCATCGTAGCACAACACAAAATAAATTACCATGACAGGCAAAGCAACAAGGATATGGACAAGGACAAATGCAAGCAAGAACAAGAAGAAGACTGACAGCAAACAGAACGTGCAAGGCAAATAACGATGAACCAAGGCACTCACACACATACACTCATACAAATTCAGTCGTCTTCTTTGTGTGTGTGTGTGTGTGTCTTTCTATCCATCATTTTGCTATCCCGTCATCCTGTCCTGCCCTGTCTTGTCATGCCTGCCGGCCTGCATGTCTCTGGTCTGTCTCTGTTTGTCTGCAACTGATGGACGATTATGCGCGACTGTATAAATAAAGGACATGCAGCAACAACAACACCTTCAACAACAACAACTTCATAAAGACAAAGAGATTGAAAAAGGGACAATGAGTAAGAGAATGCACAAAAAAAAAAACACACACAAAAAAAGGACATTCAGTAATTTGGCTTGATGTTGGCTGATGTGTTTGCCAACCGGTCAAAGTGCGGCGTCAAAAGACATCAATAATTCGTGAGTTGAACAAATAAAAATAATAAAAGAAAATTACTATATTAAAATTTCAATAAAATGCCCCAAACGCCCTCTTTCTGTTGTGGGACTCACAATTTAATGCAATGAAAAATTGAAAATATCGTAAAAAATAAAAAATTGACAAAAAAATATTCACAACTAATTGAATATTTAAAAACGAACGAAACCACAATTTAAAATTTATTACCAAGTCCGCGTTGCGATGCGTCGTATTGTTTTGTGTTATGTCCTTGCTGCTGCCGCCTTGTCCACTTGTCCTTGGTGTTGCGAATAAAATGTCACTTAATTGCAATTTAGTAAATTGTTTTTCACATTGTCGAACAACAGAGTGAACAAGCACAATCAGGACAAGCAGCAGGAAAAGAGACATGTACACATGTAGAGATGCAAGGATGCAACCGCGCCAATGAGTAACAATAAACAAGAAGTGAAAGAGAGAGAGGGAGAGTTCGGGTACTTTGTATTGCATGCGAATGAATCCTCACAAGCCTTCTCATATTATTAAAAACCATAAATTTTGCGGTGATTTATCTTAATTTAAATGTTGTAACAATGCGTTGTTGCGCGCAGCTGCATGAATTCAATGAATTGAATGCCTTTTGTTTTGAATAACAAAAGCAACAACTAAAAGTATGCTATGCTTTTTTGTTTTTGTTTACTGGCATCATCTCCATCATCATCATCATCATCAGCAGCAGCAGCAGCATCATGATCGTTTGTTGCTTTCATTTATTGTTTTATGCATAAAATCAATTAAAAATTCATCAAATAATTAACAAAAGCACAGCAGCGGCAACGGCAGCAGCACCAACAACAAAGCAACTTTAAAGAATAAGGCAATGTTAGCACACACATATACACACACAGGGCAAGCAGCATGTGTTGCATATACTATTTTGGCATAAAAGCAATTTACGTAGTAGTAGTAGTAGTAATAGTTACCTACTTACTTAAAATGTATGACGCAAAGCAGCAAGTTGAGAAAGCATCAAGCAAGAAAGGCAAAGCAAAGCAAATGCGACTCTTGGGAGAATTTAACCAAAATGCTGAGTAAGTGTGTGCGTGCGTATGCATTTGGCATAAATACATAGATGAGGAGGAAGGAGTATAATTTTATGTGTGTATGAATGAGAGTATTTATGTTCAGGGACGTACATTTTGTTGCCTACCTGCCTGCCACATTCGTCGTAGTGACTTTATTCTCCCCTTAGAATGCGCTACACAAAACAAATTAAATTCAATTTAGTTGGCAGAATTTGCTCGCCGTGTTACGCCGCACCGCGCAAGAAGGTGCAATTTTGATGGATTGCTTGACTGCTTGGTTGACTTTGTTGCCTTACAACCTGCTTACTCATACATTCATTCAGTCATTCACTCAAGTCATTCATTCATTCATTCACCTACTCACTTATTCGTTCGTTTGCCTGCCTGCCTGCTTGCTAACTTGATGGAAACTTTCAAGTATGCTGACAACGTTGCGTATGCTAAAGAAATGTGTGAGTATTTAAATTTCTATATATGAGATCCTACCAAAATGTGAGTGGATGTTGCATAAGTAACACCAGCATCAGCAGCTGCAATTTAAGTTTTAAAAACAAAATTCATTTCATGGCAACAAAATGGCAAATAAAAAGTTAAATTCATTACATAATTTTAGGGTAAAAGGTTTTAAATATTTACTACATAAAAATCAATTTTTATTAACAAATTTTTTACATAAATTTAGATACATTTCAATATGTTTACCCTTTACAGAGGGAGTAACATAATAGACAGACATTTAAGTGCCCACCAGCGACAAAATCACAAATTTCCGGTTTTTTAATGAACATTTCCACATCACCACCATCAGTTTCAACAAGCAAAACAATCAAATGGACTGAAATTGACTCGAGTGAGTGAGTGAATGGTTAAATGTCGACTTTTGTCGAGACGAAATAAAGCCGTGACATGACAAAACTTGCCACGCCTGTCGCGCACCCTTTAGGCATGCGATTACCATTACCATCACTCTGCTCCATTTGACTTCTACCTCTTTGAACTTCTACGGGTACCTGTGTTTTGCATAACTTTCTTCTTATATATATATCTCTCTTTTTTCCTCTCTCTCACTCTTTCCCCATTTCTGGAAACCCCTTCAAATTTTTGATGACTTTTACTTTTTATTACCGTTTCTCTTTTCTCTTTTTGGATATTTTTTTGGGGTAATTTATACTCTTATAAAGGCGTCATGTCAGTAACACCTACAATTTTTGTGTGAGCCCTTTTTTTTGAAACATGAATTCGTGAAATTTATACACACTCATGTGTTGTGTGTGTGTGTGTGTGTGGATAAAACAAATGTTCATAAGCAAACTAACTTTTTGCCGCACACGAAAAATAATCATAAAAAATAGTAGTAGCAGAAAACAAAAAGGAAACTCAAATAAAGTGATGTCCACGGAAAGTATAAAATTCAACAAAAACCAAAAAAAAACGAACAAGAAATATGACAAATGACCACCAATCATGGCAGATATGAGAGTTTTGATATAAAAGTGAATATATAGAGGAGGAGAGTATAGGAGAAGATGCATCTACTGTTTGCATGAATGTTTCTTTGTTTTGTCTGTGGATAAAGGAGGATTTTTATGTTCGTATTTATTTTCAAGTTTAGACAATATTTTATTGCTATATAAGAGAGTGGATAGAGAGAAGCAAAGCTCTTTATTGCTGTAAAAATTTAAAAAAATTTAAATAAAGTGCAGGCAATGAAATCATAAAGCTTCTACATTTTATGTATAGTTTCACAGACCTTAAATCTTATTTCATTAGTTCAATTCTTATATTTTTCCCCTCTTTTGAAATGTATGGATAAATGTGTGTATATCTCCACAATTAGAGAAAACTTTAAATTAAGTTATAATAATATCTAAGAAGAATTGAATAAGAAGTCTTAAAACAGTTTCTACATTCCTAATCTTGCGTATTGATTTGTCTTGCTTAAATAAACTTATTTTTTGCGAAATATTTGAATTTTTTTATTAAAACTAAAATTCTTAACCTTTCCTATATTCTTTAGATTATGAAACTTTTCTTTTATAGTTTTCAATTTAAATTCAATCTAATATAAGTATTATATTGTATTACCCAACACGACTTCATATCACTTTAGCATTGTACTATTTTTATTTAACTAAAGTTTTTCCAACATTTTCTTAATACAACGAAAGTTGTTCTTCAACTCGTACTATTTCACCTTTTTGTTTTTCATTTCACATTTCTCTTACCTTTATATGGAAAAGTACATATTACGATATAAACGTTCTAGTATATAGTTGTGTAAAGTGTGAATACTAGAAGATTTTTCTTTTATTTTTTAGTCCTTGAGATAAACGCAATAAGCATTAAATAACAAAAGCTTGAACAAAAGTCAAAAAGTACAAAAGTTAAAGTGGAAGCAGCAGTTCCTACATTGCACGTTTATATTTTTCTTTTATTTTTTATACACTTCACAAGTTTTTGGGACGCAAAGTGTACTGTCAATTTTCTCTGATGTTGGTAACCATGCTTTGGAAAGCCAATCAAATATTTATACATATTTTCCTATATATATATGATCAGCTTCAGAATCGTATTTCTTTCCATATCACTTTGTATTATTCCAATGATACTACAAGAGCCATATTAATTGGTTCTTAGCTTCCTCAATTCATAGTGAATGCTTAAAGATGCAATTCTATATTTTTAAACAAACAGTTTAAGTATAGCAACAATATTACAGTTATACTCTAATTTCTAGAGTTTCTATGAAGCCGTAAAATCGCAGGGCTTGAAACACTTAAGCCGTCGTATTAGCCCATCGACTTCTGTTAGGGTGGAAGTATCTTTATTTATATGATTTATTGCTATTTTTGTTAACTCAAAGTCAGCTCTTCTGCAATACCATGGGACATTAATAATACCCCTAAGTACTTTGCTTTGATATTGTTGGATTGTAGTTTTGGTGCTTTGGCTGGCACACCCCATAGCTGTGCTCAATAACTCCGTATTGGTTTCAACATTTGATTGAATATTTTTATGTTGAGTGAATCATGTTGATCGGTAATCTATGAGCCGTCTCATGCTTCTTGTTTTAATCTCAATGCAAGTCAAGTGACACAAAAGATCATTAATAGTGTTCCCATAACTTTAATTTTCAAAATCATCATTTAATCTTTTCAATCGTGTATTTCCAAAATGAAGTGTATCTTAGCTTTGCCAAGACTAAAGTTATCTTCTTTTCTTGTTTTTTTTTTTTATTAATATTAAATTCTGTCAACCCTTGTTGATGTTGTCTTTAGATCTTTTCCTATACAGTGACACTGTGTGTGTGTGCAAAAATACAAAAACAAAAATAAAGAAATGAATATTGAAGTATTTTGTATCTTATTACAAAAGCAAATACAATAACTAAGAAAGTGCATAAAAACTAAAGTAAAGTGAAACTTTCTTTTATATTCTTACAATTTTTTTTTGTATTTTCTTTGACTTTTTTATATTCAATAAAATATTTTGTAGCTCAAAAAAGTTTGTCATGAAATGATAACATTCTATTAGTTTGTTTGTTTATTTGTTAGTATCTCTTTGCTTCTTATAATTCTAAAGACAAGATAAATTCTCATATCCTAAGATGACAATCACTAGAAAGAACAAAAAACTATTCACGCTTCTAAATTATCGCAAAACTGATAAGAAAATTTTGGGAACATCAAATGTTCTGTCAAAAAAACTTTAAGAAAATACCGAACTTTGTTTATAAAAAAAATTAAAGAAATTTTAGTTCAACTAAAAAAAATCATGTATTATTGAAATGAGAAAAAACAATGAAATGAAAATTATATTCTTCACTTTCGAAGAATATACGGGATATTGTTAAGAGTTAAGTAAATATTAATTTATTTAATGGTTTTTACTTGTCAATATGTGTGGTCTACTCTACTCTTTCACTTTTTATTTGTTGTTTTTTCATTAGCTACACTAAGTACCTTCCTACCATTATGATGATGATGGTGATGATGTCAGTCAATTGGTATCAATTCAGACATGAATAGAAAAGGAGGCAGCGGTGTCGGCAATGTGCCATGTTGTCTGGTCTGATGACTGAATAATTGCAATTGAAGGAATGTAAATGTGTGGCACTCTATTTAAATGATATTTGTCATTGCTCTATTTATACAAACCAACCAATACCAATTTCATCATCATCATCATCATACACATAAATACATAGAGTCTCACCTATTTAATATCTGTGTCTGTCTGTCTGTCTGTCTGATTTCAATACTTATTGAACAACTACAAATGAAATGAAAGGAGAAAAGAAAAGAAGAAGAAAAAAAGAAATGGACGTCTGCTTTGATGCAGGCGCAGTGTTCTCTTATTTCACTTATGTCATTCATTCATTCATGGTTTGTTATTTTTCACCATTTTTTTTTCCAAGTCACACTTTTAATTCCATTTAAGCTTTTGGTTAAGTGCACCGCTTTTTCAAGTATCCTCATACTCATTTTGAACTTCAATAGGAAACGATGAAGGCGTCAGTCAGTCAGTCAGTTCAGTAATTCATTGATTCCTTTCGCTTATTCAGTCAGTCAGCTAGTGACTGACTCACTTAGTCAGTGAGTTAGTGAGTAGTCAATGGAATGGCATCAGCACCAGCAAAATCAGCTTTAAGCTCTTTCTGAATAAGAGAGAAATAATGGCTATAGTCATAGACTTTACATTTTCATTTTTCCTTTTACCTGCCATCATCACCATTTTTGCCTTTCCCATTTCCAAACAATCTTCCTTCGCTTTTCACTTAACTTAAAAAATTCACACTCTACTAGAGAGTCAGGCAGGCAGGCAGCGTTTTCACGTTTGACTTGATTTGAATGCATTCGTTCATACGCTACTCGCTCATTCATTCGGTTGAATTGGATTGAGTTGGATGGTCCTCCCAACTGGTTCCTTGGTTTTGATCATTGGTTCATTCATTCATTCATTCATTCATGCATTCACTCATTCATTCATTCAAGTCTTTCAATTATTTGGCTATGCTATTCGTTTATCGGCAAAGTAAGTTAGTGAGTTAGTAGTCAGTGTGAGTGTGTGACAATTTTTTTCCTTCTGTAGTTTCTCCTTCATCTTTATTCCTTATACAGCAGCCACCAACAGCAGGACATTCATTCCGTTTTGTGATTGAGTAGGTTTCGCTTCTAGGTTTTTTCTTTTCTGTTTTTTGTTTGTATCCAGCGACATTGCCAGCAAACTTAATCAATTTCGCATGCACGCCCTTTTTTTCTGAGTGGATTTCTGTAGTCCTAGGCACCTTTTTTTCGGTTCAGACTTGACGCAAATTTTAAGCTTGCAAATTACTGTGATTTCTTTTGCTTTTCTACTTCTTATCCTCTTTTACTCTTTTTGAATTTATCCATTTTTTTCTTTGCTTGAGTCAAGTGTATGGAAAATAGTTTTCTTCTTGTGCGTTTTATATATTCAATGTGAGTTCATTTATTTATTTTGTGCACAAGGACTTAAGGACTACGTATAACAAAAACAGCATAAAAGTTGTTAGCAAACAATATAGAAATGAACGAACGAATGAAGAAAGGAACGAACAATGTAAATTGTTGGTATAAAGAAAAGAGGATGAAAAATATCAAGAAATTTCAAGTGAAAGTAGTTTTTCATATTTGTCAAAGTACTTAAAATGTTCGGTGTACATATGTATGTACATACATCCATACATACATACACATGTAAGTGGAAGAGCAGAGAAGAGAAGTTTGAAGTAGTGTTAAGCCAAAGGGAAAGAAAATATGTAGGGAGGCATATGAAATAAGGATGGCAGCAATTCTTCTTGCTAAGGGTTCAATCTTTAACTCATTGAAATTTGCATATACTTCAAGGCAAATGATGCATGAAGGTATAAATGTTTGTCTGAGTATATGTACATATTTTTAACAAGAAAACAACAATTCCTTACAATCCTTGATCAGTACTATAACACATGAGTTCATCAGACCATACCGGTCTACTGCTTATTAGTAAGGGAACTATTTATGTTACTATGATTATGAGACTGTATTGTTTGGATTTCTATAGTTGAAAAACTTTCAAAGATTTGCCTTTCAAGTTAAGGTACTATAATTATAATCAGATCTATCAAAACAATTTGTTATATAGTCCAATTATTCTTTTTAAAGGATTAATAAGTGTAAAAATAATTGATTATTCTAGTCAATATTTAGTTTTACACATTTTTCTATCCCATATCGCATCATGATACTCAATGTCTCTTCAAGTTCATTGTTTTCTACCGATCTAAGCCGATAAGATCTGTAGCTCCAATCACCTTAGCATATTTTTTGCCAGTGCTCTCACAAGATGACTTGGAAGATGCCCTATACTCTGAAGGTCGCTGTCTAGCACTAATACAACTGATAGAATCATTAGATTGAATCTAGCAAGTGCCGGCATAATAATAAATAAAAGATCGGGACCAATACTTACTGCAATCCGAAATATTGTCAGATTGTCAATTTCTCGTAGGCACTTCTTCGAACCAATCTGTAATTGCCAGACACCGATTATTATTGGCTGTGGCATCGCCAGTTTTTGAACGTATGCTCTAGGTCAGTTTACCAGAAAAGAATGATCCAATTATATTAGCCGATGTGCAACCAGGTGTATTTGAAGTCATGCTTGATTACGTCTATACCGATGAAATTTCAATTTCATTCTTTGATAATGCTTGCGATTTGTTTTATATAGCCAAGAAATATATGTACACATGTGGTAGAACATTGTAAAAATTTGTTCCTAGCTGATCCAAGTCCAAAGAATGCATGTTGTGCATATGAGGTCGACAAATTAAATATATGAAGAACCACGTTTAATTGAAAGTTGTATGTACGTAAATTCATTTGTTCAATTCTAGTTAAATTGCAATATAGATATATAATTTGTTTATGATTTTCTCAGCACATTGCTATTAATACTCGGCAAGTTATAAAAGATACATCACATACATATGTATATGCATTATATGTCTATGTACTATATATATGTATGTCTAGCTATGTACTTAAATGTATGTACATATGTTGATAAGATATGAAGATGTCATGTTGACATTGTACTCTAAAGTGGTTTAAAATTTTTAGTTTTTTGACATCAACAATACTATACGAGTACCATATAACTAGAGCAACGTAAGTGTTGTTTTTATTGATATTGTTGTTGTTGCTAAACATTCCCATATTCACCATAAAACTAAAAAAACCAAACAACCCAACCTTCGCCAGAACCATCATCAACCATCACTTAACAAACGTCCCCATTGCAATGTGTTTTTATTCCACACATACTACACTCAAATATATTCCCATACACATGTACATATACATATATTTGTTTTAATAGTTTCAGTTTGACTTGAGGCATGAACAAACGATGGATGGTTTGAGTGAGTGTGAGATACAATGGTGGTAAATGGTCTAGAGATGAGTTAGTGTAGGTGAATTTAATTGTGGAATGAGTAGCATTGCCTGTGGTGTGTCCTTTTCTCCGCAAATAATATTATTTAAAAAAAAAAACGTTTTCTAACTAAAACCAAACCTAAAGTGACTCATATATGCTTGGCAGGACTCTCAACTACTATATTACACTAGCATACTAAGTTTGAGTCTGTTCAAGTAGAAATTAGAAATGAGTGAATTGGGAGAAGAGCGTATATGAGTATTCTCACACAATTCAGACAAACACTCATTTAGTTAGATAAGCAATGGCAGACTAAAATATCTATCTGTCTGTCTGTCTGTCTAACTGCCTCTTTAGATACAATATTTGTTTAAGGCACGTTGGGTGTTGTTGGATTGTATGTATGCAAAGCGCAAATAATATAAAATAATTTTGTTGTCATTTTACTTAAACAAAAGGAGGAGATAAAAGAGGACAACATTAAGTTCTGGTTTTTTGTAGTTAAGTCTTCATCATTATTATCATCATCATGTTTGTTTGCTAATGTTCTTGACGCGTCAAGATGACGACAAAAAGTATTCAAGTTTCATATGAAAACAAATGGAAAAGTTTAAGAATCATCCTTCCAACAACTTGTTATTTGTGTGTTTTTGTTTGTTGTTTTGATTTTTGTTTATCTTTTGTCATAAAATTTTGGAAATAATTAGTGTGAATTTGTAATATTTGTAAAAGAAATTTATTTACAATAATTTTGCATAATTTTCTTTTTTCAATTTGCAGTTGTCCTTTTTCAATATCCTGATTTGTTCTAAAGAAAATTTATATTTATTAAAATGAGTGTGAAATTTGTTAAAAAAATATTAAACAAAAGGTTTCTTCTATATTATATTAAAAAATCCAACTCAAGTCGACTCAAGTCGATTCGACCCGACCCGACCCTTATTTTTCTAAAATCCTTAATGTCACGCCTTTGTTTGCCTTGCAAAAAGGACTAAAGCTTAATTAAATTCAAAAGCAAATTCATTTTCATTTTCTTTTTCGTCGTCGTTTGCTTTTTGAGTTTTAATTAAAAACTATTTTGCTTGCATTTTTATGCCGAAAGAGAGAGAGAGAGTGAGCTAGAGGGGAAGAGAGAAATTTTGTTGTTAGGATGGAATAGGAACAGCACATGGTTGTTGGGCCCATGCTGCTGCAATGACTATGAAACGCCTTCTACTTCCACTTGATGCAAGGAGGCAAGGAAGCTAGCTATGAATATGTTAGTGTATGAAAATTTTCTCATTTTCACAAAAGAAGCAGAAGAGTAGTTGCTGGTTTAGTCTTTTCATAGAATTACTCATTTTTTTTTACTATTTAAATTAATTTTTTTGTGTTTTTTTGGTCTCGACGTTTGTATCTTCATTTTCAACACTTTTGTATTTTTAGCAGCTTCTTTTTTTTTTCTTCTTTTTCTCTCTCCATATCTCTTTTAACACATTCACACATACTAGATACTGAATCATTTTCTCATACTCTTATGTACTCGTATGCTTTGCACGTATCTCATCTGCTCTCATGTGGTCAAGCAACAGTTTTTTTTTCCATTTTCATCTATTTTTGTCCACTTTTCAACGTTGCTTTTGCTGGCTGTTGTTGCACTAACTTGGAATTAAGTCAAACGTAATCCTCTCATGCCCAAAACAGACACACAGTCACACAAATAAATACAAAGAGACTTTTACCAGCTAAAAGAAAAAGGAACTTTTTGACTTTGGCCAAACGTTGGTTTTGGCTTGACTCACATCGAGAAGAACTCATCTCTTCCTGTTTCTCATTGCAAGTTTTTCATTTTTAGGTTTGATTCACTTTAGTTTGAGTTTGCTTTGTTTTTCCTTTTTGTGGCAACAGAAACCATCGTGCCCTCTGTCGCCAGCAAACCCATTCTATTCGTTTGTCTCCATTTGAAGGGGACATGAAGATAACACAAGAAGAACTTCTCTGTGTTGTCGTTGTTCAGCGTTTCATTAAGTTATACAATTTAACGCCCTTTCATGCGTCGTCGTCACCGTCATTCTCACCACTATACAATCATCGTCTGTCTGTCTGTCTTTGCTTGCTTAGAACGCCACAGAGCGACAACGTTCTATTTACATTTGCTTTGGGTCAAATTACAAAAATTCTACGGGTGTCGTTGAACAAGACTATGTAGCTGTTGTCGTCGCTATCATCATCGTAGTCGTCGTCGTCGGTGCTTTAGTCAAACCCATTGACTGCTGGTATTGGGATATAATTCTATCGAGCTTTCAAGCATTAGAAGAACGTTCGTCTGGGCACACTATCTAAATAAATTTTATATAGAGAAAATGTTTGTGTTTAGGTTTTTTTTCTTTTATTTCTTTTGGTGGCGACGCTGGTAATGTTGGTATTTGTTGAGGCAATGACTGGCTACATAGGTAGCTATGATAGATACGTGTATGCCTTTGGCTAAATTATATAGAGGAAGTATTTAAAAGTACCATAGATGAGGAAGAAGGTTTGAAAGCAAGCAAGTGTTTGCTTTTAATGATGACAAAGACTACCAATATCCCAACTACTATAACAATAAATTGTGCTGAACTGAACTGAATTGAACTGGTTTTAACTCAAGTCTCTTTTGAAGCAACAAGAAAACGTATCACATTACGAATAAATATTATTGAACTTTTGTATTCCAGTGAATAGTAGAAGGAAAAACTGTTCCGATCCCTTAGCTCATGGGGTTTAATTAGCATTAAAGCTTGCTTGCCCTCAATGAGACCGCGCCTTGTAATAACTTTACTTTACTTGGCCGGCTGGCATTCCCTTTCATGACGTTGATGATGATTATGATGATGGTAGCAAACAAACTTTATTGTCTTCTGTGTTGTGTAAAACTTCTTTTTATGGTTTCATTGACCTAAATTTCATAAACATTTAACAGCAACCAAACAACAATAGAGAGAGAGAGAGAGAGATACTTCCTGTGTAGGTGAATAGAATATACGTAACCCAACACACCCCAACCTCAATCTAAGATTTTATTGGTTTTAATGGCAAACGAATAAAATTGAAAAGAATAAAAACTAATATAAATATTTTATGCATTTTTAAAGTGTTAAAGAGTATCTTTTCCTTTTCCATTATTAAATTGTATTTTAAATGATGCATATTGTGTCGTCGCTGTCATCGTCCTTAAAAAGCTTTTAAATTTTATGACATGGCCAGCAATTGAAAGCAATAAAATATGGAAATGATGGAAGATACTTGTAGAAGAAGAAGCTATCAGCAAGTGAGATATTATTGTATTTTAGGCATTTTATCATTTTGGAACTGTTGTCTTTGTCATTTGCTAATTTCTTAAATGTCTCTTTTGTATTATTATTGGAAAGTTAATTATGATGTCCTTTACGTGCCATGCCATTGTCCTCTGCTTTCATTGAGTATGAAGTAAATGAGCGAACAAGTGGTGCCAACTAAATGACTAACAACCAAACTGAATGACTGACTGATTGACAAACTGTCTCACTTAAATATTTATATTATATCTCGCGTATTAACCATTCCTGCAATATTCATACCGCCATCCTTTCACTCTTCTATTGTAGGTATATTATTCAACAATATTTGTCCTTATTGTTGTCCATTCTAAATTTAAGTGGGCGTGTGCTGTGCTCAGCACAAAAGCCTTTTACCTTCATCACGAAACACCCTTGGGAATCATATTTAGTAGTGTAGTTGAATGAAGAATACAAGAAAATGAAGATTGAGCTCAGAGAAAGGGAAACAATATTAATAACAACAAAAACAGCAACCATAATAATACATCAGTCTCTCTAGCTGAAGTTACTGGATACCCCGCATGGTGCTGTGCGAGCAGTAAAGGATACACATTGTATCCTTCTTATAATAATATCGCGCGAGTAAATACAAGTTGAGTTGAGTTGAGGAGAAGTACACGTTGTTATTATTGAAAAGTTTTAGCTTAATGGCTGGTACTGTGCTGTGTGTCGTGTTTCGATTATTCTAAGGAAAACTGACTCAATGAAAAACTGAATGACTGAGAGACTAACTGAATGAGTGACAGAGTGAGTGAGTGAGTGAGTGAGAAACAGCAAAGAAAATAGCATTAAGTAATTGATTACATCTCAAGGGACTCTTAAGTAAACAGCATATAGCGCAACTGACTTCCTGGCAGCGTCGTCAGCCAATTTCACCAACCCAGCCACAAATAAAATGTTCTCGCTGTTAGCCTTACTGCTCCCCCTTTTCTTCTCCATCATATTCTATTACTCTCTAAAGTCATAAATATCTATATAACTTCATCTTCTCTTTCTACCCTGCTACAATACATTTATATACAATAAAAATACATTGTATCTTCTATTATATGCATGTAATGTCTTTTTTTTTACCAAGCCGGCATCATGGCAGGCATGGGCGTTCGTTTCGTAAACACTAGTAATATTAATAGCTGTGCGGAAAAGGTACCTAAGCGAGTAACAAACAATGCCAATGCCAGACGATGATGGTGATCCACCAGTAGGACACATCTGAACTGCCAAAGTTATAAGCCACTAAGTTTTTTCCATACTTCACATACACATACGTAATGTGAAAAAGGTAGACCAATAATATAAAAGGGCCAACAGGCAAAAAAAGTAGTTATATCGAAACCGCAGGCGCCTTTTTGCAACCCATAAACAATAACAATAATTTTTCTTTCCTTTCCTTGCCCTTCTACATACTAAGTCTACTTCTGTTGTTGTGTCCTTCCACACATATTTTGTTTCTTTTTTTTGTTTTCTTTTTTTAATATAAATATTTTTCTCTGGTGTTCAAATTAAAAATGGTCAGTCATACCAACAGCTAGGTTGGCAAGAGCACCAACAACGACGACGTACGTGTTCGAATACGTGCTCCTCCTGGTTTGCCATTTTTTTTGTTTGTTTTTATTTTGCTCGAACTAATTGCATCGTCGTTTTCTTAGTCACCTAGTCTACTAGTTCTCTACTTGCCGCCTCACGTTGATATTCCATGCGGCGCTAAGCTTTGTGAGTAAAATAAAATAAAATTGCTTTTGTGTGGCATACAAAACGCGAAACTCGAAACGCATGGAATATTACTCCAGAGGTTAAAGAAAATGAAAAATGTTTGTGGTTCATTTTCATTTCGACTACATCTAACCATAATTTGTTGCATTAATAAACATATTCGTGTATAATTTTACACAATTTCGCGTTTACTTTTGCTAGTAGTAGTTTCGACAAATAAAAGGATATAAGGGCAACTTTGAAACCATAGAAAATATAGAAATGAAAATTAACTTTTTATGCACATGGGAATCAAAGACATATTGTCCAGTTATTATTTGTTAATTTTGGCTTAGTGAAAATAAAGGATATCCAAGCAAATGCCACAAATTTTGTAGCACAATATTGAAATTTTATATGGTAATAGATGAAAGTTTAACACAAATTGTTGCATAGTAAATTTTCCCTTAAGAAAAGCGCAACAGTCTTTGATGATGATAAACCATAATGACAAATAGTGGAACATAAATTATTTATGTCTACAACACAAATCCACTTGGCAGAATGTGTAAGCAAAAGAAAGCAAAAACATTGTGATGTGCTGGAGAGAGGACAAAGATGGAAAACTCAAACTCAAAACAAACCGCAACTTGTTATAAAATTAGTAAGAAATTTTCAAAATAAAATGCAAAGTAAACATTTACATTCTCTGCCATAAGCCTGTGTAGTACTTGGTCCAATCAACCACCACAAGCTACTCATTCCAGTCTTACAAAAACCTCCTTAAAAACAAAAAATCAGCTGCTCATTTCTTGTGCTCAAAGCAACTTCTTCTGTGTTTAGTGTTGTCGTTCGTCCCAAAAGTATTAAGAGAGCAAAGCAATTAAAATATGAAAATGTACAACTTTCATCTTTTTGAGCTCATTGCATAAATCATTTTTGTTCAAAGGACAAACTGAGCAAGCGACCGACCGACCGACCGACCGACTGACAGATACAATTTTGCTTAGGCGTTTTTGACAGAAAATTTAAATTTGCTGTGCGTTGCTTTAACTAATCAGGAAAATGAGAAAAAGTGTGAGACAGAGTTTTTAGCGGGTGTACTCGTACTACCACTATGCCTTCAAATTATATGAAGTAGTAATGAGTAATGAGTAAGCGTACAGAAATTTTAAGGACTTAAGGTAAAAAAGTAACAACAATAAAAATAACAGAGCCAGGCAAACCACTCATTTTCTGTGGTCGAGTGGGAAAAATGATTTATTTGCAGAAATTTGTAAAAGTTTCATTGGCATTCAAGGGAAAACAGAGAGATAGAGAAAGCGAGAGAGAGAGAGATTGTAGCAATTATATGTGTCCGCGGCATAATGGTGGAACAATAAACGACAAAATTATAATCATAGCGAGCGCTCAGTTGTATATAATTACACACGCTACAAAATAAGTACAAATATGCCCAAGTTGACAATGTACAGAACACAGTATGGTAAATATGTATCTACGTGTATCTATCTAACAGATAAATGGCAAATAATGTTGTTACACGGAGAAGGAAGGAACGCAAAGAGAAAGGCATAACACTTGAACGCATTGTGTAAGCCCGTGAGGCTTTTATTTTATATAGTCCTTGTCATTCTCATTCTCATACTCATTTTCAGCATCGTTCGTTGTCATTGTACACATTTGTGTCTTCAATTAAAAGTTTTAACAAATTGCTACAATTGGTGTCTGTTGTTACCGTTGTTGTTGCTACTTTTCAGTTTAGTTAATATGCAGGTTGTTGTACTCAAGTTCCATCGTTGTTGTAAGTATGTTAATTGCCATCAAGGGTACAAAAATGAATGAAATGAACACACACTCGCACACAGCATAACATACTGACATTCTCTCATACCCGCATTACTCTTTAACAACAGTTAACATAATTAGATTAAGTATTTTTCTTAGAAGTATGTATCTAGATACCTTCAAACCTAAACTGAACTTTAAGAATTCAATAAAAGAGAAAATGAAAAGTAAAGAAATAAGTGTGTATTCGTCAAATTTATACTATTCAATGATATCCTGTGTATATCAATAACAAACAGAAAAGTGAGTGAGTGAACGATTGTATTTGTATATGAAAGAAGATACAATACCCTTACACACCAATATACATACATACATACATTTGTTTGTGTGTATCTGTAGTATTGGTTTCAGTAACACGTTGCGTATGCAAAATAATATTGTATTTACCGCGCGATTTTCATCTTTTTTTCGATTTCGATTACTTTGTATTGATCTTATTTCTGTCAATTCACACACAGACACATGTTATTTATGTAACCGTGTGTGTGTGTGAGTGTGAGAGTGTAAAATGTATGCTGTTTTTTTATATATAGATATATTTTTGCCATTTTCTGTTTGAATATTTTACATGCAAATCGAATTTTCCTCAATTTTAATTGGATTTTTGATTGGTTCTTTACTTGTTGTATTTGTGTTGATATATACAACTTTTTCTATATTTTCCCACCCCCTACTTTCCCATACTCTTCATTTGAATATATGTGATTTTTTTGGAATTTTGTATTTACAATTTTATTTTTTAATTTTTTTCTTTTCAATATTTTATTTTTATTTATTTCTTTTTGCTTTATGCAATAGTAGTTCTTTTATTTTTTAAATTTTATTACAGAATGAAATATTTTGCTTTTGAATTTTGTTTAAAAGCAACTCAATTTATTGTTGTTATTGTTTGTTATTGCTGCAAAAATCCATTTTTGTCGAATTTTTAAATATTGACATTTTATAATGAAATAAATAATACATTTTTTTTTTTTTTTTTGCTCTCTTTTATTAATAAATATTTCATGACACATGCATATGTTAAATAAAGCAACAAGCAGCAAGCAGAAGAAGCTAAATAAATCAAAGTTATTTTCCAAAATATGTAATATAATATTTTCAAAATCAAATTATCAACAAACATTTTAATTTAAATTTTATTTTTACTCCCTTTTTCTGACACTCTTTGCGACACTTTGGCAGTCTTTTCCTTTCTATTTCATTATTGATATATGGTTATTGATATAAGTATAGCAACTATTTGGTAACATACTTGTACTTGTCATTTGTTCATAATATCATTGATCAAAATCGGTTGTACTCAGAATGGGATTTGTTTAGAAAGAAAACAAAACCGATGATGGTTCCGAGAACGCAAATGAATTGGCAGAAAATGTAATAAGTATATGGATGCCCACTGCAACCCAATGGCTGAGGTCATATTGCGACAGGCACTCAAAAAGATTTGCGTCCTCAGAATGACACTACAACAATTTTCCAAGGGGCCAGCACGCTCTAAATTACTGTCGCAAAGTGCAGCATCAGTTATACTAACTATTAATGACTGCCCCATGCCAGACGAATACTGTCAATCAAGAACACGTGATAGAGCCCATCTGCCATAAAACATTCTTGCGTCTTGATGTATGCTGATGACGTAAAGTTATGCTTATCTATTGTATCTCCCATCCAAAAAATTTTTTCTTCAACAAGATCTTGATTCCTTATCACAGTGGTGCACCATAAACTACCTCACTCTTAACTGTGACAAATGTAAAACTATGTCCTTTCACAGTAAAAATTTAATTGTAAACCGTTACCTCATTAATGGTCACACTCTGGAACGTGTCACACAATTCAATGATATGGGGGTATCAAACAAAACAAAAACAATTCTTACTTTTTGAACTGCGTTGATTATACTGGGATCATAACATCAGCCTTTCATCCTATCAAAGCCGTCTTCGTAGGACGAATCTTGGTGTTACTTTCCTTCACAACCTTATTCTTGGTAGTAGAAAGCATAAATTTGAATGTTCCTTCTCTGGTTACAAGGAATTTGTCCCCTTTATTTATTGGGGTCTGTAAGACCACTTATTTACAGCACGATCCATTTCGCATTTTATGCCAATCGTACAACCTATACTTTGACCTAGTTTCTAACTCTATTTCTTCCGATCAGATAAAATTAAATCTTTTAATTCATCTTAACACTTAGCTTTCAATTAACCGATTATCTTACTTTCATTTGTTCTCATTTTTGGTAATTTTAATGTATGTTACTAGTAAAAAGTTAAAGCCAAAGTATCTTTATTGTACAACCCTATGTTTTAAGTCTTAAATTTATCTTTATAGTGCTATATTTTATATATGGCTGATGATGCAAAGTAGTTTACTAAGTTAGTTTGTTTACTAACCCTAGTAGTTCAGCACCGAAGTGACTTGTGGTCGATTCCCACTTGTGTTCGGTTTTTAATGGACCCCAGCTCGCGTGGGCTCTAGGGGGTAAAATGGCGTGGGGTAGTTTAGAAGTAGTAGATAAAAAAAAAGTCTTTATAATTCTCTCCAAAATTCAATTTACCATAAATTTTTCATAAATAAATATTTCCTTTAGTCAAAGAATTTTGGGCTTTTCTTGTTGCAAAATCGGAAATTATTGAATCGAAGAGACATAAATTTATTGTTATCGTGTTATATTGAATAAAGATACAATAAATTTCATTATTACAATTAACCAAATTTGCAAAGCCTTGTGAAGTATTTAAAAATAAATATAAACTCTCAAAAATTTTTCTCAATGATTTAATATTTGCTGGCTGCAATCATACAATAGTTGAACCAATCTCCGTATCTGTCAGTTTTCATTTTAATCTATCAATTAGTTTTATGATATTTTCATTTCAACAGCTTTGGGCTTTTTTATTTAATTAATTGCAACAGTCATACAAAAAACAAATTACCAAATACCAATTATCACTTGGTAAAAATATGGGTTTTTCTGTGGCAATTTGCAAATAAAAAACGAACAACAAAAAACACGAAATTTGTTATAATAGTTATAACTATAATAATATTCGTAATGAAATTACTTTTATATTGAGAGAGGAGAGTTTGAAGCCATTCTATTTTTATATTATTTTTTTTATGTTAGGCCAAACTTATTAAATTTCATTTCGTAATCATGTGCAGTAACAGTAGCGTGTGTTATTGATGTTGATTAGATATTTTGCTGATTTTAATTGGAATTAATTTTTTTTTTTGTGTGTTTTGCATGATAATAATCATAATTAAAATTGTGTGTACCTGTGAATGAATTCGTAATCAATGTGTTAATTAATTTCGTTTGTTGCAACAGCAGCAGCAACAGCCACAAAGTATGCAATGAATAAAAATATTTTATACTTCAATGGCCACAACAACTTATAGCCTAGATACAGTGAGTCCAAATCTGTGTCTAATTGACGTAAGCATAGACTCGTGTCTAATTCTACAACAACCACAAGGAAAATGACAAAATTGTGGGGTTGTTGTTGTAGAATTAGACTCGAGTCTGGGTTGTTTCTAGCATAAACAGAACATAGACATAGCTTTCAGATTGGTCAGTCTGGTAGCAGTGTTAGAAAGTGTTGACCATTGTTACCAAATTTTGTCATTGTTGCGATAATGATAGTTAATTGATACTATTGAATTGTTAAAATTTCAATATAAAACGTAGCAGGAATAAAAAAGGGAACCCCAAAACTAAGGTGCTTATCAAAATTATAGAACACTTTGAAAATTTTGCTGCCAAGTCTTGCCAAATCTACATTTTTTATATTTTGATAAAAATAAAAATCACGAATGACAGCATCCGATTTTAATGTCCGCCAAAAAGTGTTTGGAGATACTTTCTTCCTGCTAGAAGCAGTAAGTTCGGAGCACGATACAGTAGAATCGTTCAGTAAGTATCGGTTTCCTTCCGGTACTGCGCGCTTTATCGTATTCTTCTGGGTTTTGCAAAAAAAAATCGCAATAATATGGCGACTACGACCAATTATTTTTGATATCTGGCTCACATTCAAGCCCGACATTGAATATGCATTAATTGAGCCCTTTTCTTGCCCAGTTAAACGTGTTGATTGTGGCATTATGTGCCTAAAAAGTTGTTTTTTCTTATTACACTAAAAAATTAAATTGATACGCTCTCTCTGAGTGCATTTTTTGATATGTGTTCTATAAATATGATATGCCTGCTGCTGGCTAAAAATTCAAGCATTTTCAACTAAAACTAACGGTTCTTTTCCCATGCTATGCTAAAATTAGAAATCGTTTGGTTGTTTTGAGGATTATTCTTCATGCTGTCATTCGTGATTTTTATTTTTATCAAAATATAAAAAATGTAGATTTGGCGAGACTTGGCAGTAAAATTTTCGAAGTGTTCTATAATTTTGATAAGCACCTTATGTGCAAATACTGCATTTTATTCTAAATGATGTACTTTTTACAAATTTTTCATTTGAATTTCTTAACTGTGCCAGAACGTACCACTTGTATGTATAATCAAAACGAACAACAAGTGTATTTTAGACACAACAGGAGCACTGTACACGGCTTTGTCTAATCAGACACACTGTATTTAGGCTATAATATAGTGTATCGGTACATCCGGTTGTGTGTTAGTATGCTTAATGTTC
The DNA here is from genome assembly GCA_037043315.1 of Amiota communis. NCBI lineage: Eukaryota > Metazoa > Arthropoda > Insecta > Diptera > Drosophilidae > Amiota > Amiota communis. Next base: position 3,308,661 of record JBAMAV010000965.1, read on the forward strand.
TTTTAAAAAATAGAAACGAATAGTTTAAAATATAAATTTATATTAAATGTAAATTAATTTTTCCTTCTTTTTCTTTCGAATTGATAAATTTCCTGCTTTAATTCTGCACTCGTTGATAAGAAAAAATTCAATGACAATTGCATATATGTTTTTTGTTTTCCTTATTAATGTATCCTCTTACATTAATTAAATTACCATTTTCATCTTCATTTCTTGTTGTCGACGGCATTCACTCAAACTTTATCTTGTGTACATGTACATATGTTTATTATTCCTTTACTATTCACTTCCAACCATCATGTTTATCTTCATCAGTTTGTTTGTATTAATCACTCTAAGCATGGAGTAAGTAATTTGTACAAAATTAATTAGAAACATACTCATACTACAACAACAAAAATACCAAAAGCGACAGCTTTGCCATTTTCAACTTCAAATGCAAAAGAAAAAGTCAAATCAAAGTTAATTTTCTTAACGAAGAAACTAAAAGACAAGGACACAAACAAAACTAAAATAAATGAAATCAAATCCTCTGTTGAGTGAAGTAAGTAGAATTGATTAAGTTTGAGTTTCAGTTCGAGGTTTGTGTGTAAAGGTAAAAAAATAAATAAATAAATAAATAAATAATTGAATTTCATTAAGTAAAATGAAAAATACTGTCAATGTGTCTTAAGCAACAGCAATCATTAGGGACATTTAAATAAATAAACAAACTAACAAACAGACAAATAAACAAATAACGATATGCGACAGTTGACAATAAGAATGACAACAACTAAAAGGAGAATAAGAACAGAATCATTTATTTATCTATAAGGATAAGTATAATGAGAGGAAGAACGAAAAACATATTGACCTAAATTCAAATAAAGCAAAAAGAAACTACTCTTCGCGTAAATGCGTTTATATTTGTATTGTGCTGAATAATGCTGTCAAAGACTGTTAATACAACCAATGTTTACTGTTACATTTCTTTCATTGTTTTCTGTATTTGTCTCTTCCATTGACACTCTGTGATTAGTAGAGGAAAAAATAGAAGGACTAAAGTAGAAAGAAAAAAAAAAATCACATTGAAGTGCTCTTAATCAAATACAGCAACAACAATTAGAGTGCTGCCAGCATGCATACAAAAAGCTGTCAAAAAGAAGGAGAAAAGCATGAAAAGGACTAGGGAAACGAAGTGTTGGGGAGGTCTCTCTTTTAGTAATATAAAATATATAATAAGGCAACCCAAAGGTGTTTTCTCTCTATGTTTGTGTATGGGTAATTCCTGTTAATGAAAGCTCGCATATTGTGTATTGTTTGTGCTGTTGGCATAACTTGTTCAGGACAAAGGACAATGTGACAATCAATAGCTGTCAGCAACAAACTCTTATATAGAATTTATCCACACATAATATCACAGAGAAAAACATGACAACAAAATGTCAATTAATGTTAAATGCAATCACTCGAAGGCTCTCTCTCTCTCTCTCTTGAAATCATTATTTCTTATTATCCTTTGAACTGTTTCCACTTAACATACTTTAGTTGACATGACAAAATTTGTAGAAATTCTAACATAGAGGATTCTTAAATGCTTTAAATAAATACTTAATGAGATCAATCAGTTTTATGAGATTAATACGAGTACCATTACCATAATTTCTATTCTGTTCCCTGCTTATGTTGAGACTTTCTTATGATTGGTTTTTCCTAGACAACGAAAAATAGCATTAACCAAGCATAAAAGTCTTTAGATTTTACTTCGTTGCACACTTAATTACGCAACAAATTAAACAGCATACACACATGGAGCTCACAAAATTATGCAATAAAATTATGCATTATGCAAGAGCAAAAGTACCAACGGCAGCAGAGCAGTGGCAGGAGTTCTTCATACATAACGCATATGTTACGCTCTATTACGCTAGTAGACGCCTCCTTGTGGAAGCCTTTTCTTTGCCTACAGGCAAAGGCACTATATGTGCGTATATGTTATAGTAGAGTCAGTCATATGCACAAAACTTTATTATTAAATCTGTATGAAATTGTGCTTGTTGTTTTTGCTGCTGTTGCTTGCTCTGTTGTTAAGCCTGTGTTCACTTGGAAGCGCTTACGCTAAGTACACAGAGGCAGGCCAGGCATACAATCACGTACATATGTACGTGTATAGTAGACAGAGGGACGAAGAGAAATGACGCCTTAAAACAGAGGGAGAATGGAACAAGAAAATGAATGAAGCTTGTGAGTTATTAACACGCTTTGCCACATTTGCCACAGACATATACATCCACATTCACATCCATATACGGTCGCTAGCTTGTGACAGTGTCATTATGGTAAACTAAGCGCCAGCCACAGTGCTAGATTTTGCACCACAAACGACGACGACATCGAGACTACGACAAGAATGAGATGATGGTGGGTGGAGAGGACACACCTTTACCATAAGGCACAACACATCATTCCATAAGAGAGAAAGGTACTGACTACTAGTAGTAGCAGTATTAGATGTAGTACTTAGTACCATGTTGCACAATGCTAACATAGTATTTTGAAGGTGGCACTGGTGGTATTGGATACTTGAATGTGTTGTTGCTGCAGGTAACATTTCCGCTGTGTGCTTCCGTTTTTGGCTACACTGTATTCAACGAAAGAAGCACTTTATAATTATTTCTGCTACTTTTGGAATGAAGCACCAAAGTAGCTTCTCTAGTATGGCTACAATATAATCTAAGCAAAAGTACCAAAATACTGCCTGTCCTGTTCTGTTCCTCTGTCTTCTTCTCATCATACCATCACCATCATCATCACCATCACCATCACGACCAGCATCCACAATGTTGAAGGAGAATAGTTTTCAAGTTATACGACAGCTTGTGCTTGTCTCATATACAGGATTCATAGTTATAAGCTTCATTAAGCATATACAAGGACGTGCAACATTATGGCATGACATGGTAGTATGGAGTTTGTATTTTACAGCGTATTAAGCATATTTAGCGTAAGGATTTGTCATTATACTAAAAAGCAAGCATAATTAAATGCGTGCATGGCAAGAAGGAGTCTCATGCATTGGCATCGACATCAGCATCAGTATCAAGTTTTGTTGTTTCTGTTGTTGTTGTTGAAAGAACTTTATGCCTCATGGTTCAACATAACATATTATAATGATGTATATAAACGAACACACCAGCACAAGCACAAGCACATGCATTAAATGAGAACCTTAATTGAGTTAATGAAATTTTCTTAGAATATTTTTTAAAATTATGTAAATGTTTCAAAGTATCCTTTTGTTGGATCATTTACTTTCTTTAGTCCTTCAATTATATAGAAATCTATGCTTCTCCTTCCCTTCCCTTCCCTTTCTTTATATTTCTATTGAAATTTGTTAAAATTGCTTTGACCTTTTCGGTCTTAGAGCTCAGCTGTATTATCCTTAGTCACAATAAAGTACAGCAAACTCAACCCATTCCAATTCAAACCAAACCAATCTATGGCATTTTTATCCATGGCATTAAGTCACGTTTTCGCACCATTAACCCATAAAATAACAATAACAACAGTAACAACAACAGCAACAACAAAATCATTTTCAACCAAAAGATTTAGAAATATTAAACTTTCGCTATTTTGCTTCAAACATTTTTCTTGGTTTTCTTGTGAGGAGTTTCTTCCTGAAGCTATTTAAAAAAATCGTTGCATACTTTTGTGTGTGTTTGCTAGCCATATACTCGTATAACCTCCTCTTATAGTAGTACTTATGCCTGCCTTCCCTTCATGAAGAAATCAAATTTATATTTCTTTATAGATTTTTTAATATGCAAGCAACATAAAGTCTTCTTCTCTCCTACTAGCTCGCTCTCCTCCACCTTCATTTTCAATCACAAATTCTCTCTATTTCTTTACGCTGTTCAGCCACTTAAAATTTATACGAGTACCACAAAAGTAGGCAACACAAAAAATATATTTTTTCTTTCTTTATTTCTTGTTTCTTTTTGTTTTGTTTGATTTTTCAAAAGTGTAAAGAACGTGAAAATGAATCTTTTCATCTCTCATTCTCTCAATTTTGTTTTTTCGGTTCATTTTGGTTCGTTTATACTAAATTGTTGTTACCCTTGTCACCCATACAGATATTTCTTGCACACATATGTGTAGGTAAAGATTTCTTTATTGTTGTTGTTGATACTTTTCGGTTTTTTATTTTTAGAAACTTTTTATTTTATTTTTTTTCGGTTACAATGACAATGTGTCAACGTGTTTCATTCGGGCGTGTGCGTGTATCTTCTCTATAAATGTGACTGTATCTGCGTGTGAGTGTGAGTGTGAGTGTGAGTGCGTATGAGACTGAATTTCAGTTTCCTTTTTTGACTTTTTTCAAAATATTCTCACATGATAAGGGTTTATCAGCGCGACACAGTAACTTAGTGATTTATACAAGAAAAAAAAAACAGTCAAATTCATTCTCAGCGTTACCCTTCGCAACTCCGCATCTATGTGTTTTCCTTGTGAGTGTATCACTGTGTATGAGTGTGTGTGCGTATGTTACTTTTTAATTTCGTAAATTGAAAAAGTGACTTTAGGTTTCTTGACTTTGACTCCATTAAAAAAAAGTGACATGCGACATGTGTGCGTGTGCTTATAACCATGAATGTGTGTGTGTGTGTGTTTGGTTGACTTGTTTTCGTGAGAAAGAAAAGTTGGCTTTAAGCGCTTTAGGAATACAAAAAATCTGAGGATTTTTTGATAAGAATTTCTTTAAGGACTTTGTTAAAAATAATTCAAAGAAATTTACTTCTTTAATTTAATCTTGAAAAAACTTTGCATACTAAAAAGGATAATTTATCCATGAGTTGAGTAAATTTCCAATTTGATATTATTTTTCTGTAGAAAGTTTCATTCGTCATTCAATAATAATAATTCATCAAAATAATTCCACATTCGATTCATTTTAGTATTTCTATAGCATGTTGCAACAAATACCAGAAAAATCATGTCAAAAAATTCCCCCAAAATAAAGGATTTCTCTCATAGAAAGATACTACGTTCATGTGCAAAAGTATTAATGCCCTGATGTATGCTACAAAAGAGTAGAAAAGAAGAAATTGTTAAAAAGCGCTTTTCATCTTATGAAATCATTTTGCCTTTCAAGGATTTTCCACACCTTTGCCCACACAAATTCTCAGGCTCACACACTCCTCACTCGTACAGTGAGTCAAAATACTTGCAAAAGAAATATAAAACTGAGAGAAAAAAAAGGGTGCAGAGTTGCATTTTAAAATAAATAACACTCATACATAAAAAGTGTATGAGTATCTCTGTGTGTCTACAAGTAAATAAATTGGTTTCGTAACCACAAAAACCAAACTAGCGAACATTCATTTATTCATTCATTCGTACATTCACATTCATACTCAAACACATGCACACACACACGCACACATCAATTCAATTCAATCAGACATCAAGGGTATAAAATTTGCACCCTCCAACACTGCAAAAGCAACAGAAGGTTTATTTTTTGCAAGAATTATACAATCAATGACTGAGCTAAGTTACTTGTCTTCCCCTGCCCTCCTCTATCCTGCCTTGCCTTATCCTTGCTTGGTTTTCATTGGTTTTACTGTGGCAAAAGAATTGTTGCAAAAGGAAATAAAATGTGGCAGGCACGTTGCAACACTATTACTTATTTCACACACACACACACACACATTCATGCATATACGGTACACATGGAAGGGAGAAACTGACAGTAAGTGTAAGGAGTTTTGTGCTCTTTCTCCATTTGATCCCTTTTACTTGTTTCTATATGATGGCAGGTGAGCCTCGAGACTCAAACGATGATGACGATTGCTGCTGCTTCTGCATGTGATTCCAGCAATAGTTTCCATTGGAGACTAAAGGAAGAAAAGGGAGTCAGGCAAAAGTAAAAATGCAATAATCTTTCAACGAACGCTGGCTGTGCACATTTAAACGTGACTTTTAAGCATGATGTTGTAATATTTTAACTTGACTAAGAACAACAACAACAGCAACAACATTCCTAGATAAACTGACAAGCAGACAGACCGACCGACCCACCAACAGACTGACTGACTGATGAAAGAATGAATGGAAGAAAGAGTTCAAAGTACACATATACGATATGGTAAAAACCTGGTTGGTAAATGAATGTAGCCAATGTTATACCAGCAGCAGCAGCAGAATCAGGTTTTGTTATTATTACTCATTGTTCATTGTGAACAAAAGCAGGAAAGACAAGGCAAGGTCTCCCTCTCTCTCTTTATCTGGATGTGTAGTATGTTTTTATATTGTACAATATATGAGACAAGGTACTGAAGAAAATTGTTACAAATGCCCGGTGTGCATTTTATTGCCGTACAGCGATAAATAAAATGTTGCAGAAATATATACACAAATATATGGGAATATGTGAAAATAATATGAAAATACCAGTACTATGAGCAGCAAAATTATGCGTCATGTGTTGTGCATACATAAATGTTGTGGAGAACGGGGCGCTATCAGATAAATAAACAAACACATAAATTGTTTGATTACATTGAGAGCTAACAAAAAAAACACAAACAAACAAGAAATATTAACTTCAATTGCTTCGAAAATTAAATATCCCTCAGATTAGAAGACATGCACAGGGAATCAATAAGAAGTAACTTTATTTTGAATAATTCTTTCTTACATACGCATTGTTAAGTAGTTCCCCATAACATAAAAGTTGAATAAAGTCTCTTCATCTAGTTGGAATAATAATAGGTAATACAGGGTGGACCAAAAGTTCGTTTAAATTGATTCGGTAGCTACGACGAGCAGTGACGGCGGGGTGGGGCGGAGGGGTGACGAGGCGCGTGAGCGGCTAATGGGAATTCAGTACCGTAGCGTCGTTCAGCGATAAACAACGTGCGTTCTGTGTACGCGAGTACTACCGCAACAACGATTCTTACGTTTTACATACGGCGTAAAAATGAAGCTCCATCGATTCAATTAATTAGAAAATGGGTACAGAAGTTCGAGGAGGCAGGTTCAACAACGAATCAACCACGATCCGGCCGACCTAGAACATCAAGAGATCCCGAAAACATCGAGTGTGTATGAGCGTCTATTTGTGAAGATCCTGGACTCTCTACTCGGAAGCGGTCTAACGCCATAGGTGTGCCCAGAACATCTTTGCTTCGTATTCTTCACAAAGAATTACATTTACATCCGTACAAAATCCAAATGGTACAGGAATTAAAGCCTCAAGATCACGCTCACAAGCTCCAATTTGCAAACGAAATGTTACAGAGGTTCACCTGCTTTAAGAACATTTTTTTCTCAGACGAGGCACACTTTCATTTCAATGGACATGTGAATAGACAAAATTGCCGGTATTGGAGTGACACCAATCCTAAATTGAACGAACTTTTGGTCCTGTACTTTTTAAAAATCATTGACCCTTCCCAAAAACTTTGAAAGGAATCTTTATAAAATGAGACAAAAATCAATCCTTCAAGATCATTACTTTATATGTAGAATATTTTATAAAAAATATGAGTAATGTTACCATCTTTACAAAAAAATGTTTAAGTATTTAGTGGTTCTCATCTTTTTAACTCTGCCGAGTCTTAAATTTAATCCCATTTTACTCTTGACAATCATGTGTATGTGTCTACAATATATTCAGTAATTATATCTATTTACAATTTTCGTTTAAAATATCCTTACTATTGTACATTCAACAACATCTTAATTTAAGATAAGTTTTATTTCACTCATTCTATTGTATCATCACAGACTGTTTGACTCATTGTTGTAGTTGCACTAATTGTAATTGTAAAAGACTACAAACACAACAGAACTAAATACTTTTGCAACAATAACAGTAACAACAAGGAGCAATAAAAACGAACAATTTCGATAACAAGTTGCCTCTTTGACTAAATTCTTTGAAATAAGAAAACCACAAAACGAAACAAAACTAAAGATATCTTAGAGCAATAAATAGTAGAAGAGTAGAGAGTTGGGGTGGGCAATAACTTTGGAAGATACTAGTACAAGCAACAATTGCTTGAATCAAATGCAGCTTAAGTGTTTCTAGAACAATGACTACTAGAATAAACCACACCAAAGCAAGAGAAAGAGATGTATCTGAAGTATTTATATAGCAGTAAACAATTGTAAAACGTTCACCTCACTCACTCTTCATTCTCTACCTCATCCTCATACTCATACAATGAGTTGTCTTCCACATGCTTGAGCTGTCAATAGTTTGAAATGTGCTGTTTTTTTCTTCTGTTATATGAATCTATACTCGTATTAGTGAGTCAGTATGTGTTTATGAAAGAGAGTTCAATTAATAGCGCGCACATTCAGACAAAGATACATACCACACAAATAGAGATGAAGAAGAAACCGCAAAGATTAAATTAAAATAGAGTGGCATAAAATTGAGTGCATGAGTATGCAACATTCTCCAAGTATTATGTATTTCTGTGTGTGTGTGTGAGAATGAGTGATGAATATTTGAGGTGAGTTGTAGTTGTTTTTGTTGTTATTATTTTATTTTGTTGAATATGTTTCTATTGTTGTTGTTGCTGATGATGTTGTTGTTGCATTGCAAAATTATTTTGATAAATGTAACACACACAAAATATAATTTAATTAAAATGTTTTACGTATCATAAGGAGTAGGACATGATTAGTGAGAGAGAGATTTTGAAGTAGTTGAAGAATGATGAACATACCCATACAAAGAAACAAAGTTGAATAGAGGCAAAGATAGATTGATTTTCTTTTCTAACACACATTGATTCATTTTGCTCTCCCACTCACTCACTCACTCACTCACTTACTTACTTACTGGGTTTTGATTGATAGCATTTGAAGTTGAACTGAGTTAGACTAAATTTGATGTGTTTACAAATGTTTATGGCATATGCCTGTCTGCCTTTTTGCATACACAAAGGCGATTAAATTTATTGAATTAAAAATATTGTATATCTTTTAAACTAACTATTGAGTCAACTTTTATATGTTAAAAGAGGATTTCAAGACTCTATAAATGAATCGCATTAAGGTATGCTACAGATTGTTGACAATATAAGATATTTATTAAAATAGTAGAGGTCCAGCAATTCAATTAAATTGCAAGGAATCGTTTATATTTCTTAACCTATAAAAACAAAATATTAATATTAAAAATAATAGAAAAGCTTAAGCTTCTGATAATACAAATTTCCTTTTAATTTAAATTTATTTATTTAATGTTATTTTTTGAAGAGAATTGTATAAATTTCTAAACAAAGAAAAACAAAATCTTTAAGTTCATTGCGAGTATTAGCTGCTCTGTCTGAAGTTCTCTTATAACAAGATAAATGGCAATTATACAGGTGTGTCACAGAAACCGAGTGAAATTGAATTGATTTCAAAGCCTTAAAATATGCAATTGAAATTTTCATAATTTTAGTATAAAAGTATTTATTTTATGTAAATTTATTTTATGCAATTGAAATTTTCATAATTTTAGTATAAAATTATTTATTTTATGTAAATTTTAATTGCATATTTTTAGGATTTGAAACCAATTCAATTTCAGTTGCTCTCGATTTCTGTGACACATCTGAATATTTTTGTACAGAAAAAAATCATGGTCAGGTAGTAGGTTATGCAGGCTGCACGCGATTGTTCCTATCACTAGGGCTCTAAAAGTTAACAAAGGTCTTACAACCGCTGTAGGAAATCAGTGGATATTATACGGCTGAAGACCCCATCTCTTTCCAAATGTCCTCCTACAAATGTAGAATGCACCTAATACCGTTTTAATTCCTTCATCAGATAGTTTTAGTTGCGACCCACCTAAACACGGAAGCCTGAGGCTACGTATCTTATATTCAGATAATATATATTCGAATAAAACGAAGAACTGATCATAAACTATTTATGTAGAACCGAAATAAATTTGGCTATCTCTCCTAAATTTGTTTAACATATTTTTATATAAAACTTATTTGTTGTGTGTGCTCTCTCCACCCTTAAAAAATTGTTAATTAATTTTAAATAAACTTTGATGCTTTAATTAAAATAAAAATCCTTTAATTAAAAATTAAATAAATAAATAAAATTAAATTTAAAAAATAAATAATGAAATCAATCATGTCAAATGAAAGATATTAAAAATAAGTAAATAAATATGTTGTAACTAAAAAATTATCCCTTGATTTAATTAACTTTATTTGATTCATTTATATTTATATACTTATATATACATATATTTATTTTTATTCAAAATGATGTTTGTTCTTAAAGCATTTTATATCTCAATGTTGTTGTTGTTGTAATTGTTCATGTTGTTGTTGTTGTTACTCTTTTGATGTTGTGCATAACATTGACAAATAAATACAATTATAAATAAACAAATAAATAGCGAAAAGAAATTTAAAGAAAATATTTAAAATTAAAACAAATATTTGATTAAAATCATTTATCCAAAAAATAAATAAAAAAAGAATAATATAACTAGAGAAAAGAATTAAAAATTAAATAATATTCACTTATTATTTCTCTTCTTTTCTCTTGTTATATTTTGTTCATACAATATTTTCTCAAACTCTACACACTTCATCTCTTGTTTTCTCTTTTGAAACACAAAATAAAACGAATAATATACAAGAAAAATTAAAAAATTAATTACTTCGTAAAATTTGTTGTGAGTGTGATTGTAAATTTGTTGCTCATTTCGTTCGTAGTACAATAAGAAAATGAATCAATAAAGAAAATAAAAAGTTAATTAATGACAAAATAAATATTTGTTTATCACAACAAAACCAAACAAAACAACAACGACAACATGAATTAAATTTTATTTTTCTTTCTTCTTTTTCTCTTCTCTTCCTTTTTTTTTTCTTACAACAATTTTTTTAATAACGAAAAATATACAACACCAACAACAACAACAACAAAATGCCAATTGAAACAAACAAACAAACAAAAAATCATCTCCTCACGCACGCTCTCACGCGCACACACACAGCTAAAGTACCCAGCAGCGACCACGGTGATCATAATGATGAGTTGTTAATGATGCTGAGCCAACGATAAAAAGGCTGATTTCATAAATTCATGAATTTTAGCAAGTCTCAAGGCGATGAGCATAAATACAAAAGGAGGACAACAAAAACAGTGGTGGTGATGATGATAATAATGATGATGATAATGATGGTGATTGTGATTATAAAGTCATATTAATTAATGTAACTATATAAAACAAGAGAGAGCAAAGCTCAACCTATTAACCGTTCAGTAAACAACGTCCACAAACCAGCAAATGTTTATTTAAATTTTATTAATCATTAAACTGTTAAATAAATAAAGAAATTAAAAGTATCAAAGATTAAAATTAACTAAATTTAATTAAAGAAATATATAAATAAAAATACAACAGAAAACAGAGGACCACAAGAAAATTATTTAAATTATTTATTAAAAGATAAAAATTAAATAAGCAAATATTCATATTAATCATACGACACCGCCGCATAGTGCAAAATTGAAAAATTTAATAAAAATATTAAGTGATCATTTAAAAGTTATGGACAATAGTATGTTGAGTTCTAAATTTGAGAGCGTGCCTTTTGTTTAGTGATTAATGCAACAAAAAAAAATATTAAAGGAATTTACTCAAACAAATCAACAAAAAGTAGATTAGCTAAATTTTTTCTCAATGTCAATAAAATATTGGTGATCTATAAACACATTTAAGACTACAGGGATATCAATTATTAGAATATAATTCATAATAACTTAAAACAAATAAACATACTAAATAAATAAGTACATATGTACATAAATAAATTATATTTAATATTAAAATATTTAAATAAATACAAATAAAGTAAAAATTTAAATATATGTAAATATTCAACAATTCTCTCGAGCAAGTCAAGGAGAGAGCACGGTATACAAAGTTTCTAAACAAGTAAGTTTTTATATAAGAAAAAAAATTCTTTAAAAACTAATTCACTAAAAGATCATAGATCCATAAAAAATGTATTAAATTTGGTCTCACCAAAGCTTAAATATGTACATTGTTTTGAGAGAGACAATGGTTTGTGTACCCTTTTTAATGGTCATTTTGTTTCATAAGATTAAAGGTTAAAGTTAGCAAATCAGAATTGAGTCCAAGAGCATTTTTTTTTTTTTTTAACTTTTAAAAGGAAAGAATCGATAACATTCTATACTTCCGAAAAAAAACCATACATTCAATTTAATCAAGATTCAAACCTACACTGAGCGGACCGCTAGACCGGCATATGGTGCACCACCAATGACCTGTGAACCCAGTTCTATAAAACTAAATAAACTCTCCTCGTTGGAAGACCTCGTCTTGCAGAAGGTTAAAGAACCGACTGTCCTTCATACAATGTCGTATGCATCCGCATGAGAGTGTTTTGACGCAAACGATCAATCACAGATCACATCACGTCTGGGTCATCACTTCACTTCGTGGTTGTGACTGTCAACTTTCATCTGATCGCTCAATACTTTGAGTTAAGCTAAGTTTGATTACATACCTTTTAGGGACTTTAGATAAGATTGTTTTGAAAACACATGATGGGATTCATTTCCATCCAAGTGGAATGATGAACTAAACACGAAGCATCCACCCATCTCTTAAGTTTTTCGTTACATGCACATACTTTTTTTATAAGCATTGCAACTAGGTATACTATTTTTAAATCATTCACCGAATTGAGTTGGGCTTTGTTAAATTCATATAATTTTGTTGGCAGTCTGCTTGATTGCAGAGACGATGCAGCCTCTCGAGTTTGTGTCTTTGTTTTCCAACCTATTGGGTCAATAAGATCGCTGGTATAATATGCTAAAATTTTTCTTGTCCCTATATTGTGAAGGTAACTCATATGATTACAAGATTGCATTTAAGGATATAATAGGGTGCATTCACAGCACATTTAAGTACTTTATTCTGAAACCTTTGGATCTGCTTTATATTCCTAGAACTTGAGTAAAGCCGATAGCGCAGACCACATGCCTAGATCATCATTATAGTATAATAAAATAAGATTATAGCATTTCAGAGCATATAAATCCATCTTTACTCTTAAAGAAAGCAATCTCTAAAAGATGATTAATCATAAATTGGTACTCTCAACGACTCATACATTAATATATTTATTATGCAGTTATACTATAATATATGATAACATAAAAAATTTTAAAGAGAATGTCTGCGACATAAAGATGAAATGTGCCTTTTGTTATCGTAAGCATTTACGTACCATTTTAGCTATTAACTTTATGCAATTTTATCATATGATATGATACCTGCGCATACTATAATTCGACTTTTATGCGCTTGAAATGACAAAAAAATGATACTCCCATTACAGTTCTTTGCTCTGCATCTTGTTCAGAACCATTAACATTATCCCTGACGCGTCACTACTTAAAATATATAAAAAAATGTCTATTTTTTTTATATTTTTATATTTGATTCTATAAAAATCAAAAAATGAATAATAGTAAGAGTATGGTGAAAATGAGACTTTTTATAGCCAATTTCTGGTTAGCAAAAGCAGTCAACCAAACCGATTTCATATGAACCTGACAACACTAAAGACATATACTTGCAAAAGACAAAAAGAGAACAAAGAAAATTCCAACCACAACGAGAAGAAGTAGTGAAATTGAGTGAGAGAGGGAATAAAATGAATGTAATGCAAAATGATAATCCTGGTCATAAAAAAAAATTGTACTTTATATTGACTTTTAGTGGTAGTCAATGGTAACGAAACAAAAGGTACTGGATAGTTGATAGGTGATTGTAAAGCAGACAACAACGAATGTAAAGCGAAATGAAACCAATAAAGGTGCATATACTAATAATAATGATGAAAGTATATGTCAAGATCTTGAGATATTTATAAAAAATATAAAATAAATATAATGTGATGTGGTGAGTCCTTTAATGTCTTTTAAAATGAAAATAGATACTGCATTCTTGACATCAATGATGTTATTTAAATTTTCTTTTTTGCCACAAAAGCGTAGGAGAACGAAGATATTTTATTCATTCATTCAGTCATTAATTTGCTATGCTACGTCATAAGAAATATTCACGCCCATTCTCGCTGCGCTGAGGCCTTTTCAATTTTCATTTCGACAAAAGTCAAAAAGTTTATCCTTTTCAATATTAATTAACACTTCAATACCGCATGGAACAAACTTTTTGTCTTTGCCACTAAGGCAAGGCAAAACAAACCATAACCAAGAAAAACAGAAGAAAGTCTTAAATAAATGAAAGGGAAAAGGATGCTGCAGTCACTATATTTAAGTGTGAATATGAAGAAGGCTTTATCCACATAGTACATACAATAGTATAGTAAGATATGCTGAGTAAGTCTGACTTTGTGTGCTGCTCACTCTTCATTTCTTTTGCTTTAACTCTTCCTTTAACCCTCATTTCCGTTGCGGCAAACTTTCATCCATTGTTTCTCTCTATTCTGACTCCATTTATTTATTTGTCTCATTGTCTGTCTGTATCTTCTTTAGTCTTACTACTGAATAAAACTTATAGCAATCAAGAATTGAATGAAATGAATGCTTCTAGTGCTCAGTTGCGTGCGCCTAAAAGCACATAACAAACAAACAAACGAACAAGTGGAAGTTCAAAAATTCCAAAAATTTATTCGCTACCAAGCCAAAGAAAGGACTCCGTTTCCATGCGACTTTTATGTGCCCTCAAAAGGAAAACTTGCCTGATTCCTTTAGTTCACTAATTCACACTGACACTAATTAACAATTAGGCACATTTTCGCGTTGACTTTTCATCTTCTACTCATCCTTCCCATTCGAATAAAATATTCTGTTGTCATTTGCTTAAAAAACCCTTTTCTTCTTTTCTTGTAAAAATAACTTTCGAACTAAATCAAGCCAAGCCAAGCCAAACTAAGCTCTTGCAATACTCGCCTTCATCCCACACAATGTTAATAACTAATTTACTTTTACACCGCCGTCTGTGTTCTTCATTCCTTTATTTCTAACTAAAATGCCACAACTTCAACGACTACATAGTATATTTCCGGCCAAGACTTATTCTCTTATTTCTTCTGTTGTCTAAAGTTGAGAGTTGAGAGCCCCTTCATAAACATTCTTCAAGTCCTCAATGTCATAAGCAAAGGAACACGCTTGTCATTCGCATCCTTTCTTCCTGACACCATTCTCCTAAGGTTGACTGCATTCAAAAGGATACGCGGGTGTTTTTCTTTCATTTTAATATTGAGCTTATTATTTTGAAAACGAGTCTCTTGCTCAAACAAAGACAACGTAGCGACGTCTCTGACAAATCTTTAGCTATTTAAGAGTAAAAGACACTCAAAGGATTTGTAAGTTACGTACAACAATAATAAAGCGAGGTAAACTCTTGAGGACACTGAGTTATCACTACTCATATATTAGTGTCAAATGTTTAAGAAGTAAATGCTCTTTCTTACCAAGTTCAAACCGTTGAACTTAGCAATGCAAACTTTAGACAGACAAACAATTGTTGCCGCGTAACTTTAGACTCAATTGTCGTCTGATAATTCTGAAATAAAATAAAAGCCATGTAATAATAATTATTATTATAATAATGAAACCCAATACTTTCATTATAAAATATATATATTTTTTTTTGAATTTGCCCTTATTATTTTGCTATTTTAATTAAAAATGGTAATCAAGTTCATTTCAAAATTAATTAGAAGAAAATTTGCAGTAATTTGAAACGTGCACATTAAATCACTCATCAATTATGAACAGACAAAATTAATGAACATTGACCAAATAGAATGAAATCAAACACCGATAAACCAACAACAAAAACACATCAATTTTTATATGCATAATTTTAATTAATCAACTGAACAAATTTATGCAGAAATATAATTGAGATTTTCATTAGTATTTTAATTAAAATTCGAATAATTTTTGGAATTTAATACACAATAATTTTTTATAAAATTTTGAATATCCCTGAATTCTATCTATTCTTCAATTATAAATTATTGTGTATAGCTAGAAATTATTCCAGTTTCATTTCTAATTAATTATGTATAATAAACATAAACACAAAACACTGAAAAATCAACAAACAAATAAACCAAATACACGCTTGCATCCTTTTTGAAATTGAAACTCAATTCATTAAAATGTGCATAAATAATGCAACCAACATAAGTGTGTACCGTCTTGCTTATGGCAATCACTTATCTTTCAAATGTACTTTACTTGTTTTGTTCATAAAGATCTGAATAATAATAATAATATTTAGCTAATAGTGACTTAAAAATCATACACATACGCCCACTGATACATTAAGTCATCATTAATAAAATTCTGTATTCATATATATAAATTTGTTGAATACTTTTATGCTTAACTTTGTTTATTTGTTTGTGTATTATTTGATCATTATCATAATAAATAATACCTTAAATACATTTATTGTATTTGATTCTGTTAAAACCTGTTATTGCACTTAAATCTGATTAGTTGATGTTAAAGAAGTCTTATGTACTTGCTTATTTATGTTAAGAGCTGTGAAAATTAATAGCATATTTATTGGCGCATAATTTAGTAATGTGTTTGTATGTTTGTGGTCTACAAAAGTGTTCAATGATATAACTTTAAATTTAAGTTAATTTAAATGAATAAGAACCTATCATTTTAAATCAAAGTGTTAGGAGGGCGGAAAGACAATTAACTTTAGTATTTCCTTTAGTCACTTTCTCTATGACCCATGATCAAACACGCTAATTGCTCTAAGCCAAATGGGCCAAAGAACTAAGTGAACGGACTGTGAGTGGATTCAGTTCCCTACTATCATACATTACCAACCATTAAATGTCAATTTACATGTCAATTGACATAGACAACTAAACCAAAAAGAACTAAAACTAACTTACTACTAAGTAGACATAGAGAGAGAGATGGAGTCCTTTGCTTTTATAGCCACACATGACTAGCCATGATGACTTTGTAAGCTCCGGCAAACTTAGTTTGCATTTTTACTTTGTAATTTCTTTTTTCTTTCCATTTCTAACCAATTTTTTTCACCTTTGCAACATTTAAAATACAATTACTTGTCTGGCTGACTATTTTTCTATTTTTTTTCCGTTTTTGTTTAAATAATTTTTTTTTGTTTTGCCTTTAGCGCGATAAGCATGAAAAACATAACATGGAACAATTAGTAGATGACTGTCTGTCTATAGTAGTATCTTTCTTACTCTAGGGTTCTTCTGATTCTGGTTTTAGTCCTGGTTTTGCCTTTTGCTATTTGCTTTTTCTAGTACAACCGACACAAAAGTCATAAGCGCAAAATGGCAAAAAGGATAACAAACACTTTACATCATATATACACACACACACACACAAAGGAGAAAAGCAACATTCTTGTGCTACACCTGCCTGTTTGCCTATTGCTCTTCATTCATTCATTTAGTCACTCAGTCAGAGTTTGTCTGTCTTTCAGTCGCTATGTGGTTAACTAATTTAATTCCTCCCATGTGCTCGGTGCAGGCGATGCTTTGTTCATTTGCTTACAGCCGCCGCCAGCAGTCAAGGTGTCTTTCCTTTCCTTTCATTTCAATTTCTTTACTTTTTGTCCTTTTTTGCAGCTAACAAAGGTAAAGACAACGACACGTTAATGACTTCTTTTACAAAGTGAGCCCCAAAAACATAGTGAAACAAAAATACAGAGGAAGGGAGAGTGCTGGGTAAATGAAATCAAATCTAAAGCTGTAACAAGACTCATACAAGAAGAGAATAAAGACTAGTGTATCCATTGCCTGTTACATTAGCTAACGATGCCACATGATGCTAACATAGTACACTGCTGCAACCAACCTTACTTAACATTCTCCCCTTTGTGCTTCTTAGTTCTAACACGATGTGCACCATCATTGTCATTCTGTGCCGCCGTCGTCGTTCTGTTGGCACCACTAAAAGAGCCACTTAACTTGTCTATATGAGCCTAATGGCCTTTAATATTATTTTCTCTTGACGCTCATCTCAACTCAACTCAACTTTTTTTTCCTTTATTTCTTTGCTTTCATTCCTTGTTTCATTCCAATAGCCATGTCATCCTGGCTGAAAAAAAAATAAAAATATAGAAGAAGGGAAAAAATTGGTGCAAAAAATCACTGAAATTGTGCATTTTGTGCTCGTGTTTCTTCTTTACCAAAGTCATACTCTTTGGTCCTCTAGACGACCTGACTTGACTGGCTGACTGACTGACTGGGTTAGCTTGGTTTCAGATGGTATACTATGCTTGTGCTATTTGTTCCTGACTGCATGGTAATTGTAGAAAATTGCTACAGTAGAAGTAGCAGCAACAGCTCGAGCAATGGTGGTGGTTAACATTGTGCAAATCCATTGCTTATATGCCTCTTGTGACCCTTTTTGTTGTTAGACTAGAATTTTTTCATCTTACTTCTTTTTCCTTGCAAGCCTTTTGGCGAAACAACTGTTGTTAACAAGCAGTTGAACTTTGTGTGAAGCGAAGTCCATCGTTCGTTCTTGAAAAAGAAACCTCTATACTGCCTAAAAGTATGCTATGTGAATTGTAGTTAGCTAAGGTTAGGTGAAGAAGTGGTCTCCCATTCTGTGTTACGTGCTTTACATTTTTTATTATGCGCAAAGTATGCACCCTTTAGCAATATAAAACAAAAAAAAAAACTAGGTAGAAAAGGATACGACTTGTGGAGGATGAGGCAATTTTGCTGAGCTTAACTGTTTGCCATCTTTCACCTTTTGTTTTGTGCACTAGTGTATGTATGTGTGTGTGTGTATCCTTTAGATATTTTTATCCTACTTTTCTATCTGGCCCAGTTGGCACATTCAGTTTGTACCTTTTGCCACACATTATTGTTTAACATTCTCACAGTGTCGGTAATATTGTGTTGACCAACACCAAGAATAAAGGATGCGGATACTTTATCCCTTGACATTAGCAGCAGGTTTGACTTTATGATAATGGTAATGTAAATAATACCGATATTCGATAGTATTATTGCCATAAAATGGAAAAGGCATTTGATGCTATGATTCATAATAGTGTTAGTCTTAGGTATTGAATATTAACTAGACAACAGAATAAAGGCTAAGAAATTGTGTAGCTAAAGAAAGTATAACATAATTTTAATTGAAACTTTTGATGCTCATCTCTTTTTTATTAATTCTTATAAACACAACATTCTGTTAACTCTTTTTCTAATTTAATTTCACTGGGACAAATTATTTTTACATTTTTATGTTGCATACTTTTCAGGGTATTGAAAAAAAAAACAAATATTCTTTTTCAATTTAATTACAGTTGTTATAAATTTATGTATCCGTTTATTTAAAAAGTAGTTAATTTGCTATTTTGAAAACGAAAAAAAACACACAAATATTTACTTGTATTTGTATTTGTTGTGCGTGTGTGTGTGTGCAGTAAAATCGTTTTAGACATGTGCGTGTCTCTGTCTATTTCGTATATAATTTTAGTATTTTATTAATTATAAATAAATAAAAGAAGAACAAAAAATCAAATTAAATAAGACAATAAATAATTAATTTTTGGTTTTACCGAATATTTGTAAATTACACCTTTCACAAGAAATGAAATTCATGGTATTATAAGTACGACCGAGAAAAGTGTCCTTCAAATAACAAGTTATATTTAATCAAAATAAACTAAACTAAAGCTGATCAAAATAACATTAGATGTACCAAGCAACTTCGATTTATAGGATAATTAAAACAAATTTCCTTCAATCAAATAAAAAAATTCTGGTTTACATTTCTTCTGTGTACTGCTTCAAAGAATACTTCCCCATTTTCACACTTTTTAATCCTGCTAATCTGCCGTGATCTTAGTGAATTTTAGTCTCATATACTTTTTGTTTTTCCTTATCAATGGAACTTTTCTAGAGATGATTTTGAATAGAGTAGAGAGTTTCCTTCCTTAATCTCTTCCCTCGGCTTCCTTGTAGTCCCACACAAATAAAACTCAAACGATGGGTTGATTAATCACATCAATCTTTGGACATAAAAAAATATTAAAGTAGCGAAAACCTTTAAGACATCAAGCTCTTGCAAAAGATCATTAGAAGTACTAAGTTGAAGCGACCAATGTATATTATCTAATGAATTGCAGATTTACCTTCGGAAATACTCTTAATGAGTTACAGAATCTCGAAGGAACTGTTATTATAGAGTTTGTTTCAATAAGTCAATTAGAGCCGCAGTGGTAAATCTTCATGTTATCATGCTCTCGCAAAAGAACACAAGAAGTACTAGATCGAAACGACTAATGTAACGAAAAAATGGAGACAGCATTGACTATTGCAGATTTACCTTCGAAAATAAATTAGGAATCATTGATGAATACCAGAATCTTGGAGGAACTGTAATTATAAAGTTTGTTACAATAGGTCAATTCGACCCGCACTGACGAGGTGAATAGATTCCGCCCTTCTCCTAATCTAATCTTCGGACAAGCTGTGAACATTTCGACCAATCTAGCAATATTATTTATTTAAGACAATACAAAATTTTTAAGGAGAACAGAAAATATTGCTTGCTTGTATCTATTATTTTGATCAGCTGAGTATATTATACAATTTATAATGGTCCGATAAATTTTGAGTCATAGTAGCAACTTTAAGAATTTCTGTCAAAAATTAATATTTGCATTATGCAAAAATTTCCAGTGTAACATATCCTTACCCATATTGTAAAGTTTAGAAAAACCCCTCCACACAAACAAAAGAATCATTTCATTTTGTGAAAGGTATAAAATCTTAAATTAAAAAAAATATAATAAATTCGCAACCACATAAAACAGAAAAATTACTATATTTTTACTAAAATCACAATTTTTTCGTCTTTTCTTCTTTTTTCTTTTTATGCTCTATAAAACAAAAAATAAAAAACAAAAAATTAAAAATGAATACAAAAAAAAAAAATATGATTAAATCAAAATTGGCAAAAATTGGAAAAATCTACCAAAATTTCATTTCAAATATTTTATTTGTCTCTCTAAAACTCTTTCATTCTTTTTTACAAACAAATTTAAAAATTTCAACATACAATACGAAATTGAATAAATTTTGCTCGCTACGCGTTTTTTGTTTTTCTCTTATAACCAAAAAAAAAATATTAAACATAAATTTAAAAAACAAATAAAAAATTTATTAAAAATTTATTATGTGTCGTAATGTTTTTAAAATAAAATTTACAAAAAACAAAAAAAAAAATTTACCTTACATCAAAAAACAAAAATATTTGCTCCCTAAATGTTGTAATTATTGCGCTCGTTTTTATATTTATTAAAAATTTGAATTTGTTTCTTTGGAATATTAAATTAATTAATTATTACAATTGTTTAATTCATCTATCATTTTATTGTTCTGCGTTGCTATTTTCATAAATGTGAAATTTTTATATATTTTTTTTTTCTTTACCAAAACAAAAATTGTTGTATTTTTTAAATTTTATTTTTAAATTAAATTTTTAATTTTATTTTGTTTTTTAATCTTTCTATGTAATGCGGGCTGAATTTCTTTGTATTTGTGCCTCTTCCTATTAAAAATATGCCTTAAAATTCTACTTTACACTATTTTCTTTTTGTATTGGATATATAATTTTCCTTATAATTTTCTTTTTCACTTTTTCTTTGGTTTTTTTTTTTTTGTGTATTGGTAATTTTTCCCATTTTTGCCTTTATTATAATGAAAAAAAAAAAACATATCCAAATTGTTAAATTGAAAAACAAAAAAAATATATATATTGGAATAAAAAATAAATCGAAAAATGAAAATATTTAAAAATAAATAGAGCATTTAGATCGCAAGCTATTCGTTGGTATGCTAAGCAAACAACAAACCGAAGAGGATGTTAGACAAATTTTTAATCCTTTTGGCGTTATAGAGGAATGCACTATATTGCGTGGCCCGGATGGTTCTAGCAAAGGTAAGTCTAACATATTTTGTCTTTCTTACATTTTATTTATTTTATACCATTATATTTTTAGTATTTAAAATGTTTTTATACTGTTTACTATAAACTATATTATACTATACATTTTTGTGTTATCTTGAATTCTTCGATATACAATTTGCATATTTTTGATTGTTGTGTAAGCTCGCTCGCTCGTTTTGTCTGTCGTTCATAAAAAATTTAAGTGAAAATCTACAAATATTTTGAATATTTTTGTTAGCAGTAATCAAAAAAAAAAAAAAAATCATAGTACAATAGTAGATTTTTGTTGTTTGCCTTATTTTGTTATTGCATTTTTCAATTTACAAATAAAAGAAAATATTATATATAAATTCAGGTGTTAAATATATAAAAAATAAAAAAGAGAATTAAAATATTAAATGAAATAAAAATTTGAAAATGTCACAATACAATATTTCAAAATACCAAACATAACTCATCTCCCACTCACTTTAGTGTCCAGTTTTACTTGCAATACCAAACCAACTTGTGTACTAGTTTAAATAGTGTCTGTTCATATCTCTAGTCTTCCTCTAGTATATTTATTTAACCATCATTCTATTCTATCTTTCTCGCTCTCTCTTTCCCTCTCTCTCTCTGTTTCTCTATTTTTATCTCACTTTATCCATTGTATATTTTTAGGTATTAAATATGCGACTTTAAAATATTTTAAATTGTTTTTATTTCTTTTTTTTTGCTACTATAAAATTAAAATCTTAAAATTCACTTTTTAGTTATAGAATTTTTATGTAAATAATATAAAATAGAAAAATATTTCTACTACAAGTGAGTGTGCCTAAAATACTAGTGTACATGAGTGAGTGAGGTGTGAGTGGCATAACAATAGGGAAAAATATGAAAACAACACCCAAACAACAATAGAATGAACATTAACATTAACATGTAAATACAAAAATAACAAAACCTCAAGCAAAACAATGTGGTGTGGTGAAGTGAAGCCTAGGAAAAAAGTTTCAAAACATAAAAAAGAACAAAAAAATACACAAAAATTCTTTTTTTGTTTTGTAAACCAAAAAACTTTTGACATAATAAAATGAAATGTTATTGTTAAAAAAAAAAGTTACTCGCATATTAAAACAAACGAATGAAGCAGCCAACTTTTTTTTCCTTACTTGAATATTATTTTTTATATATTTTATTATTATTTTTTAGTATTTTAACGCTCACCACCTCCATTGAATGAATATAACAATAACATTTGAATGCAAATTTACACACTCACACCACACAGACACATTTATATCTTGTAATTTTTGTATGTATGGTATTTGTATGGATGCAAAAGTCATGATAAGCATATGAGCTTTATAGAGCATAAACAACAAACTGAACGAACAAAGCATATTGTGTTTGTATAGGGGGTGGGATGGAAGAATGGTAAAATGCTGAACAGACTTTGTGAAAAGCAAACAAATTTAATTGAACTGTTTATTTTCGATGTTATTTTTTCTGGCTTCATTTTTATTTTATAAATATTATTATGATTATAATGTTTTTTCTTTCCATTCTCATATTGTTGTTTACTCGTACTTTTGCCAATGTAATTTTTATGTTTTCCATTTCCATTTGGCTCAAATCACACACACACACTACACAGCTGTGTAAACCATATGTAGGTATGATGTGGTCATTATCATTATCATGGTCATTATTAAAATCATTGAAAATAAGCCAAAAGTCATAAGCATTTCTTGCAGTTTTTATTGTTCATTCAGAGAATATGCTTCAAAATAGTATGGGAGAGGTTCATTGGATAATCCAAGCAAGATTCTTAAAATAAAGAAGATCAGAATGAAAAAGTCCAATTCGTTAGTAGGACGTAGGAGCGCTATTAAAGCAACGTCCTACTTAGCGCTCGTCAATAGGAGCTATGAGAGCTTGCTATGAAAGCAATGCCCTACAACGTTCAACTTGTTTATTAAGTAAAATAGTCATATAATAACGATTCAGTAGGATAGGTCCTATAACATCCTACTTTAAGGTAGACACTAAATTACAGTAATCAATTCAGTTGCTCCCTAAACTGTGATTGCTTTGTTAAGCTGTGATCACAGCTTCTTTGTTAAATGGTCATTTGATTTCGGTAACTGTAAATGTGTATTATATAGGTATGTATCTGATAATTTCGTCCTCGCTCTACCTCCCAAAAGTGTGTTTTCATTAATTTTGCTTTTGTTCGCCCTGGAGCGATAGGCAAACGCAAAAAATTTGTTGCTTTGCTTTTTGGCTAAATTCATATAAAAATTATGATTACATTTTAGCGTTCTGTTCTTTTATTCGTGATTCTAAACTGAGATTGAATCACAGTTGCAAATCACATTTAATTGAACTGAATCTAAAGGCTGGAACAGAATGGTGAAGCTGAGTCTGAAGCCCGAAAAGAAACTGAACAGAATACGAGGTTCATCCATTATCGCTTGTGTTTTGATTACCAATCTGCTATGCTTTTCATTTGAGAGGCAGACAGAGAGAGACAAATGATTTGAAGCCGAGTGATGTGACTCAGCTTCAGCTCCATTTTGTGTTCGTTCACATACAAACAAATGCATTTGATTTTTTGGTCAGACTCAGACTCAGGTTCTGCTTCACCATTCTGTTCCACCCTTAAACTGTGACCCAATCACAGTTTAGAATCACCGTGATTTTAAAAGAGCAGTCACAGTTTTCACTGTGATTGTGAAATCCAACCACCAACCAGCGACCAAACTCGTTGGTATTCTAACTAGAAAGTGATCAATTGAGCACATACAATCACTTCGGTGTTTTGTTCACAAGTCAAGTCACAACCTGACTTCAAAGCTGAAGCTGAGTCTGGGTATGAAGCTGAAGCCGTGAAGTCATAGTGGTTTGACTTAACTCGGCTTCAAATCATCTTTCTCGCGCTGTCTGCCTCTCAAAACAAAAGCGATAATGGATGAACCTCGCATTCAGTTTATTTTTTTCGGGCTTCAGCTTCAGAGTCAGACTCACCTGCAGACTCAGCTTCAACTACACCATTCCAGCCTTAATATAAAAAAATAATATACTAAAAGAGAAGAGAAAGAGTTCAAAGAAGGAATACAAGCGATAGATGATACAGAAGTGTTTTTACTTAAAAACAGTAACAAAGCACAACAAGACCTTAAAACTGATTAGGTACGAAACTCGGTTAGTCCAAATCTTCATTCCCTCAATTTCAGTTCAGTTTACTTTTAATGATACTTATAATGAAATTTCGAGACTTCAAACTGTGGAAATAATTGTTCTTATAATACTCTGAAGCAGCTGTTGATTGAACCTGGGTCAGTAGATACCCAAGTTTGGGATGCTAAGTACCTTTACACTAAATTTAGAATAATTTCTCTCTGGTTTGTTCATGATCTTTGAACTTCATGATTCACAGGGTCCTAAATATTTCCACTATCAGAGTGAAACCACTGCATAAAACTTAGTATTATAATAGTTTTTTTACTAATTGTCCTATTCGAAATGGTTTTCATACTGTTTTACATTTAGAAATACTTTAGCTAAACAATTTCTTAGTTACATTTGGCAAAAATTCAACAATAAAAAAGGAAATTATAATTCTAATAGTAAATAGTTTAGTTAGTGATTCAGCTATTTAGCAGATTACTTCAACCTATGTACAACTGTAAGACAGTTTTACTTCTTTGCCTTTGCCTTTACCATACAAATACAAAATAACAACTCAGCATTTATTTCTTTGTCTCGCCCATTTCAATATTCTTTTATTTCATTTTATATTTTCCTTTCCTTTTTTTTTTTTAATGCAATCAAAGCAAAATTACAACAAAATAAAAACATTCAAAACAACAGCAAAATTGCAACGCCCTTGGGTGCAACTAGAGAAAATTGCTCTATAGAATATTTTTTTTTTTTATTTAATGAAAGTGTCCATCAGACTGTCCAAAACATGAGTAAAATGGTTTATTTACTGCAATAAAAAAATAGAACTATAAAAAGTAAAGCAAAGCAAAGTAAATTGCAACAATTTATTTGCATGAAAATTGTAAATTTGTTCTTCTGTGCAACCTGAGGCATTAAGGTAACACAACACTGAGCCCTTCAACTGTAACTAAAATACAATAAAAGTAACTTGTAATAAATGCAAGTTGCAAATGCCACAAGCAATCTGGCAAAGCTTTTGATCAACAAAACATGAAGTTAGCAAGCAGCGAATGCTGATGAAATTTAATTAATCACAAAATTAATTTCATTGATTTTCTGTTTTGAATGAAAATAAAACTAAACTTTAAATGAGAATGGAAATGATGGAAAATTGGGTAGACACTTTTTTGGTGTTTGTTTAACTTGTATTTCACAGTAATGTGTCACATTGTTCACCCATCATTATCAGTCATCAAATGCTACCATGACGACGATGACAATAACAACAACGAAGTCGTACTTCGTTTTGCATTTATTTTATTCTTTTCATCAGCATCTCAAACATCACCGAACTGCTAAGAGAGGCTGGGAATTCTTCCAAAAGCCACAACGGAAAAGTTTGACAGTTCGTCAAAGGTGCCTTGTCTGACGACAGCGACAAATATGTTGCTAGTATAATTTTATCTTATTTTTTTTCCTCTCCTTTTTTGATAGCGACATATCATTCTTCATTAAAATGTGCTTCGCCTTTGCCTTTGTTAGCATCCTTTAGTATTCACACAGAAACACACACTCATACCTTTAGTAAGTCTTCTGTTCTGTTATGCTGACTCACTCATTCACGCACTCAGTCATTCAGTCAGTCACTCAGTTGTCTGTGATGATGCCTGCTCTGGTGCCTCTGTAAGTGACAAAATCCATCAACGTCAATTTCTCAACGAATTATATTAAAAGAAAATCGAGTGAAGAAGTAAAACGGCTTCGATGAAATGTGTGGGGGTGAAAGAAAAATATGTAACAGAAATGAAGATAGGGAATTTATGGCGAATATAAAAGAAAATCAAATGGCGAAATGTGCAAATGCACGGTACACAGGCAAAAAGGCAATTGTTCCTTTTGTAAGGATGGGGTTAGGTTACTGGGGAATCCAAGTGAGAATTGTATATACTCGTAAGAAGGATGTGATATTGAAAGAGCTTTTGTGGTGGATGACATTTTACCGCGAACAATTTAAAAAATGTATGCAAATGATGATATGTGAGATTGGTGACTGGTGTGTGGTGAGTGCTCAGTGATGTTGGCGGCCGGCGACCTTAGATGGCAAGTGAAACCAAATTGTGGGATAGCAAGACTCACTGGTTGACTGACTGCATGGTGAGTTTTGTGGGTACAAAAGGAATGATTGGAAGTTGGTTAGGTTAGATATAGAAAAAAGGAAACGGGCAAAAATAAGCGCAACCAAAATGTTAAATTATGCAAATTCGATTTCGTTGAGTGTGTGGAGAGTATATGAATATTTGAGAAAAAAAAAACGATATAAATACAAAGTGAGAGAAAAGCTGAAGAAAGGAAGGAAGGAATAAATGAAAGAATACGTTGAATGAACTATTGATGATTGGTAAGAGAAGAAGGGTCCAAGTATGTGTCAGAAGATACTGACATTGCAAGCTCTGCTTCGCTTTTCATGACCAAAAACACAGAAGACTTTTCCTCATGGTTCCCTTTTTACTCATTTTCTCTTCTTATTTGATTAGAATATTCATGGATGCACTTCATTGTCATCAAGGCGCACTCATCGACAAAGCTGTTGTTGTCAACGTTATCATCATCATTATCATTATCATCAACATCATCATCAGCATGAGCAATATTGTTGTCTGTTTTCTATATAGTTTTCCTTGTCATGTATGCAATCAACACAATTGTCCGCTTGTCTCTGGTCCTTCCACATAGATACAGCAGCATACTGCACACATATGTTCTTCATTATGTTTCATACTTACATTGCTTGCAATACTTAAAGTAACATACTACAATTCTCGTACTTTTATGTACGAGTATATGAGTGTGCCTGCGCAAACGAGACAATTTCTGTCATGTAGACAACTCTTTGGCTTGACATGTGTTGCTTCAATGATAATAATGCTGATGATGATGTAGAGTTGACTATGACAATGATGCTGGCAATTTTGAATATTGTGTGTTGTGGGTTTGGTTAGTGGCAGGAATA
The DNA here is from genome assembly GCA_037043315.1 of Amiota communis. Classification (NCBI taxonomy): domain Eukaryota; kingdom Metazoa; phylum Arthropoda; class Insecta; order Diptera; family Drosophilidae; genus Amiota; species Amiota communis. Next base: position 3,336,820 of record JBAMAV010000965.1, read on the forward strand.
ACGGCTACGGTGGCATTTTACATTTGCATAAGTAGCGTTGCACGTTACTCGTGGCTCATCGCTATTACTGCCAATGTCAGAGCCTCTATAACTGACAGATCAAACTACATTAGACACAACTGGAAAGTGAGAGATAGACAGACAAACAGACAGACAGATAGATAGATAGATAGACTTACAATCGTCATAAGTAGTGACGTTGAAACGGCATTTTCGCTCCATTGAGGCTTTTCAAGTCAGCATTTCAGAAAAGCGTTGACAATATTCCAGTTGCAGCAACGTCATTGACATTACCAGTAGAAGAGCAGCATCATCATTGCCACCATTTCGCTGTCTCGTTAAGTAATTGCATCACACTTTGTAAGCACTTTCTATACCTTCATAGATACACATTCATTTTCTAGAGAATTTCAGATAAAAGCTTTAAAGTCCAAGTCCATCGACCATTCATTCGTATGTCTGTCTTTTGCCATTTATGCAATTCAGTATAGAAGTTGCCTATACTAAGTAGTATGTGGGTACTTTGAATATTAGAAAATCCAATTAATTTATTAATTTCGCTTTGTTTTAGATAGGAGTAAAGTTGTAAGGGAATAAGATTTAGCAAATTTGAAAGGAAACAACCAGTTGGGTTGCCAACCATCAGAAGACACATCTTAGGCTGTTCAATTGCAGGAACACTAGAAATCACATTTTACTGATGCTTTATTCAAAATCGAATGAAACGAAACTTAATAAGGGCTCTTACCATTAAGAATTTTTCATTTAAAATTCAATTCTAGTCTGTTAAACAACTGATAGATTCTAGATTTAATTTCGCTTAAAGGTTTTATTCTACTAAGCAGATACTTTTCTTTCACTTTTCACATTACTATTGCATTTTTTTTGTACACTAAACTACTATATACAATAGCATCACCTCAATATGATTACTTCAATTAAATGTTCAAAAATAAGTAGTATAAAATCCAACAAAATATAAATGCAAATATTTTCTAAATTAATTGTTTGTAATATGTACGAGTATTCTCGTAATTCTCTTCCCTTGTTTATCATGTGAGCATTCCTTGTCATAATTAAATTAAATTAAATTTCGTAGCGTATAATTTTTGCTTTTGACAAATTAACTTTTAATTGTAGTAAAAAATAATAATTAATACTAATGAAATACTGCACAGAGCAAAGTAAACTTTAAACAATTTTCAATTACGACGAACAATGATGTTGGCATTGACGTTGCTGATGATGATGATTATAACAATTTATATATGTTTTTGTTAGTCACTACTTAGTGATGTTGTTAGTTGTTATAATAATTTACACTAAAACAAAAATTTCAAAAATTCATATGACAATTTTCCATATAAATTTCATTTAAACTTTTTCTCACACATTTCTCTTTCACTTTCCCTTTGTGTTTATCTCTTGACTGTTTCCAACATTATGAATTATGTTATGCCTGTGACAAAAGCATACCATAAATATTCCTATGAATACAACAGCAATAATGACAACAAAGGATATTTTGTTGATGTTTGTTGCTAATTGAATTTTGTGCATACCAAAAATGAGAACAACACATCAATAATAATAATAATAATTACAGAATGTCAAATGAATATATACTTTTAATATAACAGAATAGCAACAATCACAACGTTAACAAGGAGAATTAAATACTTTTAAATTGGAAAATCACATGTTTATGCAACAAATTATAGGGAAATTAAAGTGAAATTATTGAAAATGTGTAAACAATTTAAAATAAATGGAATAAGTTTTTAAAAATATATCAGAACCCTAAATGATTATTCCGAAACAAAATAATGCCAAATGTTGAGCTCAAGAGCTTTTTCTTGAACTATTAAAAGCGAAGAGACCATAAAAGAACTATGATTGCGAAAAACACTACATTCGAGGTTGGAACCTGCATTGTGCGGGGCCCGAGACCACACAAACTATGGAACAAGTCCGCTAAAACCAAACATGCTCTCCCAGTTAGAAGACACGATCTTTCAATAGCATAAAGAACTGAATGTCCTTTATACGTAGCTGAATGCACCCACAGGAGCGTGTTTTAGCGAAAACTATCGATCACAGATCACATCCAGGGGAAAGAGTAGTTTATCTACATAAAGGTAGTGGTGACTTTGCAAAGCATTAAACCTTTTATCTTTACTTAATTTTTATTATCATGATTTGTAAAGGCTTTCGTTGGCTTTTTTGATCTTTTATTTTATATCATTTCTTTTCATCTTTGTCCATCTTTTGATTCCACACTGTGAAGATCTTTGGTCACGTTATTATTATTGTAGACCAATAGCTTACGCATTTTTTCAAAAAATGAACTTCTTATTGGAGTATTTCGTTAAACTCCACTCCACACCCCACAAAGTGCAACCTTATCCATCTATTCTAAACACTCCAAAACTGTAGCCTTCGCTCCACTTATTGGAATCTCTAAAATCTTGCAAATAAACTTGAAATCAGCGATCTTTCACTTTGTTGTGCTTTCCATCCTAATTTTTTACACAAAAACAAAATAGTACCTCGATCCCACATTCTTGTATACCAATACAGAAATACATCTTCAATTTCAATTAAAAATTTGATTCTGCATATGTTTTCAAAATAATAAGCGATTTGTTTATTAAAAGAAATGTAACTTAGATGACTTCACTATAAAATAGTTCAAGAAAATGGTCTTGGACTCGAAATTTTGTGACCACGACGTGTTGTTATCTGTGATTTATCGTTTTCGCTAAAACAGTCTCCTGCGGGTGCATTTGGCAGCGTATAAAGGACATTCGGTTCTTCAACCTGTTGGAAAATCAAGTCTTTCAACGGGGGAGTATGTTTTGTTTTAGCGGACTCGTTTCATAGTTCAATGGTGGTTGTGCAGTAGAGTGGCTGTCTCGCGGAACGCACAATGTGGATTCGAACCCTGAGTTGAATGTATTTTTTTTTCGTAATTATGGAATTTATCGTTTCTTCGCTTTAAAATAGTTAAATAAGAGCTCTTGTACTCAACCGTGATTCTCTATATACTAAGAACTATTGATTCATCACAATAATTTTTCTGGTTCAAAGATCTTTAATGGCAATTTAGACTTCAAAAACAAAGAAATTATTTAATAATTTAATTTATCCCATCTATAAAATAAAATAATAAATTAAAGTTGGATATAATATTTGAATATACATATCTGTGGCAATAAGTAAAAGTGGCTTAAGTCGAAAATCTATGTTTTGAGGTATTGCCCATGTTGTGTAAAATAATTCCTGTTTGGTTTCATTTCAATGTTTTTAATCTCAAATACATTAAAGTAAAAAGATAGAACCATGTTTCTAAGCTGTTTTGTTATGAAAATTCTTTAGTCGAATTACGCGTTAATAATGATAGAGTGCGAACTAAATTTTTGACTTAAGCTACTTTGACTTATTGCCACAGATATATGTAATTCTGTTAAATGAATTTCATTCTCAACAACTACGAAATTAGTTTATTTTCCCTTACATGTTTCAAATTTTGACTTGAATTTTTCATATTTTACTTTCAAGGAGATGCAATCCATTACAAACTTTTGACTAACCTAAGCAATAAACATTGTTATATGTATAATTCCTTCAATTATAAAATGAGTAGTAATAATTAAATAAAATAAATGTAAATTCAAAATATTCAAAAGGGAAAACTTTTAATCATACGAAATATAAAATTTATTATCTCCTGAAACTTTTTTAATGTAAACAACAAAAAAACCAAACATCATTGTTGAACACTATAAAAATGCATCCATCACTCATAAACATGAGCTGATCAGAGTGAGAGGCACCTTTTGTTTATTATTAAAAGTAGAACTTTTTCTCTACAATGATGATGATGATGATGATGACAGTTTATGTTGTATTTCATTGAAATTTTCCATGTCATAGTTTTTTATTAAAAATTATTCATTGTTGGACAATAGCGAAGCTCTTTTATTATTATTATTACTGTTATTATTGTTTGCTATATTATTATTTGATTGTTAGTAGATATAATAAGGACATGTATGTATGCATGTACCTTGTCTCATATGAAATGCAATTTAACTGTCAGTTAAATACTTTAACAGCAAAACCAACAATAATAATAATAATAATAAAAATAATATTAATTTAAATTTATATGAGTAAAACTTTTTGTTTAATAAAAGTTGAAATTTATGTAGCACTGGACATTTGTTTAAAGTGTTTAAGCTTTTTAATACTTTAAAAAACCATTATTATCATCATCATCATCAACATTATATGTCCTCATATATGTATAGAAATTACTTTTACTACCAAGTAATGAACAAAAGAATATTTGCCTTTCATTGCCTGCATGTTTTTTAATCAAGTCAAAGTTAATTTTCTCAGAATTTATTTTTGTACTATATATTTATTTTTTTTTTTTTATAAAATAAAAATAACCTGCGGGTTCTTTACTTAATTGCAGACTGGTCTGGTTTCGACTGGTTTGCTCAGGTTTTCTTCCTTACTTGTTTTTTAATTTACTCATTTACATAATAAAAATAGCGCGAAATTCAGTTTTCTCAACGTCAGAGTTCATTCATGAATGAATGGAAATGATATATAAAATAATTGTGTATTTCCTATCAACAGGCAAGTTAATGTACCAACAATAAAAGAAGATAAACAATGAAAGGTGAAAACAATAAAAGAGGCTTTAACTTTTTATTTTGTAAAATTTTTACAAGATTTTCTGAAATAATCCTTTGATTCGTTCATGTGTGCTTTTAATTTTCATATTTTCATGATTCATTTTCATTATCTGATGTGCAATAGAACTTCATTCTGCCCATCTATGAAAACAATAAATCCTTCTAGAATTCTTATATCCATGATCTAATTTTTCATTGAAAAATGAAAGAAATTACTAAATCCACTTAATGCGATGACCTGAATGACTTGAAACAAGGTTTCATTTATTTCAGTTGCAACCATCAGTGTTCCCATGCTTATGCAACAGTCATCATCGTTATCATCATCATCATTACCATTATTATTACTATACTATCATCGTTATATTACCCTGCACACACTACATTTTGAGTCCAATAAAACTAACAACACTAATTCGACTTAATTAAAATGAGAAACACTCCTTCACTCACTCACTCACACACATGCACACAATCTACTACATAGAATAAGAAACTAAAACTGCATAAAAATAGATGAAAAAAAGAACGAAAGGAATGACTAAAAGTTAACTGATCCTATCAGTAGATAGAAAGAGGACCCAACCCAAAAGCACATCATAAGCACACATAATTATTTATAAAAATAATAATAATGTAAGTTTATGTAAGCTCATAAGTGCCATTTAAGCCACTCTTTACTTGGTTGGTGCTGTTGTTTTTGGTTTTTGGTTTGAAATACTTTTGTTTCTGACATTTGCGAGCCACATCTTGACTTGCCTCTCAACAACTTAACTTGAATAGCAGCAGTTATATCCTTGTGGTTTGACTGAACTCATAGTTAAGGAGTAGTACTATTGTAGTACATACAATATAATGAAAGTACTCTATAGAATAGAGAGTCATAGACATAATCATAAGCCAAAAGTCGAATAAAGGCCTTACTACTACTACTATCTTACTTTTTCCCCTGTGTCTCTAACAACTGTCTCTTTGTCGTCGTCGTTGTAGTCATCGTCCTGTCTTTATGCCATATGCTGCACTTTGCACATTCTTTCGTCCTTTAATACTCTCAGTCTAACGATCAAATGGCATAAGGCAATGTGGTGGCACAACAACTAACTAACCAACCAACCAACCAAAAATAGTGCAATGGATAATATGAAAAACAAAGGAATAAAAATCTGAGAACACAAAAAAATAAAAATAAAAAAAATGGAGGCAGTCAGGCAGGCAAGAAAGTAGTAAATATTAAAACTTTTACTAGAGAATAAAACTTTTGCGTTTGCAACTTAAGCCTTTTGGCTTTCGGTTTAATAGCTTTTTGTGGGCAAAATATAGAAGAGTAGAGTTGAAGGTATATGGCACATATATATGCCTGTAAGTATGTGAATATATTTATAATATATTTTGTAAGTGCAATATAAGGTTACGACGTTATGTGATGGATGTGTGTGGTGACTATAATTTAATTATAAAAAAAATTTACAATTCTCTAACAAAAGGATTTTCTTCTTTTATGTAATAAAAATTTGAATTGAAATCCAAAAATTATGCTTAACAAATGAAGAATGCAAAGAATCAAATGAATTCTCTCATCAAACCAACAGAACTTCCATTTCTTTATTTGATGTCTTGGCAACAGTCGGCTCTTCTTTCTTCTTTTACTACAATAGTATATACTAGTGATTATGTCATGCATCAATAAAACTACTCTTGGTTAAAGGAAATTTCCCTAGCTTAAACATAACTTCCTGCGCCTTGGCAACATGACCGCAATAACGATAGCAACACATGATTTTTCCTTCTTTTTCGAAAAACCTGAACTTGTCTAGAATAAAGTTTCTCTGAAGCAAAATCTATTCACTTTTTTACCTATTACATAAGCTTTCGGTTAGTTTGTCTGTCAGTTAAACTATTCACATCACTTTTGTCAACCGGTTTTTTCGCTCTTATGTCGCACACATGTTGCTAGGTTACTTTCCTTTACATTCTTCACCATGATCTTTTTCTCTTTTGTCAAAATGCCAAAGGTTTGCATGGCAACGATACTAATTAATGCTATGCTGAACTGATGTTGTTGCATCACGCATTCCACATTCCTTCTTCAGAAATATCCTTCTTTTTTTTCCACCTTACCACAACTACACCGCAGTCAGAGGCTTTTCAAAGTACAACAAAAAAGAAAAAAAGGTCAAAGCAATTAAACGTACAAGACCACAGTATACTGTTTGTTGTGACTTTTCCCCTTTGCTGCTGTGTTTCTTTACCACACTCCTTTTTATGCTGAAGCTGTTTTGTTTGTAGTTTTCAAATAAAAGTCATAAAAACAAAAAGGTGTCCTTTATAACCTTTTTGTAGACAACTAAACTAAGCTTATATATGAAGCTATAACTAGCGCAGTTTGTCGCTTAGTTTTAGTCCTTTTTGCAACACATATAAACATACTTCGACATCCAACAGAAACCTCATCACATGTTCACACGTATTTTTGTTCTCTGGCATCGCTAAAACTATAATTGTGTGATAAAAATTTATATGTTGAATCAAGAAACATCTGCAGCAGCACAAGCAAAAGCAAGTGTACTTTATTAACACATTTCATTTTCTATGCTGATGCATGCAATATACGAGTGAGTATAGCACAGCAGAAGATCCTTTTCTTTTGCCCCACTCTCTTGTCTCTGGTTAGGTAACCTTTAGTTGTGAACAGACCCCTGCAGAGAGAGAGAGAGAGAGAGAAGGAGAGAGTAAAATCTTTTATTAGCCCACAAAAGCCAAGAAAGGAAGCCAATATTAAGACTTTATATGTTACTTAACCATAGTTCGTCGTTTGTTGTAATAGTTTAATAAAGTCGCAAAAGCTGCGGAAATTAGATTTGACCACACATACCCATATCCATATACTCCCTCCTACATCAGTGTCGCTCGGAATACAGAGCATCTAAGTCTACCACCTCTGCCTACAAGTTAACGTTGTTTTCCCTTGTGTTGTTTGCCAACTTATTTCCGCCACAGACAAACTTTTTTGGTCGGAAACTTTTAGCCATTCAATTTTTCCTTTTTTTATCCAGGATTTTCGTTGCCTTGCCTTTACTCCTCTTGTAGATCCTTGGTTTATGTTAAAATTAAAGAACTTGTGTAAATTTTTTGTTAAGCCCCAAAAAGTAGGCAACACAAATAACAAGAAAATACCAAAAAAAAAATAAAAGCAAATACCAAAAATTAAATAACAACAGAAACAAAGTGTTGTCAATAAAAATATCCAACTAAAAGAAAAGTACGAAGCAGAAGAAGATTTTTATTGAAAAGGGTTTAATTTCTGATAGCCGAGAGAAAGACGGGAAACAAAAGTATGGAGAAACTTTATTTTATTTCTTAAGGCACACGAATTTTGCTAAGAAGGATTTGTTTACTCAACTTTAGTGGGATTAAAGTCCTTTCTTACATCAATTTCTGTCAGAAAAGTACAACTCACAACTCACAGGCAAAATAATATATCTAAAAATATTTAATTAATTCTCTTGAACGCAACTCATCCTCATCATCATCATGCTGTATGTATTCTTCCTTTCTTGATTCGCATTTTGTTGGTTCTTCTATGCGTGCGTATGTGTGTGTTGTGTATATTAATAAAAGATTATCCTCTTAACTTTCACTTCACTTGTCTTGCCACTTCAGTTGAATAGAGTATCTCCATCTATCTAATATAACATAGTATATTTTTTCCATTTATCTCATTTTATTGAAATATTAATGCAATTTACTGTTTGTGCGGAACATTTGTCAATATAAATTTACTATACTATATAGTTTTGATTACTATATTTGATGGTTCCGTGCTTTGTGTCCAACTATAGAAAACTCAATTAAGCGTAAATGAATTTGACAGTTTTTCGCTTCAATTCGATTCCGATTCAGTGGAGATAAGTTCAGTTCCCTTCAGTTCAGTTCAACATGACGCAAGTTTTCACTAATTGATATTGATGAGTAAGGGAGGAAAATGTTATCTTTTTTTGTGAAGCACGTATGGTATACTTTAAGAAATTTAATAATGTGAAGGCGTGTATATATTTTCCAATATAAAATGTCAGATTTTGTTGTTATTGCCTTTAGCGCAACCTTCGTCTCATCTTTGGCCACCTGTCATGAACATATTTTGTTATTAGCGCACAACAAAACAGCTAAGTGTATGTGTGCTACGCTTTGTTATGCCACACAAACACTAGCTTATCGTATTCGTCCTCTGGCTCATTTTCTAGTTCATTTCAAAAGGAATGGAAAAGAAAAGAAGTGGAGAGGAGAGGAGAGGAGAAGAGCAAGTGAGTGTGCAAGTGTTAAGACATGCGCTAAATTAATTTATACTACTTTATTTTGTTGCCTTTATTGCAAAAGTGCCTTGAATATCCTTTCTTTTCTTTTTATTCTCCATGTCTTACCAATTTCTTGCCTGGCTTTACCTCTTCAATGTAATAGGATATGCTTTGTAAGACATTGTTTAGGTAGGCCTCTTTCTATTTATTTCCATACTTCCTTCCTTCCTTCCTTCCCATTATTTCTTTCTTTGAAAGTCTAAGAGACGCGCAAACCATGAAATATTTAATGAAAATGAAAATGTCTAAACGCAAGAACAGCATCACAAAAAATAATAGCAAACAACGCCTGCTGTGCTTCCATTCATTCATAGTCATAGTCATGTTAGCGCTGCTACTATGTACTATCGACGACTGCTTTGACTACTTTCTAAATGCTGTTGTGCTTGCCTTGCTACATTAACAGTAACTTGTTATCCATGCCTGTTGTATGAGTAGCTCCTGCTGCTCCTGTTTTTGTCCATGTTCTCTTTTCTTAACATGACTTGCGTAATCTTGGTATTTGCTTGACTTCAGTACTCACTACTTCAACTACTAGTATAATACGCTTATTTTACATTGAGTGTGTGGAGTGTGTCTCTGTTTGTTTGTTTGTTTGCTTCTGTTTTTGAAATACGAAACGATGCTCTAAGAAAATATTCGTTAATAACAAAAGCATACTTTGAGGACTAAACGAAAAATGAGCGCACAGGCAGCAGCAAACACGATGTTAACACTTTAACGAGATTTTATTATTAAACACATTTACAATTACACACAGCAAGAGAAAATAGGGTTAAGAGTTCTAAGATGATACTCCACAATTTGTGCCTTAATTTCTAGTCTAAATTATTTGTGCAAATAAAATAAAATTATACGAGTATAACATACTTTTATGTTACACAATAGTACAATGTCAAGTGTAGTAAAAATTTTTAATTACAATTTCTTTTTTCTCATCTTCTTCTTTTCAGGTAAGTGGAGTCCTTACAACTCTCAGCATCATCAAAATCAACATCATCAGCAACATGATGTCGATCGTCGGGGTAAGCTTTATATGCTGGCCTTCTATTTCTCTACTCTTTCTCTACTACTGTTGTATATATTATACTTACTATTATTTCCTGTTTGATTATTTACATTTTCATTAAATTCAAGTAAATTAAACTGAAAAATCAACGCTCAATTAAATTAAATTTAGTAGACATAAAAACATTATAAACAACAAATACTCTTTGCATATACGAGAGAGAAATGATGCAAATGAATGCAAATTTTTGGTTAAAGACAATAAAAATAATGAAGGCAAATGAAATGCGAATCTTTTTTTTTGCTTTTTTCATGCCAACATAAAAATTAGAATAAAAATACTTAGTATGGAATGGAAATGTGGCATATGGCATAAGGAGTAACAACAACAAATACATGGATGACAGCAGCATAATCTCTGCAAATGTTCAATAAAGCTCAACTAACATGAATTTTAGGCCTGCCGCGTTTGTTTTGTTTTGTTATGTTTGGGTTAGTTTAGTTTTGTCATGTTTGTCTGAATGCGGGAACTTGGGGTTAAGCTTAGCATACAATAAAACAAGGACCTGTGTCAAAATGTAAATAAGGCAATGGCAGGCAGCACGAAAATAAACTAAAACCATATTGACAGCCAACAATGCATAATAATGTGTAGCACACACACTCGCTTTCTCTGCACATACTCGTACTACCATACAATACAATATAATACATGAACATTGATGATATCTTTTTACCATAAGTTTATTGGCATTCACCACGCATCCAGCTGCCACACTGACTAGCTGAATGACTGACTGACGGACTAACAGCCTCACTCACTCACTAACTGACTGACTGACTGACAGATAGCCACCAACAAATATATTTTAACATATTATGTATGTAAAGAGATAGGATGCCTCAACAAAGCAAGGCTTCACATCACATCTTCCTATTGTTGTGTTTTCACAAGTCCTGCCAAAGCATGTTGTTCATGTTGTCATTTCGTTATATTCATATATCCTTTTATGTTATCATTATTGTTGTTGTTGATGTCCCAATGTCGTCAATGATGTATTATGTAGTACATGGAAATCGCTTTAATTTTTGCCATATTAAAATGTCATATGACAAAACAAAACTAACCAATGCATATGATAATGTTATTAAGCATTTAAATGAAGAAGAATTGATTCATTGAATGAAAAAGCCATAATCATAAACAAAATCCTTTAATTCTATTTTTCTAATGAAAAGATGTTGTCTTTAAAACTTTAGCATGAATTATGAAGAATTTTTCACTCAGAATAAACCTTCTTTTGTTTATTGAATTCATAATTTTATTATGATTTTTAAGAATCTAAACTCTTGTCATAAGTATTACAATCTAAGTAGTTTCTTTGATATAAGTTGAGTAATTTAATGAAGCAATAGATTTGCAATCGAAGTATTCATTTACAAAATCCCCCATTCATCTTAATTAAAGTGAACTCAATTTAATGTTAAGCAACTTAGCATTCTTTCAACCATAACAAATCTCTTCTTTCTTTTTTTGTAATATTTTTCTTTTAATTTCGATGATAAAATATTATTTATTTCCTTTTACATTTTACAGTTTATCACATATGCCACAAATCCTTAAAAAACTATATAAGTATAGTATAGTCAAATCGATTTTCATTACTTTTGCTTTTTATTTTAGCAATTATTTTCAAAATCTTAATTACTTGCATTCTTTTTCTTATATTTTTGTCAACAACATATGCCTTATATATTGTCCTTTGTCCTTTGTTCTTAGTTCTGATTCTGATTCTTATTCATTAAAACTAAACTTGAGATTTTCTTTAAACCAATTTGACCACAAAACTATGCATAAAATCATTAAAATTCAAAAGCTTTTAGATTTTCATGAATAAAATGCAATAAAATATTTCAAAATTGCAACTGAAAATCATCATCATCATGCTCATCATCATCATACAATTAAGCATAAGAAGAAATCCTTGGAATCATTCAAAAACACATACTCTCACATAAAGAGAGGAGGAAAAGAGTGCTAAAAGAGAAAGATGATAAGTGAATGCATGAAATAAGAGTAAGATAGAAATGTGTTATGATGATGATGATGATGATATTGTTGTTGGTTTGGGGGCTTTTACTCAATCAAAAATCACATTTTCCTACTTCATTTTTAACTACTGTGAAAGGATGAAAGTATAAAAGGTTGTGTGGCAGGCAATGAAATAGGCTATGCGGCAGCGGGTTCGGCTTACTGCCAATGCCGGCAATGACTCATACTCAATTATTGTACATCAGGCAGCAGCAGCAGTAGAGTAGAGTACAGCACAACAAACACAAAATGTAATTAAAATTCGATATACTTGTTTTCACAAAATGTCAGGCGCAGGCTCATACCATCCTCACACACATGGTATGTGTAGTATATCCTTACATCCATCCATCCTTACTTACTCACTGACTGACTGACTGACTAGTGTATGCTGCTCTCTATCTCTCATGATGAACTCATCCGTTCTTTGCCCTTGTAACAAACGTTTCTTCCTCCTTGTTGCCAGTTATACATTTACAAACATATTGACAGTCATAGTCGTTGTCCAGTACCATATAGTGAGTGAGGAAGCGTCCTTTTTATCCTTTCTATGTGTCTGTGTGTGTGTGTGTGTTATTACTGGCTGTTGCTTCTGCTTTATTTGTGCAATTTTTAGCTACAACAAGGACACATACAACAAACACATACATATTCACATTATCATCATCAACATAATCATCATCTGCATCATCATCATCAACATTGTTGGCGGGTAGTGGCTGGCAGCAGCAGCAGTATCATCTTTGTGGCAGCAACATTTTTGCTTCAATTTAAATTTTTTGGTCAGATTTGCACGTACTTCAATGAGTGAATGTAAGCATGGAAGTTTTTTTTTTTTTTTTTTGTATCGGAAGTGAAGCATCGAAAACCTACCCGGTCTACAACCGGAGTGCGGGACTTTAATCCGCTAAACACTCCCGCCCCTCGTCCTATCGTCCTCCCGGAACTGTCATTAGATAATACGTCGGGAGGAAGGTGGAGCATTGCTGCTCAAAAGTCAATCGGTCCTAGTTTAGTAGGTCACCTATTGTGTTGTGTTGTGTTCGTACGTGGGTCGTGGCTACTCGTCAGTATTCTACGATCCCCCGTCCGGCACCATCTGCAACGACTGCATATTTCGCCTAGCCCTCTCTAGACGACGTAGCTCTAGCTGGATAGCTGTCACACGCTCACAGATCCTGTCCCAGTTGACCGGATTTGCTAACATGAACTGTAATGCGCTTGCTGGCTCCTGCGGATATCCTTCTGGAACAGGAAACCGAGCACATTGGAACATAACGTGCTCAGCGTCCTCCGGTTCGTCACACAGTGGGCACCTTGGTGTGTTGTCGTGCCCAAACCTGTATAGGTACCACCTGTATCCACCATGTCCTGACAAGAACTGGGTTAAATGGTAGTTGGTTTCCCCGCTCTTCCTGCTCAGCCATTTTTCAATGTCCGGGATGAGCCTGAAAGTCCATCTACCATTCTCAGCGTTCTGCCATCTCCGCTGCCAAAGCAATGTTGAAGCTTGCCGCTCACGCCTTCTAGCGTCGTTGTCTGGACGCCCATGACACGTCTCATAGAGTCTGCGCATTTCATCAGCCAATATGTCAATGGGAATCATGTCCGCTAGTACCAATGCCGCATCATCTGAGATTGTTCGAAAACCCGATACTGTTCTCAGCGCTGCCAGCCTATATGTACTCGAAAGGATTTTCGAGTAGGTAGTAGCTCTCAGCGACTCTGCCCAAACAGGGGCAGCGTACAGCATGACGGATGTCACCACCCTTGACAATATCCGGCGCTTGTCCGCCTTAGGGCCACCGATATTTGGCAGCATCCATGATAAGGCATTCTGGACCCTCGCAGCTTTATTCTTCACGTACAGTAGGTGCTCTTTGTACGATAGCCTGCTATCCAGCATAACACCTAGGTACCGTATAGCCCTCTTGGACCGTACCTCGTGATCACCAACTCGTACGGAGCAGAACTCTATACGCTTCCTACTGGTGGTCAGAACCAACTCTGTCTTCTGCTCTGCTAAGGACAGTTTCGAAGACCTGAGCCATGCAGTAACCGCGAGAATAGCGGAGTTTGCCGATTGCTCTATATTCCTTATCTCCTTGCCCGTTACTATCAGACACAGATCATCCGCAAAACCTACCGAAGTGCAGTTTTTGGGAAGCTGCAGCCGCAGGACCTGGTCATACATAAGGTTCCATAGGAGTGGGCCCAGCACCGAACCCTGAGGAACCCCCGCAGTAACTCTGTAGGTTTTAATTCCATCTTCGCTGTCATAGTGCAAGTACCTCTCTGACAAGTAGGACTTGATCATGTTTTGGAGGTACATTGGCGCTCCCGTTCTACGGACGGACCCTTTGATGTGCATCCAGTTAGCAGAGTTAAAAGCGTTCTTAACGTCCAGCGTGATGATTGCGCAGTACTCCTTATCACCATAGAGCCACCTTTCGCCCTGTATTGCCTGTCTTGCTATACCAACCACTTTATTTATCGCGTCAACTGTCGAGCGACCCTTTCGAAAGCCAAACTGGTTTTCGGAGAGAGTGCCACTCTCGTTCACGATTCGTTCAAGTCTGTTGCAGACAATCTTTTCCAAGACTTTGCCCACAGTATCCAACAAACAAATCGGCCTATACGACGACGCCTCGTTGGGTGGCTTACCAGCCTTTGGTATGAGGACCAGTTTCTGATGCCGCCATCTTCTGGGGAATACTCCGTCGTGAAGGCATTGGTTGAAAACCTGCATAAATACACTTGGAGCACTCGAAATAGCTGCTTTCAGGACTTATTCGGCACTCCATCAGGACCCGGAGTCTTCCTATCCTTAATTTTATCGCAAGCTCGGGACAGTTCCTCAGAACTAACACTGGGGATACCATCCAGAGATCGTTGCTCAGACCTATCATCAAGTATTGAGGTCGCTGTCGGGAACAGTGTTCTGACAATGTTCTTGAGCATTGCTGGACAAGTGGGTTGTGGTACTCTACAACCTTTCACTCTCGACATCACCATCCTGTACGCCGTGCCCCAAGGATTTATGTCAGACTCCTCGAGAAGCTGTTTAAGGCATGACCGCTTGCTGGACTTGACTGCCTTTTGGAAGGCGAGTCTGGCCGTTCTGAACTCATCTAGCCGCTGTTGGAAATTATCACAGCTTCTCGAACGCTGCATGAGTCGTCGTGCGCGAAGACAAGCCGATCTTAGCTCCCCTAGTTCGCCATTCCACCAGTGGCATGCTGGTCTGCGTCTGACCTGGATTCTCCTAGGCATAGCGGCATCACAGGCTATGGACAGCAAGTTTGACAATCTGTCCGCCAATTGATCGGAAGAGCCCACGCCGAGTTCTTGTGTTCGGAATACTTCCAGGAACATTTCCTCGTCACACAATGAGTCTTTCCACCTAGGCCCAGTTATAGGTTGCTGCACAACTCTAGAACCTCGCCTTATGTCGATCAGAATGGCCTGATGATCGCTATGGGTGTATCCTTCACTCACCACCCACTTCGCGTTTGTTTCTACGCTGCTAGTTGCAAAGGTAATGTCTATGACTGACTCTCTGCCCGCTTTCCTATACGTGGCCGTAGAACCTTTGTTGAGCAGAACTATATCGAGGCTTGCCACAGCTTCCAGAAGCGTTTGGCCCCTTGCGTTGGTAGATCTGCTTCCCCACTCCGTTGACCAGGCATTGAAGTCTCCTGCGATTATCACTGGAGATCTACCTCGGGCTTCCGTCACTAGTTCGTGGAGAAAGTGTTCGAAGTCTGAAGCTGTCATGCTTGGGCGTGCGTAACAGCTGAAGAAGTGAATGCCCCCGATTTTCGTGCGAACAAAGTTAGCAGCACGGGTACCATCGTCCTCGAATGCGTATGACCCACACGCCCATATTGCAGCAACACCTTCGGTATCTTCAAACCAAACTGACTCATTGCGCTTCGTGTAAGGCTCACTTACCAGAACTACGTCTGCCTTCTCTTCCGCTATGGTTCTTTGCAGAAGGTCCTGCGCTGCTTGACAGTGATTCAGGTTGATTTGAATTACCTTCATACCTTCCTGGTTTGCAATGCCTCTTTAAATACCGGGCAGGTTTTGCATCCCGCCACGTGATTTGCCATCGTCGGATCTTTTTTGGCACACAACATGCATCTCGGGCTACTACTGCAATTTTTTGCTATGTGTCCCTCCACGCCACACCTTATGCAGCACCTTGACCTATCCTCATTCTTACATGATCGAGATATATGTCCGTACTCTAAGCATTTGAAGCACTTCTTCAATGCCACGTTTGATCTTATACGGCAGGTAACCCAGCCAATCTTCACCTTACCAGCCTTGAGGAGTATATTCGCCGCCTTTGTCTGTAAAGAGATCGTTGCAGTTTGGGTGCCAGCATACGACCGTCTTAGACTAGTGACGTCCAAACTCTGAACATCAGCTTGTCTAAACCGCTCCAATATACAGTCACGTATTTCGTCCTTGGTGGTGATTTCGTCGATGTCCCTGACCTCTATCGTCGTTTTTTGGCTCAAAGATCTGACCGACGCATCTTGCCCTAGGGTGCCACTGACCATAACCCTCAGCTCTTCTGTTTCCGCGCCTTTCGTCTTTAGCTCTAGCAGAAGGTCACCATTTTGCGTTCTGCGAATCCTATGCACCGACTCTGTAAGGCCACCACAATTCGGGTCGGCTTTCATCCTTTTCAGGATATCAGCATAAGTACCCTCCTCATGTCGATGGATAACCAAAGCATCTGGTTTTATATGCTTCCTGAAACCAGCAATCTGCACACTTTTCTTCTTTGGTTTTCCAACCGTTTGCCATTGGTCAAGCTGCGGTGCTTTAGGTGCGCTTTGCCCTCCTTTTGAAGTGGGTTGCTTTTTCCCCACGCCGATGTTATCTCCTCCCGTTTGTCGATTGGGTTGCACCTTCGGTGGTTTATCCTTTACACGCGGACCTGGTGGGAGCCCCGTTTTGCCAGGATGGCGTTTTTGGGATGGTTCGCCCGAAGCCAGCGGCGACGTATGAGCGCTAGCTCCGCATAAGCTGGGTGTTGTCTGCGCAAAACTCTCTCTTGTTTTTTCCCCTGGAGCAGTTTCGCCATGATCCGCTATCTCCTGTACTGCCAAGAGATACAGTCGACTAATACTATCGATTGTATCTCTCATTGGCTGGTGGACAGATCTTCTTTTGCCATTTTCCAGCATTGCAACCAACTCTTCGATTTTCCAACCGAGCTTTTTAAAGGAGTCAGCTCCACCCTCGGTTACGTTTCGCCTGTTGGATTGGGGGCTAAGTAGAAATGGAGTGCTGGGACCGTCTGCTTCCAGCACGTCTACATCGCCACTCTCTTCTTCCACTGTTGGCGGTACCGCCGTTCGACCCGTTGCCTGCTCTGTCTCCATAGGGGAGCGCGGTGTCTTCGTGCTCTTCCTAAAAGGGTCCGTGACAGTCAAAAAGTCTGAACTTGTAGCATTCGATGATACAGGAGCCAAGTTGGCCACTCCTGCATCACTGCGGTCATAGGATCTCGACGACTGGGGGCCCGCTTTCTCACCCACCATAGCCGCCGGTACTAGGCTTCCGACACCTTGCACCGTAATAGTCGCACTTTTTGGTACTTCCATTTTTGTTTTTCTGTCTGGGATCCTACCCATAGCCGTTTACCTTCAGCCAGGTCTAATACAGCCGCCCCTGACATGGGAACAGACGCTGACCAGGAAGCCGCCCATTCTGGGAACCGTCGCGCCTGGATTTTTTCGCCTTCTCGCATCAGCTAACCAACTGACGGATGTCAGATTGGTCATCGTCCAGAAGCGCCACGTGGAGGCTGCGAGCTACTTGGGGTGTACCCACAAGGATAGTGCTGGACTTCGCCAGGTTAAAGCCAATCAACAACATTACCTTGCAGTTGCACCCCCGCTTCTCGTAAGCATGGAAGTGTATGTGTGTGTGTGTGTGTGTGTACTTATACTATTACATGTGTATCCGAGACCCCGAATTTATGCTTTTGTGGTTGTATTTGTAATTATATACCATGCATGATGCTCTCTAGCCTTATTTCATAACCATTTACCTCACAATCTTTTATCTCATATGTACAATATATTCATAGAATTGATTCATTCAGTTTTGAGTTTTTCTCTAAGTCCTTTAACTCACTTGATATCCTTGTTGCTTGCCATTCATTGTTCTTGAACAAACGAATTATGATATATTTTCATGCTGATTTTATATTGTAAATAGGACAAGAGGACCGACCGAAAGATATACAAAACTATAATGATTCACACTAATAAATTGATACTTTTGTCGAGTGAGAAAGAAAAATATTCAAATAAAATAAAATCAAATTATATTTTGTATCTTCTTT
Organism: Amiota communis; assembly: GCA_037043315.1. NCBI lineage: Eukaryota > Metazoa > Arthropoda > Insecta > Diptera > Drosophilidae > Amiota > Amiota communis. The sequence goes on from JBAMAV010000965.1 coordinate 3,355,351, forward strand.
TTATTCTATTCATGCATTCTTGCATTCTACCATTCATTTGTTCATTCATTCATTTATGTATGCTGGAGTGAACAACAAGCCAATTAAAATGCATAACTCGATTTTTGGTTTACATAATACAGAAATACAAAATATTTCTGTTTAAATTACTAGTTATTCTACTACTGATGCTGCTGATGCACGAACAAATCTTTTAATACTTTGTTACCTCATCACAACATTGCATCATGCTCATGCTGATGCTGATGCTTTTCATGTCGCCCCCCCTTTAATGAATTGTTACAAAAGCATTTGTTTCAATTTTTCATTCAGTCAGTCGTCATTTGTTCATTCATTCATTCATTTGGTTGGATGGTTGCCATGGCAACATGCAATTAAAATTGTTATTGAATTTTTCATACACAACATACAACCAAACACAACAAAACACAACCGAACACAACACAACAACTCAAGTCAATTCAATTCAACTTAACTCTACTACTACAGTCAGACTCTTGACTTTGTTTTTAAGGATTCTTATTTAACTCTTTCTCTCAATTTCTCTTTTATTTAATTTCTACCAAATAAACAAAATTTTTAGTTATATAAATGTGTGTGTGTGTGTGTGTGTGTGTGATTGGCAAATATAACATAGTAAAATATATGTTGTACAAACAACAAAGTTGAGTACAACAAATCCATACTAATGACTAACAATGTTAAGTCATCATCATCGGCATCGTCATTGAAGAAAGTCAAATGAAAAATACTTTAAGGCTACAAATAAACAGAAAAGAAAAGAACTGAAGATGATGAGGATTGGTTATGCAAAGAGCAAAGAAAAACATTTTAATTAAATAAATTTTTAGGGCTTATTCACTTACTCTAAGGTAACAACAACAAATTGGGTTTCTTTAGCTTTAAATTGTTATTGGTAGTACCTTTTGTTTTTATGTTTTTCATTCTTTAATTTCCGCCACAAAGTATGCAACAACTGTTCATGTGTTGTGTGTATGTTATACAGCTTAACAACTTCTGTTATTGCCTCCCCAATTCACCGTTGACTGTTTTTCTTCCAAAATCTACCAAACTAAGCCAAAATACCGTGGCAAAACACAGAGCAGCAAGCAAAGCACAAAACAGAACAGAACAGAGTAGTGTAATGCAACGCTTAATCTACCTTTTGACTTAATTGGTATCAGTGGCTAAGGCAGTGCAAATTGCACCCAAAAGGAAAGGGAATGAAAGAACCACTGAGAAGTAACTGGGATAGAGAAGAAAGTGAAATAGAGCTTAGTGACTCTGTCTGTCTGCTGTGTATTGCTATGCTAAGAAAGTTAGCATAGACGATTAGGCAACTAAGAGACAACTCAGGTAGACTCAGTAGACGATGACGACGACGACTAAAGCAGACTAAAAGAAAAAGACTTTCATACTTCATTCACTCACTCTCCTCCAATTTATATTCTTCTTTAGTCTTTAGATTGTTTTCATTCTCTGCTCTCTCTCTTATGGTCGACATGGGGATTTAAGACCACAAACGACTGAACTTATTTAACTTGAGTCAGTAGACAATTTGGACTTACATACTTCAGTTGTAAAGTTGTAAACAGTAGTAGTCGTACTCTACACACTATATGCCACTTTAACTCCAGGTTGCCTGAAAGCTTTACTTTTACCTATTCTAGTGAGTAACCAACTCCCGACTGTCTACTTTAGGCAGAACTCAGTAACTCATTTTAATGATGTTACCTTACCGTGTCTTGTCTTGATTCAACTCAACTGAATGAGTGAGTGGGTGAGTGTATCGTAGAACTTAAGTGCAGGCAAAACTTGCTTGACTTTGTGCAGGCAATTATACTTAAGATGTTATGTTCACTTGCTCGTTCCATGCTCATTTCACAGCAGTCCTTGCAATGGTTCCTTGCTATCTCCTGTTGCGCTTGCTTATGCCTCGCCATATTTGTGGTTTCCACATGGTTGCAGTTTTGTGGCCAAATTGTTGTGGTCGTCATCATCCACCAGCCACCATCTCCGCTCCTTATATTCCTGCATTGGCATTAAAAATGAATAATGTGCAGGAAGCACATAAAATTCAAAAAAGACGAGAGCGGCTTTACTTGTCTCATTTTGTGTGTTAAGCGAGCGAAAACAAAGAGAATAAGAACAGAAAGAAACGAAGAAGAAGGAACAAGAGTATACACGTATAGAAGAAAAATTAAAAAAAGAAAATATTATGCAGTATAGCAATACTTTTTCAATCAAGGTTTATATACAATACAAGAGATTTCAAGGAGAAGGTGAGATGCTGCTGCCTTTCTTGGTAAAACAATAAATTCCAGCCTAATCCTGTTGGCTTCGAATACAGGCTTCACCTTGGTCTTGGTCTTGGAATTGATGACCAAACAAAGTCCACCTGCCGCATGCCAAGTAAGCAGTAGATGAAAACACAGAGACTAGGAGGCATGGCTCATAAATTCTCCAATCAAATATACACAAACACACTCTCATACCTTTGTGCAACATTTGTATTACTTTGGACGGACAAAGATTCGTGGTTAACTTAAAATACAATTAACTTTAGGTTATGTCTATCTAAATGTACATCGTCTCTGCATTCTTATGCTTGTATTTTCTCCCCTCTCTTTATCATTTATTTTAGTTAAATATCACTCAGAGTGTTTACTACATTCCTTGTGCCTATGAATATCCGACCGACAGACCGACCAACCAACCTGGCACTGGTACAGAAACTGGCCTAAACCGTATTTATTTGACCTGACTTTATTAGGCTTAAAGCGTGTTTACTGTTAAGCGCATTAAATGTATAGCAAAGCAAAAATGGAAGTAAATATATATAAATAAATAAATAAAAAAATAAAGTTGTATATAAAATAAAAGAGAAAACCACCAAAGCAAAGCAAATGTATAGTATAGAGAAACATCATTTATACCTAGCAGTATAACTACCTGGTCTAAAGCGTTCGTTCATTCATTTATTCCTTCCAGTCCTTTTAGCACTTTACCCCAACCTGGGTTACATAGTCCTTAGAATCTATGCTTTGATGTGCTCCCAAGCTAAATCCAGCTAAATTGATTTTGTTGCTTTCTTACTTAACGTTTCTCATTCTCTCTCCATCTTAAGTCCTTTATTTCTCCCTCCTTGTGCTGCTACTGCTGCTGCTGCTGTTACTATTCCCAAGCAATAAACTTCAAATGAAGCTTCTGCTGCTGCTGCTGTTGCTACTGCGGTGGTGGTGGTATTAAGTTATTTTGGATTTACCTCTCTGGTATACTAGTTTAATAAGCAACAGAAATAAATTGAAAGTGTGGCAAAGAAAATTTTATTTTCTTTATTTATTTATTTTTATTTATTTTCCATTTTCTCTCATACCACTTTAGTTGCCCATTCTATCATTTCACGCACTTACAAATAGATCCAAAGTCGGTGGTGATGAAATTATGGTATAGTAAAGCGAAGAACAAATATGTTTAATGAAAACTAAGGGTGATGGATTGCTTGGATTCTATGACATGACTCTCTATAATCTATAATAATCCCTTCTACCCTCTTTCAATTCCAGAATAACACCATTGCATTGATATAGTATAACATACATGCGGATGTGAGTGTGTGGTTCTTTGTTAGTGTTAGATTTTCCCTGCGGTTTCTCTTGCATTTGACTTTGCGGTTTTGAGGCCCAGTTGTTTTGGTTTTTTTTTGAAAGCCTCACGCAGATTTTTTAGTTGACACTTTCAGACCTTTATTGTGCTGACTTTATTGTTGTTGATATTGCAACATTTTGTGGTTTTCCCCTTTGCATAATATAATGATTTTGTTGCGGTTAACAATAAACGCAGATATGAGCAAAAAACTGATTGACTTCTGTTCATTGAAATATTGTAAATTTAAACTTTAATAATTTCTACAGTGCCCATACTCGTGACAATGGACTTTTCAAACAGAAAACCCTCTTGAGACATATAAAAATGTCATCAGCAACATACTCCATATTTAGCTATGTGATCATTGTTATAATTTTTTTGCCATGTAACTTTAAAAGGCAACAATTTTTTCTATTTTTTACTTTTACCATTTTATTTATTTTTTATTTTCCATTTTTTTGGCAAATAAAATGTTTACCCTCAAACAATTTGACCAAAATCTCAGTTGTCTACAGGAATGTTACACACACAAAAAAAAAGGGCATTGCAAGCCTTTAGCGTGATATGGAGAAACTAGAAAAAAAGAAACAAAACCATTCGTTGCCAAACCAAAGGATAGAAAAAAACGAAGTCAAAATGATGTTGAAATGTAATTTTCAGTTTTGTACAAGTTTTGTCCCTTCTTTCTATTTAGTTCTCTCTTTCTCGCACCCACAATATCCTTTACTATACGACTTCATTTTTTGTGTTCCTTTTCTCCTTCTACTTCATTACAATGTTGCTAAAAAGCCTGCAGGACCAAACTCCATTATCGTTTGCGTTTTTTTACTTCATCTGATGCTTGCTGTGACATCACTTCATGTTCTTTCTTTCTTTCTATACATTTTTTTTATTTTGTATTTTTTCCGGGTTCATTCTGACACAGCTTAGCAGGACATTGCGTTAAATGCGCAAAAAGGACACGACCTGTTCGTTCATGTTCATTTGTTGACGCTTGCAGGCAAATTGCAATAAAAGTGCATTGTAAAACGAGCTTTTCTTTTTCATTTTTCATTCTTTTAAATGGAACAATTTCTATGACAAGCTCAAATTGCTTATAAAATTGCAATCACTGTGTGAAAGAGCTTAAGTCCGTTTGCCATTTTTTCTGTTGTTGTTTTTATTTAGTTGCTGTTGATTTTTTACTTAGTATTTCTGATTAAAAGTTACAAAGTGAAAAACGAAAAACTTTCGACATATCCCTTAACAAGAAATATTTAATTTTATTCTTTAATTTCAATCTTAAAGAATTTCTATGTTGAAGTACATGTAGTTTCAAGTTTATCACTATTTTGTAGAAATTTACAAGTCAGGAAATCTTACTTACTTTGAAAATTGTTAAATATCCTTCCAGATCTTTAGAAGAAAAATTCTATTGTGTGATATTAGAGGGAGAGCCTATGAAAGCCACACCAACAGTGTTTCGTAAAAGTTGTAAGTTTCTCATCGCATGCTGCCAACACAGGTAGGAACGATGGGGCAACTATGATAGTGGATTTGAGAAGGCACAGGAAGTAAAGCTGTATAACAAAGTGTCACATATGTTCTTCGGAATATTATTAGAAATCATATATTTCATTGCCAGACACTTCCTATAGAGGAACCCCTTGCAGACTCCCTTAAACTTTAATAAATTAAACCAATTGTTCCACAATAGAGATGAAAAAGAAACAATGAAAGAAAATACGTTGCATACGAATGAAAGAAAATGAGTAACACAGATAAAATTCGCATTCATAGTAGCCCCATCATTCCTACCTGTGTTGGAAGCTTGCGCTGAGAAACTTTCAACTTTTACAAAATACTGTAGATCTGGGGTTCACGTGCTCTTCGACCATATCTCCAAAATTAAAAAATTTAATTCACAGATTAAGGGGAAAAACATTAATCCACTGCTGAACATAGTTCTCTCCGAGTTGTTTCCAATTTTCTCCTGTCCTTAACTGGTTTTATACAGTTGCTTGTCATCACTCCAACTTATAAATGGTCAACCAATTTTCACTTTATTTACTTGTTGTTTCGATTCAAGAATACTTTCGGATTTTCCCATTTTACTTTAGTTATTCGTTTCATTAGGTCATCAATCTTTCGTTTTCTTCTAAGAGTTACATTTTGATCTCTTGTAGCAACTCCTCATAATTTTTATATATTTTTATAAGCATATACGTATCTTTCGTAACAAATGACATACAAATTCAACATCACTGTCATGCAACCTAAGTCCTTCTTTTCAAATATAATATATTCTTTTATTGTTCTATATACGAGTATAAAAATGATTTTTGAAATAAAATTACAAATTAAACTTGTATTGTCCCTCAAATGATGATGGGTCCTTCTACATTGTTATGTAGTATGGTAGATAATCAAAATGAAGTCATGATTTTAAAGTATTTAAACCAAAAGCTATCCCTTGAGTTCAGTTGCAAATATTTTAGCATTCAAAACATGCAGTCTTTGGTCAAATGCGCAAAAAGGACATGTTACTGAGTGACTGGCTAACTGACTGACTCTGTTATGTGGATGTTGAATATGATAGATATGGATATCATATTATCCAAAAAGCAAAAAGGAATAAAAAGCTACATGCAAATTACCTCAAAAAATAATTTACCTGTAGACGTACAAATACTACAAACCAGTCAGGTGTGTGAGTGAGTATGTGTGTTTTTGATTTCATGTGTGTGGACAACATTCGCATACAAAGTATATTAAAAAGTATAAATTTCAACAGTTGCAGAAAGGAAAATTTGCATATCACTTCATCTGCAAAAATGCCAACAATAAAACAACAAGACGACAAACGAAAAGGGATCTTCCAACATATGCACGTGCTTCTTCTTATATGAATATAAGTAGGCATGTGAAAAGTTAGAAGATACTACATACGAGTTGGTTAGCTGATTTCTCATAGGCAACAGTTGCCATATTTTTTTTTTTTGGATAGGATTTGCTTGTGTTTACGATAAGTAAGACAAGTAAGTCCAAGTTGAATTTAGGCAATAAGCCAAATAAAATAAAATTTTTCACAGAAGTAAATTGTATGAAATTGACGTGACTTGTTTTGGTTTGGTTTCTTTCCCATTTGCTATCTCTTGACTATTCCGAGTTGTGAAAAAGGACAAATTCTAAGCACAAAAACAGAAGCTCAAAAAGTTTATAAAAGGCAACAACTGAGGAGCAGCAACAAATGTTATTATCTGCAAGCATTCGAGAGATTCAACTCGAACTCAATTCGACTTAACTTGATCCAAACTCCATTTGTAAGGATTGACACAGGAGATAGAAACAGAACAGCATTGGACGCATAAATTCTTTCTTTCCTTCAAAAGGAAAAGGAAAACAAAAACAGTATTTCAAAAACAAATAAATATACATTACCATATCCTCATATTTATGGGTGGGTCAAATGAAGTTGTTTGTAGTGGTTATGACATTGGATTGTAGTGCTACATAGTTCATTTTAAGTTCGGCATACGGAAATAGGCACATATTTGTTTTTGAGCACATGGTATAGTGTTCACCATTTTCTTCATTCAATCTACTATTGTACGATACCATACAATTTATACTTTCATTTTGAAAACTTTTTTCTTCTTTCCTTTATACGGTCGGTCAGCAAATCAAGAATAATGACGTCCAATGGGAATAGCAACAGACATGTCCTTTTTATGTCTTTTATGCTTATTTGTATTATGATTTGTATGCAGCAGCAGCAGCACAAAGAAAGTATATCAAAGCAGAGATTCAGTTGGAGAATATATAAGATATTTGTTGGGGTCAATGAAAGAAAATATGATTTGGGTTCAATCAGTTCAAAGTTTTGTTCATTTTTTTTTTTGAAAATTTATGTTAAATTTTATTTTTATATTCAGTAAAATACAAAAAGAAGAAGAAGACTGTGCGTTTCAAAGAATTTATATTGAGAATACTAAGAATTGTAAAAAGAATATTTTAAAGAAAACAATAGATTGTATCAAATATCTGCTTTCTGTCATATAAATTCAAGAAGAAGATGTTTTCAAAAATAAACAATGATCAATGATTTACATAAATGGCTCTAAACAAGTTGCTTTTCTTTTACTTAAAGTGAAATCAATGTCAAAAAAATGTTATTTAAAATATAAGCCAATGTTTAAAGACGATATATAAAAATGGACGAGAAAAAGAGTTTGACCGAGATGGACTCCGACCCCGTTTGACTGATCACCATGAAAGTTGGCACATATATGTCTTTTTTTAAGGAGAAGTTTTTTGCATACTTAATTTACTTTGTTTTCAAATTGGTGGATTAAATTTTGCATATAATACTTAGAGACATATTTTAAAATCAATTTAGTTGTCGTTATCAAATATATATAGATGAATTTTAAAAACGACATGGAAGTTTTTTTTCCCCGATATCATAAAATAGAATACAATAATCCCATTAAGACACCTCATAAATGTTCATCAAGAAATCTCTAGTGGATCAATACAAACATAAAATGGATTAAAGCTCTTCCTACTTATAGGTCAATTCACATCTTCTACTTGCTCTATATATGCATATAATTTTGGCAGTAAAGTTCATTAATAAATAAAAACTCATAATAACGTAACATGAATTTAGTTATGTGCTTGTGGCATACTCTTTTTTGTATTTGCCTAGTGTTCTTGCAATCGACAGAGGTAACAATTTAAAGTCGGCAACAATAACAAAAAGAAGATGATATTAAAAATTCAATATCAGACTTCCACTACTTTAAGAAAGAATCGAGCAGTGGAGGAAGGAAAGGGACTTGACTTACCTTATAACGTTTTAATGCTGACATTCGTTTTACACTCTCATCACAAAACTAATCGCTTCCCCTGTTTCCATCGTTCAATTCACCAATGAATAGCAAATATACAGTTGCGATAAGAACAGAAACAGTACCAAAACACGCTATATATTAGCGGTATTATTGTATCTAGGATAACAAAAACGATGCTTGCATAGAATATAAGTAATTAGGTATTACAAATTTAAAGCAAGTAAAAAAACTAATTTCAATCGAAATGTTTTAAACGTTTTTACTTAAAAATAAATTCACATTTAAAATTAAACACAACTAAAACACCACGACTAACCACAGACGCGAACCGACCAACTAAACACCACGAAAACTTGAACAAAACTGATCTCATCTTTCTTCATTGAATGCAAGCATTAGAAGAATTGATGCTTATTGTCTACTCGCTGTCTGAACACACTATTAGACTAAAAATACATTCAATGGGGAAAACAAACAACTGAGTAACTGCAAAAATCGATCATAAAATTGTGTTACAGGTATATGGCGAATGGAATATTAAAATATGAATTATTGATAAAATTGAAAGACTACAAAAATCAAGCACTCACATCAAGGCGGAGTGCGTAACAAGGCTAGTATAGTGCTGTTATGGGACAAAATTGAAATAGTTCCAATACTTTCTGTTCGATATTTAGTGTATCCCATTTCAATATCTAATCATGGTTAAAATCTTTTGCCATATGGGTTTATTGAATATATTGGTACATTTATTTAAAAACTTTAAAAGCTTTTTCTATAGATTCCAAATTGAAAGATTCGACTTTTTGCGAATTATTAGTTCAATATTCACCATTTAATTCTCTTTTTGAACAATTTTAGCAAGTATGTTTTGATGACTTTGAAACCGCTGATTGTAAAGGCTGCATGGTATTATTAATTTCATCAAGTATTACGTGCATCTGTAACATACAGAGATTTTTATATAAAGTATCGTTGAAGACAAATCACCGGGATCTCGTTATGTGAATCTTGCTTTGACAAGGCTGTACTTCCTCATGCTGTATGCGGCAGTGATGCCTGAAATTTGTATGACGTAGGGCCAAGTTAGAGCCACTATTTTCCTGTAAATAACTCTGCTCTCGGTATCGTCCTAATCGGTATGTGGTAAAAAAATAAAATTAATTTGAAATACCGAATGTTACATGACCTCAGCCCTTGAACCTACGTTTACATTTTATGGTATATTGTATTAGTTTCCAGTGCTGTAAAATACTACGTTTCTTGTGCATCCCTGGTAAAATTAAGATTCAGTCGGTTAGGCATGAGAGCGATAGAGACAACACACATCTTTGTGAGAGGAACGGTTGATCTATAAACGCTTTCTTTCGTGTGAGGCATGCTCATTTCTTTTAATCGTTCATGAACGCCTTATCATCTGTGGAAAATTTACATAAAAATATACTGAATAAACCAAATTACCGAATAAAAATTTACGGAACAGTGCACTGCGTTATTTCTTTACCACATACCAAATAGGACGATACCAAGTAAGTGTGAATGACCTTAGTATTTAAATATGTAGCATGATAACACAAAATCAGAGAAATAAAATTTGTCGTAAATAAATTCATCTAATATAAAAATGTTGGTCACCAGAATATGGTCATATATTTTCAATAGATAAATATTTACAAGGTCCAGCAAAGCATTTGTATCTTTTTAAATTTATAGACAATTTTCTTGTTGATGATTTATTTGATAAAAAAACAACTTGTACCACCTACCTTTTTTTTTTTTTTCATTCTCATAGACTTCATTCACTTAGCTTGTTAGCTTTTTGTATCAAGTCTATCCTATTTTCTTTTCTGTATTTGACAGACAATAAACACCAATTAAGAAATAAATATATACTAACTTTACTATAAACAAAGAAGAACAAATTTTATAAATTGAAAAGCCAAAATATCAATACATGCACTTATGCTTACCATCCTCATACCCATACCCATACCCATACCCATATCTTATCCTCAGCCAGTAGTCCTCAAGAAGTAACAATGACACCACTAAGAAAGACCAACAAACAAAACGCCTGCCTGCATTTGTCGTTATTGTCGTCGAATACAGTCGGGTCGTTGGCATCTTTGTCGCCCGAACGTCTTTTGTTGAGTGCTCTGCAAATAATGCAATACTGAAAAATATCCTTTTGCACACATTCACTTTCTCACTCACACCCAGGTACTCTGTGTTAAACAGATACATATACTCAAATATACAAATAATGAAAGCTAAAATATTATTGTGTTTTTATTTGTGTTGATTTTTTATTTTGTATTTTACTGTAAACTTCTTCGTCTTCTTCACTGACAATGACACTTTATAACGACAACACAATACAACACAACTATTTCTATGATTCCCTTTCTAGTACAAGTATCATTCCATTTCTGTAAGAAATTCATTGCTTGGGTCAAAAATTTATTATTTTCTCAAGCGTCATGATTGGTACGAAGGACGACAATGACGACGACGACGAAGACGATGCCAGCTTGTTATAAGGCATGTTGACAAGCCTCTTTAACAAATGACACCAACAGGAGGCAACAACCAGTTACGTAAGCAGGCCATTCAAGCCTGACCAAATCAAGAAATATCCTTTTTCTCTTCAACGCTGTTAAATAGTGTAGTGTGGAGTAGTGGTAGAAGAAGAAGGAGCAACCAAAAACTTGTCATTGTTATCCTTTATACTCATACCATACTTATATACAATACAATATCCTTACACAAGCTTAGTCCTAATAGTAGAAGGTAGAATTTTGTTGTATGCGCTTCTCGTAGATTTTCTTATTGTTATTTACAACTATTTTCGACTTTGTAAAGAGTGTCCGTTTTCACCATCACCATCGATATCATCATCATCATCAGTAGTAACAGCATCAACAACTGACAAACAAACAAACAACAACAGCAACAAATTACAATGTCCTCCTCATCGATTCGCCTCTATATTTGAACATTTGTCGTCGTTGTTGTTGCTGTCGTCATCGCCGCTCTACTAGTCGTCGAAGTATTCACGCCTCTTGGGTCCTGAATACACAACAAAAAGCAACCAACCGAACAACAAGCGACCGTTGACAAGAACGAGTTGTAATGTGTTATATGGGGAGACATTCACTCTTCATCTGAAACTCTTTTGGGTTTCTGGTCTTTGGTCTTTCCTTCATGTACAATAATTCGCTTTGGTTCTCACTTGTGAAAAGAAACGGGACAGAAAATTTATTTATCATTAGGAAATGTTTTCAAATGTTATTGTTCAACACAAAAGCCAAGCCAAGCCGTCTGCTTCGACTTCGTCCTTAACATCCTTTTCTTCATCTTGTACTACATTAGTTGTGTTATCCTTTTGCTACTATGTATGTATGTATGTATGTACTTTTGTTTTATTATTTGCTTTTAAGTTTTTCTTGTTTTTCTTATTATTGTTTCTGTTGTCATTGTTATTTTGGTTTATTGTTTTACTGTTTGTTTTTATCTACACTTGGTCCTTGGATCCCTTGTGTGTGTGTGTATGCCTATGAATGTGTATGTGATTTAACAGAATTAGTGCTTGCACAAAAAAAAAAAATAAATAAATAAATAAAATACAATTTGCAACTTTATGGTTGTGTCCTTTGTCCTTTTGTCCACACAAATGACATTTCAACTTTTAGGCATTTTCTTTTTTTTCTTGTTTCACTTTTAATCTGAAAAACATGTTTAAAAATATAATTTGAAACCTTTTAAAGTAAATACAACACAACGCCAAAAAGTGGGCAACACATTCGTTTCAATGCAAACTTTGGGCATTGTAGATCATTTATTTCGGACTTTGGTTGTTGGTTTTGACTTTGGCTTTGGCTTCGTCAAAATGCAATTTTCTACAATTGCTTTAAAATCCTTTTTACCTGCATGTCCTCTGTCTATGTGTTTGTATGGAGCATATCCTTCGAAACTTTACTTTTTGGTATCAACGGCCATTCACATGATGTTAGTGAATGCTGTTGTTAGTGGATGGTGGAGGCTGTGGCAGCAGCACATAATAAGCGTAAACGTTGCTAACAAGATTCATGCTACGCTTTTGCGCCCATGAGGCAAACATGTGCAACAAAATATTCAAACACATTCTCAACCTTCAATACCATGCACAAATGCATTACCAGCACCACCACCTACAATCACATTTACCCATACATATTCATATGGAAATGTCCAAAAAAACCAAGTGTGCTGAGCTGTCTGGCTTAATGCACAGTCAAGCAAAACCGTCCACTATATGATGACGATGATGGTGCTGATGATGATGATGATGATGACTCTGCCACGCAATCAACAGTAAGAGGAGCAAGCAGCCAACATACAACGACTGAAAAATCTCACTAGGGCGCTTTAATTGGATTTTAAAATACTTGTCGCATGCAACAACATGATCATCATCATCGACATCAACAACGTTGCAGTGTGATGTTGCTTGTTTCTCATAATGACAATGCTGATGATGATAATGATGTTGATGTTGTTGCACATTTCATTGCTGTTGATGTTGTTGCACATTTCATTGCTGTTGTAGTTGTGTTGTCATCGTGCTGAGCTGTGCTTTCATTATTGGGTTGGTTTCCCCTCTGCCTTTTAATTCTCTGACTAACATAACATGCAATGAACGCGTTATCCTTGTTTTCAACTGTTTTCGTTGCTCAATCTGGGCGCTCTCTTCAAAATGAAAGCAAAAATTTACCAAAAATACGGAACCCCAAAAAAAAAAACGAAGTCAAGCCAAAAAGGACTTGCATGCATTTCGTAACGTGTTGACCCTTTGGCGTTTTTTTCCCGTTCATGTTACACTCATGCAAGCCTCATTTTCCTGACTTACCTGCTACTGCTGCTGCTGCCACATTCATTCTACTAACAAACATTGATAGCTCCAAATTTGTTTCTTGCGAATCTCCTGTTGTTTTTTTTTTCATCTCATATTCATTTGAACAGACCCAGTGATGTTGGCTTCATTATACTATAGAACGTAGCATTGCATACTTTATAAGGCTTTCAAATTTTGTAGAATTTTGCGAAATGAATACATTTGGATGACAAGTTCGTTTTCATTCTCATTACTCGTACTTCACTTAACTTCTCTTCAGTTGAATGGTGATTACCATTGTTCCTATAATTAACTAACTTTTTTTTGTACCTTTTTAAGTGTCCTTACTATGATGTCCTTTTGTTCATCATGTTCTGCTCTCTTCATTATCATTAACATAATTGATTAAAAATGTCATTAAGCTGAATCTGTTCGGTTGGTTAGTTGTTGGACTTCAACTCTGACTCGGACTCGGACTACATAAAGTGAGCAATACTTTCTTCTTGAATTGCACTTGATGATGCGCTTGACTTGCTCAAAGTAAAGAAAGCTAAAGTTCATTTTCTTATAATGTTATATACTTGTGTTTTTTATCTTATTCTTTGCTTCTTTAAAACAAAGTGATTCGAAGAAAAGATGAAAAACTTGCACAAAGCAAAAGAGTTTTGAAACCTGTTACGACTTTGCTTCTTCTAGAAGAAGTTTAAGGCTGACTTTTTAATTACAACTAATTGCATGGTAACGAGTAGCAGCAAGGAAACTAAAGAAAAAGTACTATGATGAAGATGACAACTCACATACACATACACATACACTATCTTAAGTAATGAAAAAGCCTCCATTATCCGCTCCCCAACTCTATCATCTCACCAGAAACTAACATTAAAGTTATCCTTTTTCTGTGTTGCAATTTTACTTTTTTATTTTATTAAAATAACAAGCAGAAAAATAAAGTAAAATAAAAATGAGGAAACTTAAATAAAAAGAAGACACAGAATACTGCTTACTCATTATCCCACGGTTTTTTGAATGCTGTCTTAAGTCTCTGTCTCAGCCTCAGTTAATTATAATGTGGCAAAGAGTTGTCCTGCTGTTGTCAGCTGACAGCAACAATTTTCATAGCCTTTTCATGCCTTGCCTCGCCTTGTCCATGCTTAACTTCAATTTTCGCTTTGCTGCCTTTGATTTATATGTAAATTGAATTTATTTTTAACTGTCAGAACTATCGCAATCAAAGCGTTACTAAAGAACCAACAAGCATCCTTTTTATCCCGATACTATACTATACTGGACTCTTCTCTTCTCATTCATACTGTTCTGTGCTGCTTGCTGTGTACAGTCTTTTGCATCCTTGCTTAATTTACTTTTAATTAATATAATGAGTACAACGAATGAACGAGTTCGAAATTATATTTGATGACAAACCAACCAACCAACCAGCCAACCTAACGACGAAACGAAAAGCAAAAAGACTCAAATAAATACAAAACAGACAAAGAGACAGAAACTTGAAAATCATGTTTAATGCATAAAGAAATCATTAAGTGAATGAGAGGAAGATTTAAAAGGTGTACAAAACAGGAAAATTTACAAATTTGTTGAGTGGCGATGTGCCCTAAGTGATCCATCATGATGGTTTTCGCATTCATTCTTCATTTTTCTCTGTGATTAAAATTTGCTTTCCTTTTTAGCTTCAATTAATGTCAATTATTTGTTTTCAATGATTGTCCAAGAAGGAGTCACTTTAATAAGTCAAAAGTAATAGCATACAGAAACTATTGCATATACTTAGGCATACCAAAAAACAAAAAACCAATTCATTTCATTTATAAGCCAGAAAAAATACCAAATACAATATACTAAAGTAGACTAGAATGAAAAACTAGAATAACAAAAGACTTAAGTTAATCGCTTGTCTGCACAAAAACACTCAAATAAAATGAAATACAAGAAAGACAAAGCATAACATTGTAAAAAGGACATGACAAAAATATACAAAATAAACTTTGATTTAAGTTTATAAAAATACTTAGCAACACAAAATAAAAATATATTCTATTGCTGCCTGCCTCTGGCTACCTCTTTTGTCTTTCTTCTAGTATCTTTATTTTGTCATGGCTTAGCAGCCGCCAAAAAATATAAATAAAAATAGAAATGGAAAAAAAACGAAATCACTTTTTATTGTTTGCACTCAATAATAAAAAATAAAAAAATAGGCAAAGCAAACTAAAAAAACACACCACACACACACACACATTCAAAAACTTTTTCGCTGATTTTCACTTGATGCTGTGCAGGATTTTGTTGTCACTTCTCAACACAAGCAAGCAAGCAAACAAACAAACAAACAACCAAGCAAACAACAACAGGACAACAAAAACAAAACAAAGCTATTGCAATGGATTCTAGATACTATATAGTATATTTTTTTATTATTCTTGTTGTATTTTTCTTGTTTCTAGTATTCCATTCTTTTATTTTTTCTATTTCTATTTATCCTTTCTCACTTAACTCATCCTTTATTTTTGTTAGGTTCTCACCCACCAGCTAAGCCGCGAATTTCATGCGAGTTTCGGTCGTTTAATTCTTCTTGCTTCTCTATATATTTCTTTATATGTACAATGTACAATATTTCTTTTGCCTTATTCTAGTTGTCATCTCGCATGTTGCATGGTTTTAGGCTGGATTTGTTAGTCACTCTCTAGTTTTTTGTTTGTTTTTCAACTGTGTCGCTTCAGGGTCTCAATTTGTTTGTTTGATCATTCATTCATTCTTTGCTGTTGTACAATATTTGTTGTTACGCAAACAATACTACTATGAACAACAGCAGTAACAATGACACAAACTAAAATCAACATTAATGAAATTTTATCACTCGTTTTGATCAACAGAAATTTTTATTAATTTGTAAATATTTCTTTTTGATTTATATTTTATTTCTCTCATAAATAAATAAATAAATATATAAATCTTTAATTATGATTTTTGCATCATTGCTTTCATTCGTTTTTTTTTTATTTATTGTATTATTATTTTGTACATATTTCAATTCACAGAACTTTATTAATTGATATTTTATGACGCAAACGACAAAAGCAGACAACACGTTGCAATAATAACAAAAATAATAAAATAATATCAAGAACGAAAATGGTGACCATCGTTTACGAAAGACAATTCAATTGTACAATAGTATATGATGCCATTGGCTTTGTAGAAATCATATTTTATTTTATTTTATTTTATTTTAATTTAATGTATTAACATCACAAGAGGAGATTATTCTTGAGGCAATCATTGTGATAAAAAGATAGAAACCTAAGTTCAAAGTTATGGACGGTTGAACAAAATGTTTCATGTGCATTCTAAGATTTCTAATTTTGTACAGAAATAAGATCATTTGTAATGAAGAAAGTTAAAACTTAAAGTTGTTAATACAAAATATTGGATTGTTTCTTTTTTTTTTAAATATTTCTGTGGTTTGTAGTCCAGAGTCAGCAACAATTGCTATCAACTACCAGCAGTCACCGTCACTGCAGTAGCAATTGTAATTGCATTGTCAGCAGCAAGTGGATTTTTCCCACTCCAACAACTTTCAACTTTTGTAAATACCATGCAGTATAATGACTTCCAATCCACTCAGCCTTCAGGCTATCCATTTGTGGTTATTACTGTATTAAATTAGCATAAATGATTTTTAATAATTATTCCATGGCTCATACACAACCGTCACCCTCATCGTCATCGCCATCGCCATCACCATCAGCATGATCATCAAAGTTACCACTGCCATCACTTTAATTTTTTTTTTTTTTTTTTTTCTGATGCTCAGCATTGCTGGTTAGTGATGGTGATGGTCTGATGTGGTGTGGTGCGATGCGGTTTATTGTGGTGTGGTGGTTTTCAACCAAATTACAAAATAATGAGTGCCAAGTGTAGTCGTTGATACTCATCTGAAGTAATGAAAGCATATCGAGTTTAATATGAAATTTGTGACAAAGAAAAATCAATTTGAAATCATCTAATCTAGATTAATAAAATAAATTTCTTTTATATGTTAAAAGCATAATCTTTGTTATTATATTTTATTATAAAATTTATGATTTTTATAATATATTGTTGTCTTTACTTTACTTAACATATATATATTTTTCATTCTTTATTCTTAATTTCTTCATGGCTTGACATGCTGGCATGATTTTTTTTTGTATTACAATATTTCTACAATGCATGATGAAAGTATCTATGCATACATATTGTATAAAGTATCTACCGTATGGTGTTGCTAAAGCACTGTAAAAACTCATAAAAACTCAGTTATGATTATTATTCTTTTTTCTGTTTATGCTTGAATGATTTTGACTATGGAAAATATTTTTTAATTGCATTTAAAAATCACTTTAAATACATAAAAATAACAAAAATATTACACAAATTTATTTAAAACTATTGAAATATATATGTTATGTTGTTTTTCTTTTAAGGTTGTGCTTTCGTCAAGTTCAGTACGCAACAGGAGGCCCAATCAGCAATAACTAATTTACACGGAAGTCAAACTATGCCGGTAAGTAGGCTACATTTTCTATTCTATCTATTTATTTTTGTCTTTATAAATGTTAGAGGGACTTTAGAGATATTTCACAGACAGGTTTCAATAGGTTTTTTTTGAATGTATTTTATAGTTAAATAATATAAAAAAAACTGCATATTCATTTATATTTTTTCGAACAATAGTGTACAAGTGTTTTTGAGTGATCATTGTCAAGAAGACCTCATCAAAACCCCATTGAACATTTATGGGTTGATGTTAAGAAAGTCGTCGCTGCACAATAAATAACAAATTTCGATTTGTTATTTGAAAAAGTTAAAGAGGCATGGTATGCAATACCTGATCAAAGGTGGCATTGCTGTTTTGAAACCTGGAGGTTCCCCACGTAATACTCGTACTAGGAATATTAGAATACATTAAGAGTTTTTTTGTTAAATAATTTGATAAGTTTGTCTTTGGACTTTTGTTTTAATTTTTTGTTTCCAATTAGTTAACTCGGTGAAATCTTAGGTTCGGTTAAAAAAAAATACTTATTATATACGATTGTACTGGTACCAAAGATGTCTACAAAATATCTTGGAGTCATATTGGATAACAAACTGACGTGGAAGTTAAATGTGGAAGAAAGGGCGAAGAAAGCTCTCAATGCCTTTTATGCATGCAGGAAAATGCTCGGTAAGACATGGGGTCTATCTTCCCGTCTAACATATTGGATGTACGCGACAGTGGTTAGACCTTTATGGTCTATGGTATCTTGGTATGGTGGACAAGTGTCAACAAGAAGACATACGCCTAAAAGTTGGAGAAGGTACAGAGAACCGCAGGGCTTTGCATAACTGGTGCAATGCGCACCACCCCTACACCAGCACTTGATACAATACTCGACCTTCAACCTATGGGCTTGGTAGTGAAGAACACTGCAAAGAAGTCTGCGCTAAGACTAAAGGTAACAGGACAGTGCACTGGCAGAGGGGACTCCAGTTTGGCAGTCATACTTACAACCTGTTTACAGACGGATCTAAAATGGCAGAGGGTCATATAAGCTTCCAGCCTACTGTAGCGTGTTTCAAGCCGAGATTTATGCGGCTACAAAAGCAGCAGAATTAGCAGCCGAGCTAACTCCTCTCAACTCCCAAATAAACATATTCATCGACAGCCAAGCGGCCATAAAGGCAATAGAGGCGGTGATGACAAAATCTAACTGTGTTCAACAATGTAGAACCAAAATTGACGAACTCTGTTTTGACAGACGCGTCACCATCTTTTGGATACCGGGACATAAAGGAATTGAAGGGAACGAGGAAGCAGTCCCTCTCTGTCCACGTTAAAAACAGAAATAGACGCAGCAATGATTCAGGAGGCAAAGAAAATGTGGGATGGAACACTGTCTTGCAGAACCGCAAAAATCATGCTTCGCTCTGTTAATAATAAGACTACCAACTACATCTTAGCTCTCCCAAGAGAGGATTGCAAGTTATTAGTCGGAATACTCACGAGACACTGTTTAACGCCTTCCCACACAGCCAAATTGGGCTTGGTACAGAGTGATGCATGTACAACATGCAACGAGGTAAATGTTAGGGGAACTCTAGAACACCTACTTTGCCAATGTCCAGCTCTCTACAGATCACGCTTTAGCTATCTCGGATCTGTATCTTTCCTCTCCTTGGAAAGTATCGCGGATCAGAAGACTAGCAATTTATTAAAGCTCGCAAAACAGTGCATAAAAAACAGTATTTAAAGGGTCTCCATACTTCTTCTTGGCAACACAAAGGACCATTATTGGTCTATGTGAGATCTCTTGATCAGCCATGCAAACCTAACCTAACCTATATACGATTTATTAAAGATTTATTGAAATTCAATTAAGCCTTACTTTTCGATAATGTGTACCAAATTTAATGTTTAAGTTCTCTGGTGCCCATACAAAATGAAGAATATAAACATTTTTATTCATTTCAAGTAGTTGACAATAGCTGTAAATGATGATACTGAATTTAAATTCATACGTATGTACATGAAAGTCTAGTTATTTTCAATCATTAAGAGAAGTGTAATTATTTTTTTGTTTAAAATATTTTAAATGCCTCAACTTTCACCCTTCGCCTAGTTTTATAAAATGAAATGATTAATCTGAATATAATTCATTAAATTTAAGCTTTTAAGTCATTTATTAGGATGATTATTGAGGACATTTTATGTCTCTGAAGAACAATTAACTCGAATTTTGATGATAAAATATGGTAATGGCAATTTTCCTCAGAACAACCAATTTTGTTATTTAAACATACGAATGTGTTTTCTTCGGACCTAAACCTCTTTCTTCATCCCCAAGGTAGCATGCCTACTCCGGAAGTTCTTTATGTATTACTTCAGAGAAGGTATCCCTTAGGGATTATGATTAAGAGCACTCTTCCATTGGCCTTAGAGGTCAATCTTCTGTTTACCTACATCTGGTTCACCGTGTTTGTCACCATAGGTGGTGAATAATAATAAAATTTTCAATTTATTGGAAAATTTAAATAAACTCATCATTAATTTGAATTTTATCAAAAATATTTATAAAGATTAATGGAATAAGTGACATCTTACCAAATGCAACTCCTTATGTAATTGGGAGTATCAAGCTTATGTAGTTGTAATTCCATAAGGAGGTCTCCAGTTTACAAAACAATCTTATTACTATTCAAAATCCTAAGAACTGGACTTTCTATTATAAATATTTTTAATTAGACTTTCTCATCTAAAGTATTTTACTTTTAAAGAAGATACTCAGTTCATGACAAAGGTGCTTCACAATCATCAATATAACTTGACCCGAAAAGTTATGGTTGTTCATGAATGAACATGGTTGCTGCCACGCTGGCGCTGGTGTCAGGGCAATGGCGCGACAATTAAATTAATATGTAATAAATATTAAGAATACATGAAAAAAATATATGACAAGAATCTAGGTACATGATGAAGAGTTTAGTAGGTAGCGTTATAAATGATTACAACGAAACAGTATTCACTATCAGTCAGTATTCTGTATTAAACAGTACTCAGTATCAATCAGTACTCTGTACAAATCAGTACTCTGAATCTCTATCCTGCTTTTTTTCTATCGGACAGGTTGACTGCTTTCTGAAAAAATTAATTTTATTCCTCAAAGATTTTTTAAATTTTCAAAAATTGAAATTTTGTTTTCAAGTTATTTTGCGGTCATTCTTTGTGTTTTGTTTGATTTGATTTGTTATCGCGGCTGGTCACTGCCGATATGGGTGACCGGTCCGATCGCATTTCTTCCCACCTGATAAGCCCCACCAGCAAAATCATGCCACTAATATCTAATAAATGTACCATACATCTAAGTGATTGGTTTTCACCAGGAAATATTAAAATAAACCAACGACCTAAAAGACCCCTGCAGTCACCAACTTTTCCAAAACAAAGAAAATAAGTTGCACCAACAGCAATAGCCACAAAAATTCCTCTGACAAAAGATACTGGGTAGTAATATTGTGAACAGTTACATATTTGAGGCTTTAAGTAACGACGCGGATATTGAATGGGACAGCGATTTACCAATCAATTTACCATTAGAAACTGAGTCTGATAATGAAATGCAACAAGAAACAGACAAACCAAATCAGCAACAACCTTAAACTCCAAAACCCCCTCAAATCTTTATAGTTGGGGTCGTCAAAATCAACGGACTTCTGAATATGTTAGATTCAATTACAGAGGTAAACTCATATGTTGTTAAAACAATGAGCAATGATGAAATCAAAGTCCTACCTTCCACATCTGAAGCGTAACGTTATATCACCAAATACCTCGACGAACAAAAAGTGACTTACCACACTTATCAACTAATGGGCGAACGATCGCTTAGGATCGTGATAAGATCCCCCCAAGGGCGATGTTGAAGACGAACTGAACAAACTTGGATATCAAGTCAGGAATGTTCATAACCCAATTGCTAGAATAAGTAAACAGTGTTTTTGTCGACTTTGCGCCTAGAAACAACAACTGGGAAACTCTCAATTTGACCCGTTTGTGTCGACAAATGGTCCCCCCCGTCATGTTAATCATATTAATGGCACTTTACCTTCAATACAATCTTCAACCATAATGTCTCTTCTGTAGGATACAGGATTTCGTTTGGCCCTGATTCTGTATCAATTTTACTTTGCAATTGTTATGGATAATTTAAACCCACCCTTTGTCTCTTGCTCACCTTCTAAGGCATCTAATTTCTAACCCCACCTGTTCTCTTAAAGAATATTAAAAAAAAAAAAAAAAAAAGTTCTCCTGTATCAATCCTTACTCTTTATCAATCCGTACTCTGTACCAAACAGTACTCTGTATTAAAGAAAATGAAACCAAAAGTTTTTCATTTGTCGATTGATGCTCACACGTGAACTAGAAGATTTTATTTCTGTTCATGGTAATATTCGATAAATTCGTCACAGGGATCTTGACATAAAACTCTTAACAATTGCCTTTTGATATCTTATTTATTTTAATTTAAAGGATCCTTTGTTAATAAAAGTCATTCAAAATCCTTCAAAAGTTAAGTAGATAAATTTTAAAAAGTGTCTTACTTAATTTAAGGAAATATTGTATTTTTTTTTTCTCAACTCCTAACCTCAAACATCACCAAATCATCCAAAAATTAATATGAAACCCTTTAAATAAAATCATTGCTTCAATGATTCAAACACTCCCACTCCCTCTCTTCACTTCTCTTCTTGACCCCACCCAGCCTACCAATTTATTTTTCTATTTCTCCCTCTTCTCTCTCTCTGTCAATTTGAATTTTATCTTAATTTTAGCTCTTCATGTTGCTGTTGTTGTTGTTGTTGTTGTTGATGGCTTGTTTCAATATTTTCTTTGGCAATTTATTGTCAAGTATCCACTTGGGTAAATAATACGATAATAATGAAATTTTTAAAACCTGAAGTACGCTCATTTCGTAAAGATTTTTCTTCTGTACTGCTTCCTTTGTTGGCAATATTTCATAGCAGAAAATCAGATGAAAAAGCCCTATAAATTGTTTGTTGCTCGTTGGTTGTTGTTATTCAAAAGTACTTAACAAACTTCATTTAAGCTTCAAGTGCGTTAGATTTTTCTTTTCTTTTTTGCTTTCTTTCTTTACATTTTATAATAATTTTGCTTTCGTTTTTGCCATGATGTTTTTACAAAATAAATTAGATTTAAATTATATACAAAAAAATTTATGAAGAAGAAGCAAAATAAAATGAAAAAAAAATATTTTGTTGGTTTTTCCTTTTTATGTTTCTGGAAAATTTCTTCCTTAGTCAATAGGACTAAATTGAAGCTTGAGTTTTTCATGTAAAAGTGCTTCTAATTTTCTAAGAGGAAAATATATACACACATATATTGTATTTTTTCTTCTTATTATTATTTTTTGGTAAAAAAAATTTGTTGTTTTTCTTCTTCTTTTGCTTTGACAATTGTTTGTTATTTTTATTGTTGTTGTTGTTATTGTTGAGGTATAGAAAAAAAATACTTTGGCTGACTGACTTCATTATAAACAAAATTGTTGGTATAAAATATAAAAGAAAAATACAAGAACAACAAATAGAAGAGGAAGAACAACAACAATAATAAAAGAACAAGAGAACAAGTGATGTGTACTATGAGTTTAAAATGTTGTTGTTTGTTGCCTTGCGAAAAATAAATGAAATTTGCATGACACTTGAGTTATTTTGCACGTAAATTGCTTCTTTTGACAAACAAGCGACAACAACAATAATAATAACAAGAATATAAACAACAAGAATAATAGCAACAACAACAACAACAATACTAGTAGTAGAAGAACCGCGTAAACAAGCGACAAGAACAAGAACAACTAGGGGAGTAGAACAACAAAATCTGAATTGCTGTCAGTGTTGTATTTTCGGTATTTACGTTAACATTTCATTTGCACATCTTGTACTCTCTCTTATCCACTCATTTTCAATCTATTCCCTCTTTCAACATTTTCTATTTCCATCTCTCTCTCTCTTTCTGTCACTCTTTGTAACTGGTGCATGTAAAATGTTTTGAGTTTTACATTTTCGGGTTTAAATTTGTTTTCTGGTTTTGCTTTTATTGTTAAAAACTCGCACACTCACTCACTCAATCACCCTTACCTCAGGCTCAATTTTTCTTCCTTTCCAACAAAGTGAGTCTGTATGTGTGTGTTTGTATATTTTCTCACTCTTGTTTTGTCACTCGTTTCGTTTCGTTCCCTTCATGTCCTTCTTCATATTCTCCTCATAGTATTTAGAGTTATAACATTTAAATTCAAATATTGTTGATGAAATTTGTTGCTTAATTTGCAATTTAGATTCCTTTTCTTCTATAAACACAAACAAACAGAAAAAATTGAATGAATTTTAGCGCAAGCGTGAAATAAAGCATAAAAGAAATAGGACAAACCGACACACAGTTAAACAGAAGAAAGAAAGGATATAACGACAACGACGACGACAACATTGACAAGTATACCAAGAGTTAAAAAGAGATATAGGTGTAGAAAGAGGTAGGGATGGGGCAATTGTAGAACGCTTAAAACAAATCAACTATTTACATAAGCGGAAGTTGTGCGCACAAAAGTATGCTGCACAATTGTCGTTTTCCATGTTATTATTTTGCTGTTGTTACAACACTTGTTTCTTCTTGTTGTGTTGTTGCTGTTGTTGTAATTATACAAGTTCAAAAAGTAACAAAAAAATAAAAAAAAAGAGTATCAAAAGAAATAAAAAATTTAGCATAAGCAAATGTCAAAAATCAATAAATTGCCTTAAGCTACTTTAACCACAAAATAAAACAAAACAAAACAAAATAGAAAAAAAATATTGTAATAAAAGAAAATTTCCAATGATTCTCATCATTATAAAATAAATAAATAAATTTTGTTGTTGTGAAAAATGTGAATTGAAAAACCAATAAATACAAATCAAAACAAAGCGTAACAAAATCGCCTCAAGTATTTACTTTGTATTGAAATATGATAATTTTACAAAGCAAACACTTCTTTTCATCTTTTGGCTATTTTGATTGTGATGAGGTTGATTTTGTTGGGTTTCTTGAGCAATTTATTTATCAATCGTCAAATTACAATGACTATGAGTAAGAGATTTTACAAACACACAATTCACAATCTTCAACACAATGACTGTAGTTTTGTTGAGAAAAAAAAACGTAGGGAAAAATTTCTTAAAGAATCAATGCTTTCTTAAGCTTTAATCGAAAATGTTTTTTTTAAGAAAGAAGATTTTAAAAATATATCAGCATCACCTAACTGAACATATAGTCTGCATTTAGACTATAGGCTCAGCGACAGCAAAAACTTTTTTTGTAGGTAAGAGAAGCGAGGCATTAAGGGGAAGCTGTGATGTTCTGAAAACGTCGTCTTGAAATTCTATGCTGAAGTTTTTCTTTCTTCTCTTTTGCCTCATTCGGTTTTTTCAAAATTTTTTGGCTTGGGTAGCGTGAGGATTCATGCGACATGCAGAATATAGTATCCAATAGCAGCGGAAGGTGACGAAATTTGCTCTGCGACAGAACGCACAGTTTTATAAAGAAACATAAATGAAAAGGAGTTAGCAAAACTTTGATTTTCAAGCGTGACGATTGTCTAAAACAAACCAAAACATATATACATATTTTTCCTTTTCTCTTGTATCGTGTGCAAAAGAATAATGAACAAACCGCCAGACTGGTATAATTCAGTGGCACCTGCATGCAATGCAGGCAAATTCCTTATCATAAACAGGGACAACAACAGCTTTGAAAACGTTTCTCCCTTCCTTATCAAAATAGTAATCGACTACACTTGTGGTGGAGAAGTTGAACAATGCAAAAAAAACAAGAACAGGCAGCATTCGCATTAAAACTAAAAACTCAACACAAACTTCAAAACTTTTAAAATTGATCAAATTTGGTGACTTCGATTTCGTAGTAACTGAACACAAAACACTCAACTATTCAAAAGGTGTTATTTATTCTAACAAACTTCGCAACATTCCAGAAGAAGATAACAGCAATTTATAAAATCAAGAAGAACTACGATAACGTTTTAAAAGAAACCGGGCTAATTATCCTAACTTTCGCTTCTCACTCACTACATCCCATACTTCCTTTCAGATGCAAAAACTGTTTGCGCATTGGTCATACCAACTCAATCTGCAAAAGCAACACAATATATGCCAACAGTTCTTACGACCTTCACACCTCTGAAAATCAAATGCGTCAGAAAAACCAATCATGCATAAACTGCAAAAAATTACCTGATTCACAAAAAAATTATAGCTCACTTGATAAAAAATGTCCAATTTTTATCAAACAACAAGAAATATCAACTATCAAAGTAACGGAAAATGTTGACCATAAAACTGACCTCACAATATACCACACTCCTCATACTCATCAACATGCACAATATTCAAAGATCTTAAACAACTCACAGAACAACAACTCGGCACAACAACCATCAATTCAACCTCCAGAATCGTCAACACAATCTAAGTGAAGCAATACACCAGCAACTATACTCTCCGCCACTTCTTCGCCACTTACAACATCTACCAGTAAATTGAGAGCAAAAAATAACAACCCAAAACCCAAACTATCATCCAATCTTAAATCCAAGAATAAGACCAATCTTAACGTTAAAAAAAAAAATCAAATTAAGCGACCTTAATACCCAGGGCGACACCTAATTTTAATCTTTCTCCTTTTCTTGGAGCATCGGTGGGTTCTGGGGACTTCTCGGGTGCGCACACTCCGTTGTAGAGTTTCTGTGCCCCTCGGTCTTCGGTCCCCTCTGGTGGCCCCTACAACATCCAGAGCCCACGTGTCAATCTGATGATTAACCTGAGGGCTCAAACCTCTTTCTTAAATGCAACTGGCTAACAACCAGAACTATATAAAAAAAACAAAAAAAAAAACAATTTTAAAATTATTTTCCTATCACGATGCTAAATATCTTGCAGTGGAATCTTAATGGTAATAATCGCCTTACAAGAAACCCACCTCCATGCCCACATTAACTTTCCAATCCCAATTAATTATAGTATGTATCCTCAACACTCCTCCTACTCACATGGGGGAGTAGCACTGTTGATTCACTCATCTATCCAACACGATATTCTTAACCTTAACCAAGATATTTTATCCACCGGCATCACTATTCACTCAAAATTTTCTTTCTCCATTATCTACAAAATTTCTCTCTACACAATCTTTACAAACGATCCCAACCATCATATGTGGCAACTTTAAGAGCTGGCATCGTAGATGGGGTTCACAGTCTAACAATCATAAAGGAAACTTAATCTCTAAATTTATTGATCAATCCCCACTTCTCATCTTGAATGATGGCTCTCCCTCACATTTCAGCACCCACAATAATCTCATTCACATAGACCCTACACTCTCTTCCCCTTCATTAGCTACACATGCAACATGGTACCGCAGGCCTATTAGTCAAAATGTTAATCAAAAAGCTGCCAACTTAACCAAAATCATTCGAGATTCTGCCCACATTTCTACACCTCAATCCTTCAACAAACCACAACGTAATAAAACTGTTCCATGGTGGAACCATCACCTCAGTAGTTAAAAAAACACTAAAGATAACTACTGGAAGATTCTTAATCGTAACATTACTTCTACTAACAATCTTAACTATAGAAAAGCCAATGCGATTTTCAAACGCGAATTAAAAGAAGCTAAGCGTTTGAGCATATACAACTTTACCTCTGATATTAATCCTGCTACCTCCACCACTCTCATCTGGGCCAATATTAGAAAATTCTGCACAACTAAGCCGCGGTATTCGATTCATTGTATCAATACACCCTCATCCCAATACTCTATAACCAACAGATCACTCATTGCTCAAGAATATTGTAACCGTTGGTCTGCTGATTCGTCTGGTCAAAACTTCTCGCCCAACTTTTGTCACAATAAGTCTTTTATTCCTAGTACTATTACAATTAATTTCCTTTCTTCCACTTCCGTATTTCGTGCTTACGAAATACACTCTATATCTCTCTTCCCACGATCTCAGTGTACTTATATGTGCTATCATTATAATTATAATTAGATTTACATCTTAAAACAAACCATGATTTCTCTCAGTGCTTTTCAATGACCAATTGCAAATTTTTCCTATTAATTCATACGGCAAACAACAACAAAATCTACGTTATCGCAAATGTTAATGAAACGGAATGCAGAGAAGAAGCGAAACAGAAAAAAAGTTTACTTGTGTGAGTGTATTTTGAATGCGTGCTCATGCTATGAGTTTTACAAAAACAAATGAGCATGATGAGTATAGGGCTTAAGCACCTCTGATTTAGTGCATGTCTCTGAGGTTCTGCTGTTATATGTCATACAAATAAATACGTTATTGTTCTACAAAAGTTTTCAAGATTGTCACTCATAAACGCACTTAACGCCATTCAGCAAAATCTTCTCCTCGATTGAAGGAGGAATCCTGCTTCTCTTCCTCGACGAATTTAGGCACAAAAAGTCCCTACTAAGCAAGGAGATCTGCAGGAGCAAGCGAAACGCCTTTTGCAGACTGATAGGAGAAGTGGATCAGAATCCCTGGGGCAGCGCTTACAAAATTGTAACGCGCAAGTTCAATAGCCTCAAGGCGTCAGTCCCTTCCTCCGCCTCGCAAATGGAAAAAATAGAAGCCGCCCTCTTCCCACCAAGAGGATTGTTGAAGATACTTCGACCACTTGAGGTTGCAGATGAGAATGTGCCCAATATCACCACTCTTGAGTTAGAAGTTGCTTTGAGTAGGGTGAAGGTAAACAAATCGCCTGGGCTGGATGGCATCCCAAATCACGTCTTCTGCGAGGTTTTCTCAAGGTGCATGAGAGAAGGACTCTTCCCCAAATGCTGGAAGAAGCAACGGCTGGTTCTCATCCCGAAAGGAAACCTGCCCCCAGAGCTACCATCTTCGTATAGACCCCTGTGTCTCCTGAGTACCACCGGGAAAATCTTTGAACGGATTATTTGCGCCAGATTGAAGCAGTACACGGAGTCGCCAAATGGTCTGGCTGAAATGCAATTTGGCTTCAGGCCGAGAAGAGATACCGTAGGAGCAATCCAAAAGGTCTGCGGCATTGCAAGGGAGGCCTTAAATGGCACTAGATGGCTTGGCGGTGACAACAAGTATTGCGCAGTGGTCACACTGGACGTAAAAAATGCCTTCAACTCTGCAGATTGGAGCTGCATCATAAACGCGCTAAGCATTTTGGACATACCGTGTTACCTAATTCGGATAGTAGTGTCCTATTTCAGAGAGAGAGTCCTGGTTTGTGACACGGAAGAAGGCACTAGGACTTTTGACATTACTGGAGGTGTCCCGCTAGGTTCACTACTAGGTCCAATTCTGTGGAATGTCATGTATGATGACATCCTGCGGATTTGTAAACCCGATGGGGTGGAGATCGTCGGATATGCGGATGACATTGCTATCGTCGTGGTAGCAAAGACTCTGAGTGAGGTTACATCCAAAATAGAGAGGACAGTAACAGCGTCGAGGAGATGGCTAACACAGAATCACCTTGGTCTGGCGGAGAATAAGACCGAGTTGGTCCTTATGAGCTCCAGTAAAAAGGTGGAAACACTTTCGGTTAGAATAGGGAGCCATTCTATTGAGTCGAAGCCTTGCATCAAATACCTGGGTGTACTCTTGGACCATCGACTATGCTTCAAGTGGCACTTAAACGAGTCAGCCAAAAAAGCAGCTGCCACCACACAAAAACTGGCCAGGATTCTCCCAAACCTAAGGGGACCCAGACAACAATCTCGGGTTCTGCTAGGTTCGGTGAGTAAGTCCATATTGCTTTATGCGGCTCCAGTCTGGGCAGGGGCACTTGCTACGAAGTCATACCTCCGTGGTATAAGGAGTGCTCACAGGGTTGCTATCCTCAGGATTTGCAGGGCGTATCGCACAGTGGCAGACGATGCAGCAGGTGTCCTTGCAGGCAGACTGCCAATCGATCTGGAAGCCCTGGCTGCCAGGGACAAGTACACCGCACGTGCATCCTCTCAGGTAGCAGACTTGGAGGAGATTAAGTCCAGATACCTGAACATCTGACAGCATAGGTGGAGTAGGGCAGAGTCGCGGAGGATACACCAGCTTATCCCAGATATTTCGAATTGGCTTAAGCGTCGTTCTGGTGATGTAGAGTTCGAATTTACTCAATTCGCCATTGGCCATGGCTGTTTTAGGCAGTATCTCCACAGGTTTGGGCTCGCTGCGGACCCGTTCTGTGGTCTGTGCAGAAATGTCGTGGAGGATCCGGAGCATCTTCTTCATGAGTGCCCCCGTTTCGAAGCGGAGCGACGAAGAGTGTATGCGCGCCTTGGATCTCCTTGCAGCTCACATGAGATTGTAAGGCGCATGGAAACATCGGTGGATGACTGGGCATATTTCTCTTCTGAAATTGCCAACATTATGAGGGGTGCTCGAATGTACGAGCGAACAATGGCGCCTGCTTAATTTTAAGCTTAATATCCCTCCCTACGAAGGAATGCCTCGGCGGTGCCGTAGGGATTGAAAGGGGCTTGAGGCGAAAGGGGGTTTTTTAGTCGGTAGGCTAATGAATCCGACATAACTTGTGGCACGGGCCATATGTATCTTTGGAAGATTTTTACCTCCTTGTTTCGCACAACAAAAACAAAAAAAAAAAAGCAAAATCTCGAGTTTACATGAGCCGTTCAATGTGTTGCTTGCAAGTGCAGACCAAGGGCTATCTACCACTGCAACCATGAGTGGATGCTTATGGAGAAAAGGCTGGACATAGATACACACAGTCTGTGAGAAAACAGATAGAAGAATAAAGGAAAGAATATAAGTTAGACTGTCGAGTCGTATTGTTTCCGATCTTGTCAGTGTTTTTAGTGCCTTACCAAGTTAATGCAACAAACTTCTACTTATGAAACAAAACAATCCATTCAACTATTACAGTTTTTATTGTATGAAAACAATTGTTATTACTTATAACTTTAAAAATGATATTAGAAAACAAGTGTTAGAAAAGGTTTTCTTTTATTTAGTCCAATCGCTTGATCGCGATTCTAAAATTTCTAAAAATGTAAAAATGAGTACAATTTTTTTCTTATCATATTTACACTTACTCTAGTTCCTTTTCGTGTTTCTTACTGACTAACCTATTTTAGCACGTGTGATCACGTGTTGCCTTGTTGCATTTTTTGGTGCGCAACAGCAACCCACGCACAGTGGTGCTTTTTGTGCACTGCCAGCTGCTACGTTAAACGTTAGATGGCGCTAAGCTGAGCTTGGTCATGATGCCACAGAAGTATTCTTAACACTCCCCCCCGGTATGGCGGTCCAGAGGTTCGCATACCAAGTCCAAAACAGCTATCTTTGTCGCCGGCCTTTCATATGTACCGCTCATCGTTTTGACTGTAGCACTTCGCACTTGTCCATCATTAGATTTCCTGACTGCTATTACACGACCACGTGGCCAGCTGTTTCTTGGAACTTCGGCATCAGCTATGTACACTTGATCGTCCACTTCTATTGGTTTTACCTTTTCAAACCATTTACAGCGGCGTGTTATTACTGGCAAATATTCAGCCATCCAACGTTTCCAGAAATTATTGGCTATTTGTTGGGCTGCTTTCCAGTGTCGTTTTAGCACGACACCGTCATTTGCCGCTTCTACCAGAGGTTTGGTCCCAGATGAGCTGCCTAACAAAAAATGGTTTGGTGTTAGTGCTTCGTCTATTGAATGCTCAATTGGAATGTATGTTAGTGGTCGAGAATTGATGCACTTCTCTACTTCTAGCAATGCAGCACGTAGTAGTTCTTCAGATGGAGTCCACGCTGGTAGTATGCGGGAAAGAACATGTTTCACAGAACGAACCAAACGCTCCCATGCGCCTCACATGTGAGGCGAAGATGGCGGAATGAATCTCCATTGTGTTGTGCCTGTGGTGAAGGCGCGTGTTATTTCGTCTTTGTCTATTGCCTTGACTGCTTCAATTAGTTCCTTTTGTGCACCTTTGAAGTTAGTGCCATTGTCGCTCCATAGCTCAATGGGTACTCCACGGCGAACAATGAAGTTCCTGATGGCTATGATGCACGAGTCGGTTGATAAAGTATTAGCAATCTCCAGGTGTACCGCACGCGTAGTCAGGCAAGTAAATAAAACCCCATAGCGTTTTTCACGGCTTCGTCAAACTGCCACGAACATTGGTCCAAAATAGTCGACACCGGTATATGAGAACGGGCGACTGAATGAATATAAACCAGCATGGGGTAGGTTGGCCATTTTAGGTGGCCGGGCGCAGGCTGTTCGGTTCCGACATAGTTGACATAAACTCTTCGCTTTATTCGCTTAAACGCGTAGTCCAAGTACCCAGTATTTTTGTCGTATCTCATTAACCACAGTTTCAGAATTGCCGTGGTGATACTTTATATGGTACTCCCGCACTATTAACTGAGTCACATAGTGGTCCTTGGGCAGAATGATTGGGTCGTTATAGAGATTGGCTGTTATTCTGCTTCCCAAGCGTAGTAGCCCATCTTCTGCAAGGTATGGTGAAAGTATAAAAATGGAGCTTGATTTGTTGATACCTTTATTGTGAGTTAGGGTTGAGATTTCGTCAGGGAACCGGTTGTATTGAACTGTACGAATCAGGATCAGTTCAGCTAGATGGAAATCATTGCTGGTTATTGCATGTCGTGAAGTTTGCTTTCCTTTCGTGGTAGCCAACCAGAACTGAGCGCTATTTACGACGGTGGCAACTACACGTGTCAAAGTCCGAAATCGCGAAAAGCGTTCGAATTGGATAGGTAAATTGACATATGGTACACTCACGACAGGTGAATGCACCGCGACGTACTTTGGCCTTAGTTCTTCCTGAGTTTTTTAAACTTTACTTGTGGGTAGTGGCCAGTCAGATTTCTTTCGCCTTCGTTTAGCCATCTGCTGTGGTTTGACAGGTCGGGGTTTTTGTTCCACTTTGTGGCATCATCAGCAACATTTTCAGCGGAAGGAACCCATCGCCAGTTAGCAACGTTAGTTATCTCCGAAATCTCACTCACACGGAACGCCGCGAACTGTTGGTATCTGCGGTGATCAGATCGTAGCCAGGACAAGACAGTGTTGGAATCTGTCCAAAATGTTGCCGCAGCCAAATCGAATGTATGCGATTTTTGAATGCTTGTAGCTAGTCGCGCGCCTAGGACCGCGACCTGAAGTTCTAGCCGAGGTATGGACATCAATTTTAGTGGTGAAACTCTTGTTTTGGGACGCGGCAGCTCAAGTACAAGGCGTTTCGCTGAACTCACAACTACTTAAAGGACCCGATCAACTTTCATCCTTAATATCTATACTGAGAAGATTTCGACAGCACCGAATCACCATTGGGGCGATATAGCAGAGATGTTTCACCAGGTGCGAGTCCGCGAGCCTGATCAACATTGCCAGCGATTTCTATGGTATGAATTGGGTGCGATGGAACCCACTACATATGTTCTTCAGGTCATGACGTTCGGGTCTACATGTTCACCAAGTTGCGCTCAGTTTGTTAAAAACAAAAACGCTGCGCAGTTTAAACAACAATTACCTCGAGCGGTGGACAGCATCATAGAGAATCATTATGTAGATGATAATCATGATGAGATGGCATCATAGCCATCAGGAACTTCATTGTTCGCCGTGGAGTACCCATTGAGCTATGGAGCGACAATGGCACTAACTTCAAAGGTGCACAAAAGGAACTAATTGAAGCAGTCAAGGCAATAGACAAAGACGAAATAACACGCGCCTTCACCACAGGCACAACACAATGGAGATTCATTCCGCCATCTTCGCCTCACATGTGAGGCGCATGGGAGCGTTTGGTTCGTTCTGTGAAACATGTTCTTTCCCGCATACTACCAGCGTGGACTCCATCTGAAGAACTACTACGTGCTGCATTGCTAGAAGTAGAGAAGTGCATCAATTCTCGACCACTAACATACATTCCAATTGAGCATTCAATAGACGAAGCACTAACACCAAACCATTTTTTGTTAGGCAGCTCATCTGGGACCAAACCTCTGGTAGAAGCGGCAAATGACGGTGTCGTGCTAAAACGACACTGGAAAGCAGCCCAACAAATAGCCAATAATTTCTGGAAACGTTGGATGGCTGAATATTTGCCAGTAATAACACGCCGCTGTAAATGGTTTGAAAAGGTAAAACCAATAGAAGTGGACGATCAAGTGTACATAGCTGATGCCGAAGTTCCAAGAAACAGCTGGCCACGTGGTCGTGTAATAGCAGTCAGGAAATCTAATGATGGACAAGTGCGAAGTGCTACAGTCAAAACGATGAGCGGTACATATGAAAGGCCGGCGACAAAGATAGCTGTTTTGGACTTGGTATGCGAACCTCTGGACCGCCATACCGGGGGGGAGTGTTAAGAATACTTCTGTGGCATCATGACCAAGCTCAGCTTAGCGCCATCTAACGTTTAACGTAGCAGCTGGCAGTGCACAAAAAGCACCACTGTGCGTGGGTTGCTGTTGCGCACCAAAAAATGCAACAAGGCAACACGTGATCACACGTGCTAAAATAGGTTAGTCAGTAAGAAACACGAAAAGGAACTAGAGTAAGTGTAAATATGATAAGAAAAAAATTGTACTCATTTTTACATTTTTAGAAATTTTAGAATCGCGATCAAGCGATTGGACTAAATAAAAGAAAACCTTTTCTAACACTTGTTTTCTAATATCATTTTTAAAGTTATAAGTAATAACAATTGTTTTCATACAATAAAAACTGTAATAGTTGAATGGATTGTTTTGTTTCATAAGTAGAAGTTTGTTGCATTAACTTGGTAAGGCACTAAAAACACTGACAAGATCGGAAACAATACGACTCGACAGTCTAACTTATATTCTTTCCTTTATTCTTCTATCTGTTTTCTCACAGACTGTGTGTATCTATGTCCAGCCTTTTCTCCATAAGCATCCACTCATGGTTGCAGTGGTAGATAGCCCTTGGTCTGCACTTGCAAGCAACACATTGAACGGCTCATGTAAACTCGAGATTTTGCTTTTTTTTTTTTGTTTTTGTTGTGCGAAACAAGGAGGTAAAAATCTTCCATAGATACATATGGCCCGTGCCACAAGTTATGTCGGATTCATTAGCCTACCGACTAAAAAACCCCCTTTCGCCTCAAGCCCCTTTCAATCCCTACGGCACCGCCGAGGCATTCCTTCGTAGGGAGGGATATTAAGCTTAAAATTAAGCAGGCGCCATTGTTCGCTCGTACATTCGAGCACCCCTCATAATGTTGGCAATTTTAGAAGAGAAATATGCCCAGTCATCCACCGATGTTTCCATGCGCCTTACAATCTCATGTGAGCTGCAAGGAGATCCAAGGCGCGCATACACTCTTCGTCGCTCCGCTTCGAAACGGGGGCACTCATGAAGAAGATGCTCCGGATCCTCCACGACATCTCTGCACAGACCACAGAACGGGTCCGCAGCGAGCCCAAACCTGTGGAGATACTGCCTAAAACAGCCATGGCCAATGGCGAATTGAGTAAATTCGAACTCTACATCACCAGAACGACGCTTAAGCCAATTCGAAATATCTGGGATAAGCTGGTGTATCCTCCGCGACTCTGCCCTACTCCACCTATGCTGTCAGATGTTCAGGTATCTGGACTTAATCTCCTCCAAGTCTGCTACCTGAGAGTATGCACGTGCGGTGTACTTGTCCCTGGCAGCCAGGGCTTCCAGATCGATTGGCAGTCTGCCTGCAAGGACACCTGCTGCATCGTCTGCCACTGTGCGATACGCCCTGCAAATCCTGAGGATAGCAACCCTGTGAGCACTCCTGCTGGAGTTCGGACGTTTGTAGTCGGCGCGCATAACCTTTAGTAACGTAGTGGTTAATTTTTTCTTGCAATTTATAGGCAAGCTCTGGGCCACTTTTAAGGCGATGTTGTAGACAGTTGGCTCGTCGTAGTGCCATGTTGTAGCTATCTGGCAAGCGAGTATCTTCAGATCGCCATAATAGACTGGTTTCATAGCGATCCCCTTGGCGCACAGTGAACCGTTCTAATTGGTTTAGTGCACGTTTGTCGTCTTCGCTGACCAACTTAGGTCCGGGGGCAATGTCCACGGTGTCGAGACATATGTAGTCTCGAACTAATTTCGACAGTTCGTCGTCAAGTAGATTGCCTTCACACACATGAAATATTTGATGAGCTGATTCATCATTGTTGTCATCTTGGTCTGTCAAATTGCCTTTAAGCGCCCAACCTAGGCGCGTCTTCTCGGCAATGGGTTCAAAATAGGAGCCCTCCTTTGACTTTAAACTGGTTCCAAGTTTGCTGTTATCGACACCAATCAAAATTCTAGGCACTGCATTGTTGTATGACGGCAATGGTAGCCGTCTCAGATGCTTGTATTGTGCTTTCAATTGTACGGCATTTAGCGATTGTGGGGGTAGTAGCAATTGTTTAACTGTGTGAACATTTCTTACGGTGAATTTTTTGCCTACACCTGGCGCCGAAATTTTAAGGCCCAACCGCATTGAGTCATCCTCATAGCGATGCGTCTCTCCAGTCCATTTTAGGCAGAGAGGCTGTGGTTGGCCAATAAGGTTAAGTTCGCGTCTTAGGTCTTCGTCCATTAGGGTTAGCGATGAACCATCGTCGAAGAATGCGAAAGTTGAAATGCTCTTACCGTTTCCATATAGGACAATAGGTAGCACTTTAAAAATAGTAGAGCTTCCGTCCTGGCTGTGTGCGTTGCAGATAGCACCACTCGATGTAGGTGCCACAGGTGATGCAGAATTGTTGAATGTTGACTGATTTGGGTGCAGCAACGAGTGATGTGGATATTGGCACCCGTTGACGCCGCAGCGTGTAGTTGCTTTGCATGAAAAATAGTCATGAGGTTTTAGACATCTTTTGCAGAGGTTATGTTTCCGAATTAAATCCCATTTGGCGGAACGGCTTAACTGTCTGAATACGTTGCAGAGGTTGACGTTAGTGCACGTACCTTGACATGAAGTGCACTGTGCATGTGGTTCGTTTTTGTTAAATTGAGATTCATTTAAATGTGTGTTTAGAGCGCCACGTTTATGCATTCTGCCTGCCGTGCTTGGTATTATAACAGCATTTGCTCCCTCGGCCAATTGCAAAAGCCAGTCGCTGAAGTCTTCTAGGTTTGTATTTCCCTTTTCTATTTTTTGCATACCCCAGAAAGCTGGCAGTAAACCGGGAAGCTTGCAAACAAGCTCCTGTTCTAATTCGGGATTGTTTAAATGATTTGTTAGCGATGCTGCTTTCATGGTGGCACATACATTTTGTACTTCGATAGCAAAATCCACTATTGTTTCTAACCGCGACTCCTTCGGTGGCGGTAAATCTCGTACTTGTGCAAGCAAAACGTCGATGATCAGCTCAGGTCGACCAAATTTCATCGCCAATGTCGACATAATGCGAGCTACACACGACGAGTGAAGCAAAAGGTTCCTTACTGCATTACGTGCTGGTCCTTCAAGTGCATTACGTAGTCGATGTAAATTCTCAGCGTCAGAGAATCCACACAGCTCAGTCGATTGATCATACGTCGCGTTAAACAGCTCTCATTCTTCCGCTAAGATTCGCCGTTCCTCTCGTAGTAGTAGTATTTGTTTATGCAGTGTATGGTTGCGCGATTGTAGCGCACTTTGTTAGTTAGGGTGAATTCTTTTGGTCGAAGTTGCTCCCACAGCGTCGATACGTTGGCTTGAAAACGCAGTTTGTTGTAATTGTGGTTCAGATGTTACAGTTGCAGACGGACAATGAGGCTTTTCTAAATTGACGTCGCAGCGATCTATTGTGTTTCTGGGCGACCGGTTATGTGCTGCATTAACTCCGATAGTGCCTGTGTCGCCTTTAGCAAGTGTCAAATAGTTTTGCGGCGTCGTGTGGCTAGGAGTTGATGCAGCGTGAATGGTCGTATCGTTGAAATCGTAGCAATCACTGCACAGCCAAGAACCTGTGTTTGTCGATAGTCTGGAATCAACACATGTTGTGTGAAATCGCGATTTGCATCCGTCACACGTCACCATCAACTCATTGTCGGCTTCATCACATAATAAGCAATTACATGCCGATATTTCGTTGAGGTTAGATTGTGGTTGGTCCGCCATGTCATTAATAATTTGGGGTTAAAT
This sequence comes from Amiota communis, assembly GCA_037043315.1. Taxonomy (NCBI): domain Eukaryota; kingdom Metazoa; phylum Arthropoda; class Insecta; order Diptera; family Drosophilidae; genus Amiota; species Amiota communis. The sequence goes on from JBAMAV010000965.1 coordinate 3,393,479, forward strand.
AAAGAACACAAGTTTTTGTTGTTGTTGAATAGAAAATTTTAGAAGATGTTAGAAATGGTTTTCTTTTATTTAGTCCAATCGCTTGATCGCGATTCTAAAATTTCTAAAAATGTAAAAATGAGTACATATTTTTTCTTATCATATTTACACTTACTCTAGTTCCTTTTCGTGTTTCTTACTGACTAACCTATTTTAGCACGTGTGATCACGTGTTGCCTTGTTGCATTTTTTGGTGCGCAACAGCAACCCACGCACAGTGGTGCTTTTTGTGCACTGCCAGCTGCTACGTTAAACGTTAGATGGCGCTAAGCTGAGCTTGGTCATGATGCCACAGAAGTATTCTTAACAACAAGGATTTAAAAAATATATTACAAAGAAACAAATATGGAAAAAATTGATATATTTATGAAATAATAAAATTTAAATAAATTCACTCACCTATGCAAAATATTGTACTTTACAATATGAAATGAGGAAGAGACTGTAACAAAATAAAATGAAAAATGTTTTAATAATATATATATAATTTTGCGCTCTTACGCGCTTCACAAATCAAAAACATTTTCGGCTTTAATGCATGCGCAATTCTAAGCTAAAATTACTTACACTGCTGTTGAGCAATTCAATGTAGAAAATCTGGTATTTCCTTCCTTCCTTTCAACCATTCATTCTCCATACACACTCACTCATACATCTACTAAAACATAAACAAATACATTTAAACACCCACAAACAAAACCACGTATAAAGGGAACAAATCGCATCAGCGGCTTATGCAAATGTGTGGTGGTAAAAACGAAACAAAAAAAAAAAAAATAAGGGAAAGAAATGAAAAAAAAAAAATAAGAAAATGAAGCACATGTTGAGTGAATACAAAATTATTGTTAACAAGAGTAAATTTTTTCTAATTTTTTTTTTATTTTTTTTTATTTTTTGCATCTCCTGTTTTTATTTGGAAATCACAGTCTGTCTATTTGTCTGTTTTTAGCTATATGGATTTATTTTCCATTTTCATTCTCTTATTTTATCATGATGCTTAAATTGTCGTCGCTTGCAAAATTGCACACGGACCACATACTACACTAAAAGCGACTTATAACATGTTGAGTGCCAAGAGATTAACAATCTGTGTCCTGTTTATTTATTCTTGTTATTCGGGTTGTCATTCTTGTGGTTGGTTGAATGCAATGCTGTCTCAACAGCTTTTACGTGAATGAATAAGGCAACTAAGAAAGGATTCAATAGAGAAATGATTACTGACCACATTCACTTTAGATATTTCAAATGAAAGAATACACAAATATGTGATCAGTTGAGAATTGTAAAAATTCAAAGACTTTATGTTGACTTATAGAGAAATTAATTCAAAGTTTCAGGGATGTAAAATAAAACTTATGCTATGTAGAAATAATTAAATGTAATTCAAAGAAGTTGAATTAATTTACAATACATTACAATACAAGTTCCTGTATATTAAGAGCTTCTTATCAGTTCATCTGGAGTTTAAGTGTATTAAGAACTTCCAATGCTTCTGTAAAATCTTATGTTTTACAATCATTCTCGCTGCATTGACGTTGCAGGTTGGGAGGTTGTTTGAGATATTGGGTTGAGATATTGGGGTAATCATGTTTGAGTATTTGAAAAAATCCTAGCAAATATTACAGAATAATAACAAAATAATTGATCTCATGTCAAAATTAACACAAAAATTGCTATACTTTCGATGTTAAGACATCATTAAAAAGCGAAAGAACAGACAATAGAAACGTTATGAATGGTGACCAATGGAACTAGCAATTGTGGAAGGCAACTGATGATGAATATTCTGAAAAACAAAAAAATGCAAAACAACTACTGTAAACAACATGAAAATTTAAAAATACAAAAAAAGAAGAAGCAAGTGAAGTAAATTCCTTTTTAATGAGCGTTGGTAGAGAGAAACACACACACACACACCACACACACAAAACAAAAAAGAAAGCAAATCAAACCAAAAACAACAACAACAGGAACAACAACAATAATATAAAAGTAAGGATAGTGAAAAATAAAATGCTTAAGCAGCTTAAGGTCTCGTAATCAAAAATTTTTTAAAAGCTTTTTGTGGTAAATTTTCATAAAAATTTAAAAAAAAAAAAAATAAAGGAAAACTAGGCAAGAAAAAGGTATATGTATGTATGGTATATACATGTGTGCGTATGTGTGTGTGTGTATAAAGTGGCAACAGAACTAAAGTTGGAAAAAATAAAATAAAGAAAAAAACAAACGAAACTTTGTTAAGCCGAAATTAAGTTGTGGTTGCGCGCATCTGTACACGTTTGCAGTAGCCTTGCGCCAGGATTTACTGGTGCCTGCAATAGCTTTCAGTGCAGACCTTAATTGTATGCTATCAATATTAAAAAGATGCAACATTACTGCGGTGCATCCTTTTGTTGTTGAGCTTCTCTTTGTAATTAAAAAGAAAAAAAATTGAAGAAGTAAAAAGAAACCAAGTCAAAAAGAAAAAAATATAATGAAAAAACTAAAGTATACTTGCGAGCAATAACAACATGAACATGTACAAAAAATTACACACATTCATAGGTAAGAGTACAAAGCATGTATGCAGCACAGCCCCCGCATAGAATAAAGAAGCCAAAGGGCACACACATACACATGAATGCAGGCCATAAAACAAAGTATGCAACACAAAAAAAAAAGTGCGCAGCTGCTGTTGCACTAATTACCTGCCTTCTTTATAGTGAATGCTTCGCTTCTACCTTCACAGATCCATGAACTCATACCCACTATTACACACACACACACACATACACATTTACAGACATAGTAACATTCATTTATTTCCTAACTTCAATTACAAGTTTTTTTTATTTTTTTTTTTTTTGTTACTCACTTCTCCTTACCCCCAACTACCCATTAAAATGCTTAATTCGCTACGCTCGTCATAGTAATAGACGTCGACGACTATGATGTTGATGATGATGATGAGGACGAAGTGAAGCAAAGCTAAAGAAAGCTATGAGCAAAAAATACGGAAAAAAAAATTACGCTGGCAGTAAAAATGTGTTTTCGTCCTCTGTTTTTTTTTCTTCATTGTTTTGTTTTTTCTTCTTCTTTTTTTATACTCTAGTAATTTTTTAAGGGCCAGGATTGTTAGGATGCTCATCTTGAAAATTGCCCAGGTGAAAAATTGCAGCTGTCGTTGATAGCAGCAATGAACAGAAGCGCATAAATTAGAAGCATGACTTCTCTTCTACTCTATGGTTGGTTCCTCTGAGGACGATGAGTTTGAGTGAAAGAAACCATACGAAAAAGACAGACTTATATCATTTTGAAGACATTTTCTCTATTGTCATTTCTTTAAGTACTCTATATACATTTTACCATACTTAGAATTTTATTTCAGTAATTTAATTTTAGAATGTACTAGAAAATATGTTGCCTACTCTAAGGAGGAGTATTAATAGCATTCCGCAAGCTTGGACTTGAAATTATTGTTATACTGAAGTTGGTTAGATCTTTTAAAAAATACCTTTTATTGAAGAAAATGTGGAATAATATTAATATTTAAGGACCAACCAAATTGTATGGAGTTTAAAGGCTTTTCCCTGGGAACTTTGTAACTGGGAAAACGGAGAAAGAATCATTTATATTGATAGAGAAAGTTAAAGCATAGTAAATCAGTCGATGCTACAATATTTTCTCTTTTTTCAAGAAATTTATGAAATCAACATTCAAAGAAGGAAACAAAACTATGCGTCTGAAATTCAGTCACTTTTGATTTGAAGTCTTAAGTATTATATTCTTAAAAAATATCCAAACCTGCAGACTCGTAGTCAATTCTCATAATATATCAAAGTCCAAGCATTCTACTTCATTATTGTTGACCACAGAAACATTTTCAAATCTTAACTAATGCTACGGTCAGACAATATGATTACCCTTCATACGTAAGCTGCATTTTTGATCTTAAGTTGGCAAGTTGTGCGCTTGTAACGCTTACACACATAACACTCTACTTGCTCAGCTGTCAAGTCATTTTGTAAACAAATGAAATACTCACAGCTGCCTCAATAGTGATTTACTTTAAAAAAATCAGACACAGAGTGTGTGTGAATAGTAAATAGTAGTAAGTAAGCGTGTAGGCTTGTTCACACACTACTCGCAACACGCCAGCATGATTACACTAGGCGTATTTGCTTGTAATTAGCCAACTCGCTGGCTTTTAGTTTGTAAATCAGCCTATACCAAACAAAAAATAGTTTTTAAAGCAATTTACTATAGTTCATTTTGCCCTAATATGCTTTCTTAAAGTATACTATGAAATTTCTTAAAGCATAACAGCTTTAATAGCATCTAATGTCTTACGATTTCCAGTACGGGAACAACAACAATACCAAAATAATAGGCACCTATACACTCAGGTACTCACTTACACATACTATATATAGTCAGTCCTCAATTACCCATACTCGTACACATAATGTATATACACTCACAATTTTACACATACACACTCGTATATCTTAAGCTATTGTTCACACTTGCTGATGTGTTGTATTGTATTGTTATGCATTGTATTCGTCATCCGTCCTTCTTGGAAGTTTTCGTAGACTAAAGATGATGATGTTCATGATGATGATAATGATGATAATGGGATGAAATGAGATGAGAAGATATGGGATAAGTGTTTGAAGCAAGTGCTGATACCGCCACTTGCATCAACGCAACGCAACGCATATCAGAAACTTAACTTCTTTTCTATAGCTAAAGCATCGTTAAAACGTACAATTCCCGCATAAACAACCAACAACTACAGCAAACCAACCAACCAAAATCGTGTGAACTCAAACACCAGTAATGGCACCTAAGTATAACAATAGCAATTGCCCCCACCACCATTGCCATCAGTTCCACTACTACCTCTACTACCATTACTTTAGATTTGTAGTTAAGAATGAACGATATAAGCAGCAGTAGCAGAAGTAGCAGCACCACCAATACCAACAAGGACAACACCTGCGCTTAAAGTTGAATTTAAATTATAGAATGGGATGACTCAAGACTATATGGCAACTTCATCAAGTGAAGTGTAGTGAAGCAAGTCCTTTTACTCAACAGCAAAGTGTTATGCGACTGACAGACAGCAGTGACAGCTAAGAAAACCGCTCAACCAACTCGATAGGCAAACTCACTAACTAACTGACTGATTGACTGACTGACTGAGTGACAAACTGTATAAATGACAAGCGGATGAACTTCTGTAAGTATATTGGACGCCATTTTCTTTTTCCATTTTTGTAGTCACACAAATTTCTTACGAAAATTGACGTTTTACATAAGAAATGAAGAAGAAGAAGAAGAAGAAGACAAGAATGAGAACCAAAGGAGATGAAAATGAAATTATTTTTATAAATAAAAGAATAATTGATGCTGAACAAGCAATGTGATGAGTATGTTGTTGCTGTGGCATGTCATTCTCGATTGCTATTCTTGTTGTTGTTGCAGCATGTGGCAATGATGATAATGAAGATATTTCCTCCACTCTCTCTGATTTCCCATTACATTTGCTATTTTTGTCAAAAGCAAAAAAGAAAAACAACAAAAATGTCTTTATAAAATAAATTTTTGCATATTTTACGGGAAAATGATTGTTGTGAAAAACCAGGTTTCTTCATATTTGTCCCGCGTGCATATAATTTGGACTGACTGACTTGATTTCTCTTGTCTGTCCTTCCCTCATTTCTGTTTTTTTCTTATACGGTGGTGGCACAAACATGTGGAAGCATTCTTGCGTATGATTTTCTTCATTTTCATTTTTTTTGATTTTGTATTTTCCGCAACACAATTCGCGCAAGCTAAATGTTGGTGCAAAATGTTGTCAGCTTGCATACTTTTTGGCGCAAATTTTCCGTTTCATTGTTCCGGAGTTCTTATATTTTTTGTTTCTGTTTAGCTTTCGGTTTTGACTGAAATTAATTTGAAATTTAAATTTATTTTTTTACATATTTGTCTCCCTATTAGAGGAAGGAGGAGACATCCATGTGTGAACAACAACAATAACAATGAGAGCAACATACAAACATATGTTCATCATAGTATGTTTTTGGCATTATTTTTATTGTATAATGATGGATGAATGGATAGATGGTTGTTTGGAGAGAGGGGTTTGCTTCAGATCAGTTCACAAGCAGTTTGGTGGAATTTGTGAAGCATACTTTTGTGTGTCAGTGTGTGTGAATTCCACAACAATAAATTCATATGGCTTCTTTAAATTTTTGTTTAATACCAAGGTATCCCTTAAAAATGTGTGTTTTCAATTATTTTTTTTCAATTTCCCTTCTATTAAATATAGACAGGTATATTAGGTAGAACAGACTGACAGAGGCAGGATTCAGAATATTGCGTATTGTTACTATCAATTTCAATTTGCCACACCGTCTGTTTTGCTGGAGAAACATACACACACCTCCACAAATAACTGTACGATAAGCCTCTTTCCTTTGCCTTGGCGTATTCATTTTTCTAATATTGGCTTTCTTGGTAAACTAATTTTCTCGCGCCAGCAATACTTTCTACTTTCTTCAAGCTATAGTACCTTGACAGTGAAATTGGCATTACATGTTTGCTTCTCTTCCGCCCTTTGAATTAAATTCATGCAAAGAAGCATACTTTTAGGTGCTGCTAAAGTGTTGAATCACACTTCTATCTGTCTAACAAAAGCTTGCCACACAGGCTCACGTTCAACGCGTTTATGCTTCTTAGTCTGGCACATGCATTTCATACAGAGACGATGATGACGACGACGACGATGACTTCTTGTAGCTATCTATATCCTGCTTACAAACAAACAAACATACATTCAGATAAACTTCTTGTACTACGTTCATTGATCGAAAATTGTTATTAGCATCACGTCGCCTTGTAAGGAATTGGTTTCTTCTCGCCTGCTTTGGGTAATTCTTATGGTTCGCTTTGCTAAAGTCAGGATTTGCTACCTTTCCACATGGGTTGCTTGCTTCAAGAGTTTTTTTTTCTTCTTTGTATTGCATACTTTTGCGGTGGTGGCATATTTCTTTCTACGTGTTAACAATACATTCAAATTAAAGACATTTTAAATAAAAGAATTGCAATTTTTCATTATAAAAAGACAAAATTCATTAAATTTTTTTTATGATTTTTCCAAAGTTTATGGAAAAGACTTTCCTTATTTTAGGCTTTAAGATTTATTTTTTTGGCAGTAAAAAGTCTTAATGGACTCTTTTGTTGCAACAAATGCACATTTCCTGTCATGGCATAAAACTAAACTCAAAGTGCATAAAAATCCATCCACAAAAAAGAAAAATGTCTTTAAAATTCGTGCATAAAACACGGCATCTTTTTCCTATACTTAAAGGCAAACGGAAGAAGTAGAGTAGAGTAAGCTTCGCACTAGGATAACTAAAAACAAGAGAAGTCATAAAAAAGTCATTGCAGTTAAAAGTGGAAAACTTCCGGGTTTTCATGACAAGTCGTGCCAAGTTGCAACTGAACCAACCAACACAGCACCGACACTTTCGGAAGAATCATTAAAAAAGACGCGCAACACGCCCAAAAGTCGCCAACATGAAAATGTATAGAGACAAGGACACATCAGAGTCGTCAAACAAAGAAGTTTTAAGTAACGAGCAACATGCAACAATTTGTTGTTGTCTTTCAAATTTGTTGTTGTTACAAAAAAGAGAAAAAAAAAGATCATAAACAATTTTAATAGACTTCTCTAGAAAGCTCTTCCTATACACATTTCCTTTATCTTCTTTGGCGCTGGTAATGAGCCTCACGCAGTATTGCAACAATGACGCGTTGTTGCGTTGATGGTTCTGAAAATTTTGATGTTGCACGAATTTTATTTTCGTTTTTTTTTCCTGTTTTTAAGTAAACACTTGCAGCTGTCGAAGCTGAAACCAAGTTTACTTTTGATAATGATGGCAATGATGCAACAACGACAGACAGACAGATAGATAGATAGACAGACAGACTTCCATGAAGACAGAAGCATAGAGACAATGTTTCGTACGTGTTTCATGGTATTAAGTTTGCTAAAGAACCAGAACTGTAGCAACAACAAAAAAGACACTGAAGAATTTTAGCACGTTCCGGAATGTCTGTCAGTCCGGAAAACTGGACAGACCAAACTCTTGCCACTTAATTTAATACACAAAACTTATGTATGCAACCAAAGTTGTTGCCCATGTTTACATACACACAAATTCGCTAGCCAACCATGCTATGCCCAGTCATGCCAAGCCAAGGCTAACAGTTCCATTCCATTCTGTTGTCGTCGTCCACTCATTCATTTTAACGCTTCTCAAGAATTCAGCTTCATTCCGTTCACCACTCACTACTACTTCAATGCAATTTTGCAACCAAAAAAATATAAGTATGTATGAGCACGTACCATGCGAAGTGAAGCCAAGCCAAGCCAGCAAATGATGAGCAAACTTAAACTTTTGTATGAAAAATAACTGAAAAAGATGTTGAATTTTGATAGCAAACGCTTAGCATCAGTAGAGTAGAGTCTTAAAGTACAGAGTAGTGGAGATGATGGCGAGGAGCAGCTGCAAGCTGCCAAGTGGCAAAGAATTCGCGTTCCGAGAAACTTGAAATTCACTCGCTCATTTCGCCAAGTGTCATAAAGTTTAATGAGCAACACGAACGAACTTTGCTGCACGAATATTGAATATTGACGTGATTTTTTGATGATGCATCTAAGAGAAGGGACTTACTGCATGCAAAATGCTTACTATAATGCATACACCAGAGAGCAGGAAGCATTCTCTATTAAATTTGGTTGGTTTTTATTTTTTTGTTTTTACTCTTGATGACTTAAACAAATATATGAACAAGAAACTTCAATTTGATGAAAGAGAAAAAACAGCAGCAACATAAAAGAAAACAAGAATTTGTCGCCTTGTAACTTTACTGACGCCTAAAACTATGCTATAACATGCTTGGAGTAAAAGTAGAAGAAAAAACTAAGACTGTCGCCTGTACCCAAATACTGTAAAAACAAAAGCAAACAGCTCAGTTCAGCAATTTTCTTTTTCCTTTCCTTTCAAACATGGTACTGACTGACTCTAAGGAAGAAAACCTCTCACATCACAACCCGCAAGCTTTTGTCATCTCATGTGTAATGTTTACTTTTGGGCGCTGAAACTTTGCCGCCGCCATATCAGAAGGACGAAACAAAGACGATGACGTTTGGTAAAATAGAGTGTCTGTTTTTTTCCCCCTTCGACGGCATTCAATTCTGCTGCTTGGTTGTCAATTTTTGTCTGAAAAACACGATATGACAAAAAATTGGTCATGTGAGAATGTGTTGACATCTAAATAACTGATATGTATACCTACTAGCTTTAAGATCTATGGATACAAATAGTGTGTACAGTATGGCTTTTCTTAACATAACCATAAGATGTTCTGTTCTTTCTTCGCTATTCGATTAGATTAGGGGCGAAGACCAAGACACCTCGTCACTGCGGCCACAAGTGGGCCTATTGTGACATTCTTCTTTACATACATATAATGTAGGTGTTTCATTACTCTGCAATGTCCTTCAAGAAACCTGAGACTATCCAAATATCTGTCCATGTCAGTCCTAGAAAATCCTATGTTCTTTTGCGAGATCTAGTTGGCAAGAAGATTTTAGCCACTCTAGCATTCGATGCGATTTGTCATCCAGCCATTGTTGGAGTTTGGATTTCGTCGGTTCTGGTCCAATGCTTCTTCGATCCTAATATATCCACTATATCAATGTTCTTTTACTATGCTTTTCTTAAACTTTCATCTTGAGCCTATCTTTAATAAATTCTGTTTACCTTAAGGATGTTAATACTTTAAAAACAACACGAAACTTTGCGTGCACAGTTTTTACTTTTGGTTTGAACTTCCCTTCTTCGCTTCAAAATATTTCCTTTGCTTTGCTTTTAACAAAAGTATTTTTCTTAAATGTTGTTACCTCGGCGTCATTTCTTTTATGCTTCTTTTTTTTTCTTCTTACCATTCACTTTGGTTATTTTCTACCATATTTCGACTTCGTCTCACTAGTTTTACATCCCTCTTGTGGTGCTTGGTTCGGCTATTGGTTGGTATATCCAGCATTTACTAGTAGTACAATAAATTGATATGCTGCAACTTGCAGCTCTCTGAACTCAAAGAAACTAACATGGAAAGAATGAAAATGACGAGAAATGAATAGAGTAAAAGGAGTAAAATGCTATGGTAAGCTATGCTATGCAAGACATTGCTTAAGACGTTGTTTTCAACTGACATTTGTTGGCGTAATAGTTTGTAGCATACTTCAAAGCGTTCACAGTTGAAAAATAAAAATTTGTTGACGATGACGGCTCCCTAAACGCGCTTTAGAGTTCACTTTGCTTTTAGTTTTCCTTACTAATACTTTTTTCTATAATATATTGTATGAAGGTACATCTTTATAGTATTTTCTTTACAACTTTTTTTTCTTTCTTGGAACCTAAAAATATTTTACCATTCTTTTCTTTTTTATATTATTTTTGTTTTCTTAAAATTTTTTCCCGAGAGCAAACACTTTTGGGGTGTAACCCCTTATATTTCATTTTGTATATTTGTTACAGATTTTATCTTTGCTACTTTAAGTTGCTGCTATAGCTTGCTACTAGGTAGTATTGAAAAGTTTTTTGTGTACCACCCTTTTCCTGTCGTGCCGCAACGTCATTGTCATCATTACGTGCCGTTGATGACAATAGCTTTTTCTCCTCTTTATTCGTCTCGAATCTTTCAAAGTAAAAAATAAAATAATAATATTATAGTAGAAAGAAAATAGTAAGGTAAAAGTTCCCGAAACAAAAGACTTGGTTTCTCTGTACTAGTAGGTGGAATTGTTGGTTTGTACTAAAGGCTTTGGCATTTAATGTTGCTCCAATTCTTGGTTTTCCTTTGGCTTCTCAATCGTTTTGTTTTTCGTCTATGACACGTTGAATTTCGTGCGATTTCTTTCTTATTATTTTTTTTCTTGTTCGACGACGACGACAACTGACGACTATTGGTAGCAAAGTCTTGTCTACCATTTCAATAAAATTTTATTAACGAATTCCGGCATGGCCGCCAATGTCGTCATCATCATCATCATCATCATCGTCTTCATCGCCGTTGAAGCGTGCTGGATGTCTTTGCAATTTTATATTTCGACGACAATTCGTTGCTTTCTTAGCATTTCTTTCTTTATTTTTTCCAATGTTCTATAATGCGACGATGCCTTGCTGTGTGAGAATCGATATTATTATTATTATTACAATAGCAACAGCAAGGAATTTATGCAACATCAATAGCAATAGCAACAACAACAACAATAATAATGACAATTGTCGATGACAGCGCGGCGCGTACTTGTCGATTTTGCAACTTAGTGGAACTCACTCACTTTGCTTACTCGCGTTTGCAATTGCGATTGCCTTACCAAAATGTTTTTTTTTAACTAGTCCTGTGCCTTCCTTCCTGTTGCCTGCCTGCCTGCTTGTCTTTCCTGTCATGACTGTTATTGTTAGAATTGCTGCATACTTTAAGGAGCTTTGACAATTCTCCTTGTTATCTGCGCTTTGATCGCGCACTCCATTGACGTCCATTGCCCTCCAAACATTTTTTTTTCTTTTCTTTTACCTACTTTCTTTTAGCCAAGCGTCTTGAGACTCAACCAAGTTGAGTTGTCGCTAACTTGTTTGTTTGTTTGTCTGTCATTTACTTGAAAAGTTGAAATCGCATTCGCTCTTCGTCTTCTTGGTTTTCTTTATCTATCAATATTCTCAATGGCACAGCAGTTTTCTTTTTCTATTCTTTTAATGGCGGCATTTCCGTTTCATGCCGACAACGAAAGAAAGACTCAACTCGACTGACTCAGTTCAATAATAATATTATTCTTCTTCGAATGAAGCATTTTCGTTGACTGACTTTGCCTGACATCAATTTTTGTCAATTTTATTATTTTCATCTTCATTTGCTACATTCCATACCACACCATTCCACAATATTCCATTCCCTGCCAGCACAAATCTATAATTGTATTTATGTCAACTTTTTAAATAGATGATGTGCTTAGCACGACGCCAAAGTGGCTTCAACGAAAGAAGAAGAATATTCCCCAAACAGAGAACCAAAGGACTTACTTACCAATACTAAGAGCGAAAAAAAAAGAAACATGAAGAAAATCAAAATAATGACTGTGCCGATAATGACTTACGGAAATATTTGGCCATGTCATTATCGATATACTTGACAGTGCTAAAAATACTTAAATTCACTAAAAGACAGAGAGAGAGAGAGACAAGGAGACATGAAATATAATGGTAGATGAGAATCAAGCAAGCAAAGACATTTCTTTCTTCTTTCTGAAGGAAGAAATTTGTCTTGATTGTCGCATTCGCGTTGTTTTTATTTTAAAAGTTATGAGTATATTCTTGTGTGTGCTAGTGATAATTTATTATATTCGGGGCGCCGTAAAGTATACAAGCCAAATGTATAGAAATTTATGCGAAAAACTTTTTAGGTAATTGTTCGCTGTATGTGTTTGTATGTGTGTGTGTGTGTGCGTTTAAATGTGTTTGTTTCCAGTATTTATAAAAAGAGGAAATCAGAGGAAAAGGCAGGAAGTTATAAAAAATGATATAATAACAGAAAATTAAAATTAAAAAAAGAAAAAGTAAAGAAAACAGAGAATCCACAAAAGCCTTAAAGTATACTACAAATAATGAATTAATCATGATTTCGAATTTTTTTTTGGACAATGAGAAATATAAAAACTTATAAGTAATGATCCACCATTAACATAATCAATGTCAATTTAATGTCATGGATTACTTTCAGTTAGGCTAAAAAGAAGAGATTTACAATGCAACAAGTCAACAATTTCAATGAAAAGGAAACCTTAAGGCCCATTGTAATACTTGATAAAAAATGAAAGGGTAGGGGAATTGAGAGGGGTTAGTCGCAGAGATCGCTCTGTTTCTTTAAAACCAACCTGCGGAGTCCATGATCAGAATCATGTCTCCCAAAGAACAATTTGCCAAACTACCCAGCTTTTCGATGACCAGTCTATCGAGAAAACAGGTTCGGTTACCAAGGAGAGCAGGGCAATCACAAAGGAGGTGTTGGATGCTCTCCGGTTCCTCCTCATCTCCACAGCTACGACAGAAGTCATGACGTGGAACCTGTATACTGTGGCTCATTTGCCCGAAGGTACAATGTCTCGTCATGACTCCCGTTGACATTCGAATCGTTTCTTCGTTGAAGTGTAGGATGCTCGGAGGTTCTCTTTGGTTGATAGCAAGGCCAGAGTAGTTTAATGACAGTACAGCTAGACTAATTTGCCCTTTCTGCCTGCGAGATTTCTGGATTTCACTTCCAGGCATGAAAGGATATTCTTAAATGGTCTATAAATATTGGCAACTGATTGAGCCTTTCCTGGAACACTCGTCCGCCATCTCATTATCTTGGATACCAGAGTACCTGACACCCAGGTAAGCATGACAGAGTGTTGCCGAGCTTGATTAAGAGCTTCAACCGTACTACGTATGGTTTTGCTCTTGAAGCTGTGGGCTGACAGAGCCTTGATAGCGGTCTGGCTGTCAACATAAATCGATATGAGCCTTGGGGTCTATACCAAAGCGTTAAGAAACTTTGCTGCCCATCAGTACGTGTAGATTTCTGCATGGAACACGATACATCAGTCAGGCAGACGATACGTTAGCTGAGCTGTTAGCTCCTCCGAGAAGATACCTGCACCTGTACCATCTTGGAGCCGTCAGTATAGATCGAAAGCACGTCCCGTTCAATTACGTTACACCGCTTGAATCCCCATTTCTTGCCGTGGCCGGCGACACAGGGCATAGCAAGATGCAGCTCCCGGAGTCTGGCTGCATCTCTAGCAGCCTAATGCTTTAGTATTCTTTTATTCCAAACTCAAAATTCAATTTTAGTTCAAAGAAAGGTTTCCTTAATCATCATATTCGTGACTCTATCAATTTCCTAATTTTCATTTCTAATGGATTCTCTGCCAGAAGCAGTTAAACTTTTGTAATCAATACAGTAATGTAGATATAGATATACAAACTTATCTCGAAATGCCTCAAAGCATTTAAAAGTGTAATTTGGAAAACAGAAATAGAGACTTTATACAAACGAAACGAAATGGAAACAATATTTTCTAAGCACATCTATAAAGAGAGAAAGTAAATGGAGAGAGATCTGTTTCAGTTTCTTTTAAGATTAAATGGACATGAAAGGGTTTTCAGAGGCCAAACACTATTAACAACAAGAATAGCAACAATAAAAACGAAATATATACCGGTTAATGTAACAAGTAAAAATACATTTTACAAAAGATACACTTGATAATCAACGCCCAGACCAGGAAGGTAAAGATACTCGTACTCAAACATCTATGAGTGTACGTATGTCTAACAAAAACTTTTAAATAAAACTACATACTTGTAACAACAACAACAACAGCAATAATATGAACAAGTGCAACAATACCCCAGACTCTGTCTAGATTGAACTGATGAGAGAAGTCGGGCGGTATAAATGAAAATAGCCGACAGCATTTTTGCGTTGTTTAAACATGCGAAAAGTTCACATGAACTTTTATCATATAATATAGCTTAGCATACTTTCAAGGGTTAACAGAAAAACTACATACATACAAGCAGACACACATGTAAAATGACGACGACGACGACGACTATCATCTGTGCCGCAAGCAAACCAGAAATCACATGCAGCACTCAACCCACTATATCCACTCATTCACTCCGACACACATTAACTTTAACTACACTACGACTATACCAAAAACATTCGACAGCTAAAATTTGAGTTTTAAAATGTTCAAAATTTGCTTAGGGTACGTTAGTCCTTCTTAAGCCTTAACGGCAACGGAAGGATATATGTACAATGTGTATGACATGCATGTGTGTGTTGGTAAGCATATCCATAACCATAGACTTCCTTAATGCCAAACGAGATAGGACACTAATAAGTTTCTCTCCATGTTGTTGCTCGCTAAAGGACATTAAGGATATTACCAAAATTAGAAATATTTTCTATTTTCAAACTTTCATTTTTGTCATCATTTTTTATTTTGTATTTTTTGTGTGTTTGGGCCTTCTACACTAAGTAATGATATTGTGCCCCTAAGCAATATAAATATGAAGAAATAGTGTAAATTACAAAGGGAGTAGTACTAAGTAGTTGCCTAACTTGAGGCGCTTCTGAGAATTTTTAACAATAATTTTATTTCCTACTGCTTGCTTTTGAAAATAAATTTCAATAATTTATGCCACTACCACCACTCTCTACACTCTACTTCCTACTCCCGACTCTTTGCTCTAGTTCATTTTAATGTTATCTGCCACAACAAAAACCGACAGCTGTCAAAACTCAGTTACGATTCGGCTGAAAAATTTACATTGCATACATTTGAGCGCACACAGTTTTGTGTGTTGTTTTTCAATGGTAAAAATATTTAAACATGCGCGACTGCTCAATTTTACCAAAAACACAACAAATATGTTGTTGCTTTCAAAAATTAATTTGTTGATGTTATTTTTTCTTACTTGTTTTTCTGTTTTTTTCTTTTTTTTTTTTGTGAAACACTAAAAGTCCTTTGTGATGACAACTTTAAAGCGATTTGTCGCAAAAGAGAGACCCTAGAGAATGTGAATGTCATGAAAAATCAAAAATTGAAGAAAAAGAAAAGCAACAATAAACAAACGAACAAACAACACAAAATTTGGAACCCAAAAATCTTTTAATCCCAATAAACTGCGTTGTTCGTTGTCGTTGTCGTTACTACTGTTGTATTCGGAACATTATCCTGGTCCAATGTCTGTCAGAGCTATAGAAAGGACTTGTCTTGCCTTATGTGTCGCTTATGCCTTCCTTTTTTTTGTTTTTTTGCGTTAAAACTTTGAGCTTTTGCCATACTCAGTGGCGACAAAACAAACGTCGCAGGCATTTACTTAATCGACATGGGATTAGTTGAATGAGACCGCGCAAGGACTTGCATTTTCTGACTCCTTCGTTTGCCGTTGCCTAAAGCAATAAATGCCATTTTACTTGTTGGTTTCTATTCGGTTTGGTTTGTTTTGTTCCTTTTTCTCTTTAGTTTTGTGCACACACACTTCTCTCCTTCTTGGATGCCACTTGCCCGCCATTCATTCAATTTAAATTGAGAATTATTACTGCCTCCATTTAAACTGTGACCCCAACTCAGACAACCCTAACTCATTTTATTGTACTACATCCAGCTGAGCCTGAGCTGGAGTTTGTATATAGAAGTAGGGAGGGGGGATAGCAAGAACGAACCACTCATGTTGATAAGAATATATTGTCTTTCGTGTCTCGGACAGCTTTAATCTTTAGTCTGGCAGATAGTCAGGCAAACAGTCAAAGAGCCAAGCAAGCAGGCAGGCAGGCAGCCTGAGTAAGTGAATGAGTAAGCGCAGTACGTGCTTAATTTTGTTTGCACTTTTAAGCTTTACCGCTTTGCTGCGCCTGCAGTTAGGCTACAAAAATCACGCACAGCAGCTAGCAGAGAGCAGCAACAAATGCTGTTAGAGCTTGACGTTTTTTCAAGGATTACTGCTGATTGAAATTGTAAATGAAAATTTATTTTACTGTTATTTTTGTTGAGCTCCTCCCATCCTCATTTCAAACTACAATATACTTGTACATTGATGCTTTCTCTGAACTCCTCTGGACTTAGTTATTTCCGTGACATGTCCATGTCACTTTGCATTCCTATACTGTTCTCCAATTGTTGTTCGCCCCATCGTCCGTTCGTTCGTTCGTTTGGTCATCACCAGTGTCATGGTATTAAAATTTAATTGAGTTACTGACAACATTTTATTTTTGTATAATTAAATTAAGCTTGGATTAGCGTTTGATTTTAATTTAGTTGTTTATCTCTTTTTCTCCACAATAGTTTGTTTGTTTGGTTTTTTTTTATTTTAATTTTTATTTATTTGTTTCCCCCTGTGCCATTTTCTCCTCATTTCTCTTTATTAGGTGTAAAGAAATCAAAGCCAACGCCTAAATGTATGCAATAAATATAATGGGATGGTGACCAATATGTGTGCATATTAATGCATAGGATTAGGACACTGAAATTATGATAATTCTGAAAATATTTTTTAATACCTTGACAAGTCCAACGCATAAATTTATTACAAAAATATTTGTTCAGCTGTGTACAGACGATGATGATGACACAATGAAATGAAAGAGGGTCAGATTCTATTAAATTCCTGCAAAATTGTGTTTTAACATTACACGAAGGATATTCTCACGGGCAAAATTTTGCCATTATTTAAAGTGCAATCAATACTAAAATCATGTTAAAATCTAGCTTATTCCTAAGACTTGGTAATAAACAGTTTGCTTAGTCAATGTTATTCAGAAAAACCTTTCGATTCAACTAAGTTAAGATTACAAAAGAAGATAAGGACACTAAAAAGAGCCAATTCGATGGGTTAAATAAAATGATTGCACTAGAAAGTCATTAAAACGAAAAATTATATATGTACTTAGTATAATTAGGAAGAGATCCATTCTATTTGATCTAAGTAATAAGAAATTGGCACTTTTACATTAAAATTTCTACAGGGCATCAAGAACTTTGTAAATTGTAAATTTAAAAATAAATTAATAAGCTTTTCGAAGAACTACTTTTCGTTTTTCACCTCTCGTTCTTTCTTTGATGATGGGTATTTTGACCTTCATCATCAGAGAAAGGAAGATAGGAGAGGAATGATTAACTCAACATTGTTGTGTTTCTTCTTTATATGTGACCAGCTCCTCCTCCTTCCCCTACACTTCTTTCTTCAAAGCATGTTTTTTGAAAATACATAATTCCAATTCGATAAACTTATTTTCGTTTTTCATCTTCCGTCCTTTCTTTAGTGAGGGTGTTTTGAGATTCACCGTCGCAGAAGAGAAGATAGAAAGTAGAACGAGTATTTCAGCGTTTCTCCTTCTTCCTTTACATTCCTTTCTTAAAAGCATCTTTTTGGAAATAAACTCATAAGGATATTAAGAAACTTCTTTCCGTTTTTCATTTTTCGTTCTTTCTTTGATGATGGGTGATTTGATCTTCATCATCAGAGAAAGGAAGATAGAAGAGGAATGGGTATCTCAACGTTGGCACTTTTCTTCTCAATAATTGATCAACTCCTCCTCCTTCCTCTATACTTTTTTCTACAAAGCATGTTTATCGGAAATAAACTCATAAGGATTTTGGAAAACTTCTTTTCGTTCTTTCTTTGATGACGGGTATTTCGATCTTCATCATCAGAGAAAGGACGATAGGAGAGGAATGAGTATCTCAACGTTATTGTGTTTTTTCTTTATACGTGACCAGCTCCTCTTCCTTCCCCTACACTTCATTCTTCAAAGCATGTTTTTTGGAAATAATTACATTTTGAGAAACTTTTTTTCGTTTTTCATCTTCCTGCCCTTCTCCAACAATGAGTGTTTCGATCTTCAATGTAAGAGAAAGGGCGATATAAAAGGAACGAGTATCTCAGCGTTTCTGTGCTTCTCCATTACATTTGCCCAACTCCTCCTTTCTTTACATTCCTTTCTTTAAAGCATAAGAATATCATTCATTCATTTTTCATCCTTCGTTCTTTCTTTGATGATGGGTGTTTTGATCTTCATCGTCAGGGAAAGGGTGATAGAAGAGGAATGAGTATCTTAGCGTTCGTGCGTTACTTCTTTATATTTTACTAACTCCTCTCCTTCCATACACATTTTTTGTTCGTTTCTTTTATATATCGTACAAATATTGTTGTCAGAAAAATTGGGCAAGATTAAGCCATCAATTAAAGTGCCGGGTAGAAAAATCAATCAATGATAAAATTATATTAAAAACCAAGACTCTTCAGTAAATAGCTTTTTTTTTGTTTTTCTTCCTTATGCTTGTCTATTTAAGATGAACTCATTTGAGTATCAATTTGTATGTATTCAGAAGTATTCGATACGTAAATATATACATACATATTGCATTTCACTTCGCATATTTTGACTTAAGTATTACATAATACAAAAAACTCTTAATTGATAAGTACCGTTCCCAATTATTAAATTTCGTTTGGTGATTTCAAGCAGACATTCCTTTTTATACATAAGCAGATAGATTCTATAGAAACAATAATAATACAAGCGAAGAAACTTCACTGAGTATTATGAAAACCAATCGTCGCCATTTAATTTTTAAACAATATTAATTTCCATTTTTATTTTCTACTTTTCTTTTTTTGTAACTAATTAAATATAATTTCCATGCTCCATGATCCGAAACCCAGTGAAAATTATGCAACAGCAAAAGTTTATTACAAAATTTCTTAAACAAATATTAGCATTTCTTAGTTCCATGAGTTGTTTCATGTAATCCGAAGCGCTTACTCATTTTAATTATAAATATTTCATTATACACAAAAAGGATCTACACAATGTTTCTCCCATCCATTCGTCCGTATGACTCCACATCAACACGAGCGGCACATGCAAATTATTAGCAAATGCTTAAGGGCGAATGCTACTTACTTTTATTGTAGTAGAGCCAAAAAGTACACTACATTTTAATTAAAAGGAAAAAAATATCCCTTTGGTCAAGCAAATTATGTTACAACATTAAAACAAACACAAGCCAAGAGTCTGTCCCAACCAAATTCATACAACGAACCCAGACAGGCGCACACTTCTCGAAACAATCTTTCTTCATTTCATTATGCTTGTACAATTTTTGTTATTAGAGTTTTTATTTTCATCTCCATCTCTCATGCCAACAGTCTGTTGCTTTTAAGTTTTTGACCTAAGTAAATATTAATAATAGATTAATAAACTGTACGTCCATACAAGCAAACAACCAAAGGACTACATAGAATTCATACACTACTTCACTTTGTTTGCTGGTCAGTTCAGGTCATAAGGAAGGAACTGCGCTCCTAGTTATTTAGAATAATTCCTCTTATGCCATAATTAGAGTGCAGAAAAGAAAATTAAACAAACAAAAAAAAAAATAAGCAAAGTCGTAAGGATAATGTAGAATAATGTAAGGATACAACAGTATGAACTCATGGATATGTGTATTTAATAATATTAACATATACCATGCAGATGAAAAACACATTACCATTATTATTTATTGTATTATATTTTTAGAAATTGACTTACTATTTTTATATGGAAAATCTTATTTACTTTTGAAATATACAAGTGAATTTTTTAAGCATAAAATGCCTGTAAATCTTTTGGATCAACGAGAGGAGAATATATGATTTGCAAAATTGTTTACTTTATAGAAAGTCATTAATACTTTTAGTGGAGCATTTCAACATACCAAGCCAAAGACAACATAGCTTATTGTTATTATATTTTCTTAGTGTTTTGTTTTTTTCAAAATTTATTGCCTTCTTTTTGGGTGCAAAGACATGCATGCACACAATGATTATAATTAAGCTTAGTAAAGCTTTTTATACTAAGCCTAGCCCATTGTAAAGAAACAAAAACGTCCCTTTAAGGCTTTACTTAAAAATTACATAAATTTTCTTTAATATTACAATGTCTTACACTCTCGTACACACACCTTTATTTGTCCTGTTCAACTCAACTCAACTTAATTCTATGCCTACCATATACTATTGCATAGACCCACACTTGAATTGATGTTTGTTTTTGTAGGTGTACGCTTAGCAATCTTTTAAAAACCCATCCATAAAGTATGCAATTAAATTTTCACTTAAACGATTATCACATAAATCCCCTCATACGGCTTTGGCATTGGCATCGGCATCGGCAACGTCAGGCCATGCCGCCATACCATACACACAAAGAATAAACGTGTTTGCATTTAAATTAAAAGAGCCATTTTTCTTCTTACACACATACACATACACATATTCATCTAAGTATATATGTATATGTAAATAAAGATATGTATGTACTTATGACCTGCTGTTTCAGCCTTTTTGTATCTCTTACTTTTCATATACAACACTTTTACTCTACTCACCTCCTTTGGGGTCACTTTTATAACTTAGCTTTGCAACCATAAAAATGGCACGACCCTTGTGCACTTTTGTTTTTATACTCCTTGTTGTTTTACTGATGATGTTTGTGACTGTTGTTGCTGTAATATGAATTTCCTCACTCTGTTCTTTTATGCAAAGCCACAAAAGCTCACCTTATAATAACAGCATTACCATAACGTAAGGATCTTTAGAGATATGAGTATGTGTACTAGTCAGTATGTGTGTGTGTGTGTGATAAACGAACGAAAATGTAACAAACCAAACTCAGCTCTGCTCAGCTCGGCCCTTGTATATATTTGCTTATGTTAATTGCCATTGAATTCATTTCCATTAAGATGCAAGTGCTGTGCGCGCTTCATTGTCCTGTGCTGATGATAATTCCACAAATATACACAGACACACCACACACCAATAAATCGAAAAAATATGAGATTCACTAAGGATGGCATTCATTCATGTAGCATATTCAATGCTCATATTGGCTAGCATTTGATCCTTGTTGCCTTGTCTACATTTGTTCATTGACCAGCACAGCTGACACCTTCATCCTTTTTCCAGCTTCCCTAAGTGAGTAAGCTACATTTACTATGCTTCACATGTATGAGTGTGTGATTAAAAGATGTCCTTCCAACAAAAATTATACTTCATCTCATGCTTTATATGCCTTGTGATTACTTTTCAATATGCGACCAATAACCACTGGTAAACACACTGAAGCATATAAATTTTATCTTACTCTTCATAGTACAGCCAAAGAATCATAGACAGAGAGAGAGAGAGAGATATAGAGTGAGAGAGAGGGACTGTCTAACGATTTGAATACCAAAACGTGCCTTTACATATCTTTAGTACACTTAATAATAATTTTTAATTGATACATTAAATTCTATGCAAATATTTGTATTTGTTTGAACAACACAAAGCTTTGAAGGCTCTAGTATTATGGTGTTGCATACTCTTAGGCAGGCAGGCAACCAACTGTGCCAACAGCCTAAAAATAAATCAAGTAAAGTTGCTTAAGGCGGCGTGTAGTAAAGCTGCGATTATTATGCACGACAACGCATTATTTTACAAGTATATTGAAGGAGCAACCAAAACCAATCTCCCTTTCTCTACCAGATACTCGTTTACCGAAGTGTTTAAGTGTTTCAAGTCCTTGGCAGCAAAGCCACTTCTTATTTTTCTATAAGGCGGTAGCGGGGTCGTCGTCGCGTTATAAAAGTATGCAAAGGGAATTTTCGTTTTTTTTTCGGCATTTCATGTTTACTTTTACGATACACAGTACTCTGCCATCATGATTATGCCTTTCCAATTCTATTTCATGTCAGTTCCACTTACGCTTCGTGCAATCATTCAACATGCGCTTACTTTCTCTCTCTTTTTCTGAATACTTTTATCTGTTTTTTTTTCTCGGTTTTTTTGTTTTATTTTCGATGTATTTTCATTCAACCGCAAATGCATTTCAACAATTGTAGAAGAGAAAAGTTTTTAAACAAATATTTGCACAAGTTGAACAGTGAGTGAATTTCATTTGCCATTCGTCGTTGCCTTCCTTTAGTAGTATATTTTGTGTTATTTTCGTTTTATTATTCTTCCTTTTTACCAATTTTATTTTTTTTTCTTCCTGTTGCTTCTGTCTGTCTATATGGTTTTTTTTTTGTGACGGTATGTTGCTGGCTGCCGCAAATGATATTCAACGTACGAACGGTGTCCATAAAATGAGCAATGGAGCGCCTGTTGGTATGCAACAGTGTTTTTTCATCATTGATATAGTAGTACATACCATATAAACCTGCCTGCCAATGTCAGTGCCACTGTTGCTACTGTTACTCTTACTGTTGCTTTTGCTTGGTTGATTTTGGCATAGCATACGCTTGTTGCACAACGAATGTCCTTTTGATTTTGTTCAACGAGCCTTTAGTCTTCATTATCATCATCAACATCATCATCATGATCATCATGGTTGGGTTTGATTCAGTATGGTTGAGTCAATCCAGTAACTCACCTCTCACACACTGCAATTTACACAGAATTCTGTCTTTCAATTTTTCTTTTTGTTTTCTTTTGTGTTAAATTCTTTCCACATTGCTGCTTTTCTCTTCTGACATTATTCAGTCATACACACACACACATACTACATTTCTTTTACGCCTTTTTGTTCATCTCCTTTACTCCATTTTTTTTTTTGCTTTCTGGACAAAAACAAAGGCCATACAGCAGGCATCTTCATACAATATTTTTATTTTTTCTATGTCCCCCTAAGGAATGTTTTAATTCGTTTTGCCACCACTGCCTTGAGCAATGCTACATTTATGTATGAATACCATTGCTTGCTTGCTTGGTCTATTGAGCCTTTAGACAGTATGCTACTTGATTGTTTGCACTGTTGCGCCCAAGTTGCTCATATGAAGAATGCCCCATTGTATACTACACTTTTTGTTTCAAACAAACAACAAAGACATACGAGTACGAACGACAATGATGACTTTTTCTTCAACTTGGTTTTATGCTTTTCTTCTACTCTCTTATAGTACGAGTATGTATACCATACAATAGAAATATGTACATTTATATGTATTTTATTGTTTGTTATGATGATTAATTGAAGTCGTAATATTTTTCCGTTCCGGTTCCGCTCATATTCACTCACTCATACTCACGCACACATTGTATATTTATACAATTCACCCTACCCCATATATAGATACTCTGTATAATATTCGCTGAAGCGTTAATGTTGTGTCGGAATTTAATTTTGCTGTTTGAGTTGACGTTGAGTTGAGTTGATGTTGATGTTGTTTGTGGTTGTTGTTGTTGTTGTTACTGTTGTCATCGTCCTTGCTGTTGTTTTGTCAGGTCCTTGCAAGTGTTTACCATGTGGCATGTGTGAAGTTGACATGTTGTTGTGTGCTTTCATGTTATGCGCGTATAATAATATCCTCCAATGCTACTTTACTCCAGTCATTGTCATTATATGTCCTCGTGTATTATTATGATATACTCAATAAAAAAAAAAAAAATACTTTAAGGGTGGGCTCTAAGAAATTTTTATTTAATTAGCCAGGACTTTTAATTATCCATTTATTTTTTCTTCTTTAAACAATTATAACTTTATTAATTCTGAATATTTCTTTCTCTTTTTTCTTCAGGTAAGTCTTCTCACTGTAAACTCCCCCCATTATGGCTCACTTAAGTAACGTAAGTACTCTCATAAATGTGATGGAAGAAAAATTGCTTAATCACTTGAAATTAAAGTATAATCCTGCAAGTGTCCTGCTGACAAACATGCACACCCCATCCACCAAGTCAGTCGCCATTGTGGTTACGTTCGCTTGAACTGCATTTAATTACAAAAACCAACTATTTTTCAATTATTTACACCTGCAACCGGTAATAACTGCACCCATATAAATGGGAGGAGTTGCAAGCAGGGACTGAAAAGTGTAGAAAGGGCAAACTGTATTTATTTTTCATGCAATTCATGTAGGAGTAGTATTTCACGTTACCTTCTTTTATTCTTCTTCTCTTTCTTCTTTGGTTTCTGGTTTATTCTGTAAATGACGGCATACGAAGACGTTGAGAAGAAAAACAAAATATATTTCCGTTCTTTACCATTGATTACCAACATACACACACACACACAAACACACATTTGAGTAAACAGAAGAAGAAGAGACAGACAGAGGGACAGACAGAAAGTGAGCCAGCCAAGTAGCGCAATTTCCCACTTGACGGCCGCACCCACTTTCGATAATTAATTGCAGACATCAGTTGCAACCGAAAACGAAGAATAAGAATGAACGCGCTCGAAGCAATCTACACAGTATGAAACAATGAATGAATGGCAGTAGGATGCAAGTAGAAAAATAAAAACAAAAGACAAAAACCGATCTAAGGAAAGGCAATAGAAGAAGCCATTCGGTTCGTAGAGAAATGGGGAGCATCGAGAGCAATAAGCACTTTTAGTTAGTTAGGTTCGGTTGTTGTTGTTGTTGTTGCAAGCAATGCGCGCGAATGCCATCAATTTGTCTCGAACCAAACCAAACCAAACCAAACCAAGCTAAACTAAACTGAACCAAACCAGTGAGCAACAACAATAGCCAGTACACTAGACAATAGTGTACTTTTAGGGACTGAGTCATGTAGGGACAACCAACAAACCTAAAAACCAAGATGATGCAGAGGCAAAACAAAAAAAAAAAACATCAAGTAAAAACAATAAATGGATGATGAAGAAGGACCTAAACGAATGAACGAAAACAAAAACAGGAACTTGAGTGGTACAGAAGAACGCCACTAACACTGTGGAATACGGAATAGGGGAAAATAGTGAGAGGAATGATTGCGAAGTAGATGCCGCAGACTGCAATTTAAAATGCAACTCAAGTAGCATTGAGGGAGAAAGACAAAAATGAACAAAATAAAAAATAAATAGAAAAAGGCATCAGGAAATGAGTGGTAAAATTTGGTCTATGAGTAAATAGTGAAATAGGGGTTAGAGAGGGAATACTAACAAAGATAGAACAAACGCACTAATAGCTTCAGTTTTTGTTGTTGTTGTCAGTCCACTTGGCACTTGGTCCTTGCTAAAAATATTCAACTGAAAATCCCATTAGAGCAAAACTCTATAGCGTAGTACATAGTGACAAAGAAAAACGTTCAGCATTCGTTTATTTTGCTTGCAATACACTGCAATAAGACAAAAGCAGATTCAAAGAGAGAGGACAAAAGTACAACCGGCAATAGTGAAAAGGAAATGAACGCGAAACTAACAAACTAAACAGACAGACAGACAAACAAATAGACAAATAGTACTAGAGAAAAAAATAAAAACACACAATTTGGGCAAAATAAATAACAATTAATAAATGTTTTACACTTTTAGTAGCAACTATGAACAACACAATAGACAACAGACAACAAAACAATATCCTTACATATTATATCCTTGTTATGTTGCTTCTCCATTTTAACTTAAAAGCTTAAACGTGTTTTTCGGGTTTGATGTTTTTTTTTAACTTATTTTTCCAGTTGCCCTGTTCTTTCCTCATTTTCACTACTACTACTATTTAATGCTAAAATTAAGTTGGCATTTCAAATGAGAGTTGCACACAAAAGTATGCTGCATACTTACGGGCGCAATTAGAAATTTAATTAAAAGAATTTTAAATGTTAAAACGTTTTGCCTTTTGCATTCGTTTGTTGATAAAAATACTTGGGGCAAAAAAAAAAGAAACACAAAAACAAGCAAACGAGGAGGCAAAATTAACTTCTTGTTGGTGTTGCTAATGGATATTGCAACATTAAAGGAAGAATGAACGAAATACTTAAAAATATGTTTTCACATTTGTCTTAATCTTAGTCTTGTTAAATAGTTTCATTGTCTTTTATTGTGGAACATAAATTTGGATCTTAATTGCTCACCTATAAAGACTAACAAGAAAATAAAACAAGGATATTGCAAGTTTTTTTTTCACAGTCTACAAAGAGTGACTTAATATTCCTCAATAGATTAGTATTGATTATATTGATCATATTGTTTGATGGATACAATTGTTAACCTCGGAATCTTTCCTTTTTGTTTTGATTTATCTCTGTAGCTTTTTTATATTTCCTCATTACTCTTATATGTGGAACTTTTCTGGTGTTTTCTATCGGACAGGTTGACAGGTCTCTAAGAAAAAATGAATATTATTCCTCAAAAATTTATTAAATTTTCAAAAATTTAAATTTTGTTTTCACTTTATTTTGCTGTCACTCTTTCGATTGATACGTTGTCGCGGCTGGTCACTGCCGATATGAGTGACCGGTCGGATCGCCCTTCTTCCCACATGATTAGCCCCACCAGCGACATCATGCCAGTAATATCTAATAAATATGCCATCTAAGTGATTGGTTTTCACCAGGAAATATTAAAATAAACCAACGAATTAAAAGACCCCTGCAGTCACCAACTTTTCCAAAACAAAGAATATAAGTCGCAACAACAGCCATAGTCACAAAAATTCCTCTGACAAAAGATACTGATATTGTGAACAGCAACAGATTTAATGCTTTAAGTGACGACGCGGATACCAATCAATTTAGTGAAATGCAACAAGAAACAGACACCAAATTAATGCAGATCATGATAAGATCCCCCCAAGGGCGATGTTGAAGACGAACTGAACAAACTTGGATGTCAAGTCAGGAATGTTCATAACCCGATTGCTAGAATAAGTAAACAGTGTTTTTGTCGACTTTGCGCCCAGTAACAACAACTGGGAAACTCTCAATTTGACCCGTTTGTGTCGACAAATGGTCCCCCCCGTCATGTTAATCATATAAATGGCACTTTACCTTAAATACAATCTTCAACCATAATGTCTCTTCTGAAGGATATAGGATTCCGTTTGGCCCTGATTCTGTATCAATTTTACTTTGCAATTGTTATCGATAATTTAAACCCACCCTTTGTCTCTTGGTCACCTTCTAAGGCATCTAATTTCTAACCCCATCTGTTCTCTTAAAGAATATTAAAAAAAAATTAATTATTGGCCATGACTCCAACGATGTCAGTATCGTCCGTCATGTGACATTAAATCCCTTTCAGTTTGAACTTTAATAATAAGTTAAAACCCTCCTCCCCACACTCATGCCAACCATACCCAGCTACCAATGACTTTAACTTGTTCTTTACTCAATTAAATTAATGAATGGTTTGTGGCACATAACCTTCGCTAGTCAACTTAACTTGGTTGCTTCTGCTGCAACTTGGATCCGGCGGATTCATCTGCACGTCCATTTTTCCAATAAATGCCAAATTAATTAAAAAACAAGCTCGTATCAAAACCAACAACGCCCACCACTTTGAGTCAAGACATGGCAAGACAAGACAAGTAAACTAAATCAAGACACACGCAACCCTTAGCTTAGTTTTGTGATCCCTAAGTGGCAAATGGCATAAAAAAAAAATATAAAAATACAAAATGAATGAAAAAAATATAAAGAAAAATACAAAAATTTTAAAAAGAAAAATTAAAACAAAAGAAAGAATGAAGAAAATGAGAGAAAAAAAATTAAATAACAAAAAGGACACGCTTACATCTTTGCTTTGTCTTTGCTTTATCCTGTATACTCTACTGCTCTTTACTTTACTTCGCTTAGTTTGGTTTGGTTTGGCTTGGTTTGGCTTGGCTTGCCTTGGCCTGGCCAACTTAAAAGTGTTAATTAAAAATTGTTTCACAGTTTAGCTGCGAAAATGAAAATTGAAATCCTTTTTCTCTCTACTTCTCATCTCATCCAATCAATCCTTCGCCTTGGAGACTTTCATATTTTTCCTTCTATGTATGTTTTTTTTTGCCTTCTTCTTCTTTTTTTTTTTGAGCCACTTTAATTTGAAAACCCAAGTGTATTTATCTTGCAAGTCGTCGTCCTCATCGTCGCAGTCTTGAATCCTTTTTCACTCAGAAACTCTTTCTCTCCTACTTAATTCTCGACAACTAAGACCAAGTTACAAATGTATCTTTGGCTTTACTTATAAAAATAACATAAGATATGGTAGAATTCGTAGAGAATGAAAGTTGGGACATGAGAACAGAGGGAAAGAAAGCTTTGCTACTTAGTTTGTCTTCTTGGCAATTGCTTTAGTTTTTTCTTTTAGACTTGTTAATGTTCGAAACAGGATGATTGCATAGCGTAGCCATAGTAAACTATTTTCTTCTATATATTCACAAAATCTATCTTCTCTGTATATAATTGTATCTATGTATCTACTATTAGAGATCTGTAATAATTGCTTGAATACTTTAAGGCAATTGTTTGAAAGTGCTTAGTATACCAAATACTAAAGACCAAAATGTGGGGGAGAAAAGATTAAAGCAAAGAAAACTGAATTACTTATTTGAGTTTTATAAGTATTTTAAAGAAAAGTCAAAACGCATACATATTTCTGTGTTCTATCAAATCCTTTCCAGCCTTACTTATTATAATATCAAATCTTAATTACTAAATTACTGAGATATCTTTAAGATTCTATTTAAGTACCCCATGTACCATATATATTTCCCACTTTTCTTCTGTGTAATTATTTTGTTTTTCTTTTTGTTGTTTATTTTAATTGAAAGCGTTACTTCTTGGGGTTTATTTTTCCCTTACTTCCTTCCTTTTTACATACTTTCTTCCTTTTTATATCTTTTGTTTACTTGTCTTATGTTTGTTTGTTTAATGTTGCTTGTTCTTCTTGTTGTTGATATTTGAAACCTTTCTCCACATCAACAACAAGCAACAAACAACAACAACAACACCAACAACCGGGAGACATGCAAGTGTTTGTTCGTGTTATTGTGTTGTAGATACACATCCTTTCGACAACTTCCGACTTCTTTTTCACTTTCATATCTTCTTCTGAAGTTGCTTATCCTTTCTTTCTTTTTTTTTTCTAAATAAATAATTTACTTTTTCGCTCCGCTATTAAAACACAAAGAAACGAACAAATTCACATAAACAAACAAAACACACACACACACGCACATAAATATTTTTATATGAATTTGTTTGTTTTCTCTTATACATTTTTACTCATAAACAATATTTTTTTGTTGGCTATTCACAAGTAAAACTTGACAGAAGAACCCTTTTTTGTGTTCCACGGTTTCCCTTAATGTGCCCAATTTTTTTGTACTTCCTTCCTTCCTTTCTTAAAATGATAAATCTCATTATAAAACATATCAAAGTAAAGGAAAAAAAGAAGAGCCTTTCTTATGATACTTTTATTCATTTCTCCATTGTTCAAGGTCAGAAACAAAATCTTTCTTCAATAGAAAACCGAAAAAAACAAAAGAAAAATGTATAAATTTTGTTATGAAAAATCACCAAAACTAAATCATTTTATCACCATTCGCGCACAAGAACAAGAATGACACCGCTGTTGTGTTTGTTGAGAGAGAAAAACTACACACAAAAGTATGCAAAATATTGCAACAAATTCTAAACAAAATACTTTTGTGTCATACATTTAACATAGTACAAGAGTGTGTGAGGTAGAAAAGAAATGTAAAAAAATTGTAGCATAATTTATGATTCAAATTCTAAAAAATTGAGGAAAAAGACAACAAAAAGAACAGAAACAAAGTTTTGAAATAGTATTTGTTGCATCAAATTCATTCATCTAACAGCAACAACACCACCACCATCATCATCATCATCATCAACATCAATAGTATCAAGCAAGCAACATCAGCAACTGTTGCAAGTTACACTTTGCTTGATCTCAATCTTTTTTCTCTCATTCTTTCTTTAGCTAGCTATGTCCCCTTGTTTATCTTTTTTTTACATACACGATTTAGTACAACAATTTGCTTATGTAACGCGCACAATTGATAAAAGTAAAATTTTTCTTCGTTTGGTGCGCATTTTTCTCATACTCAATTCACTTAGGTTGGTTCACTTGAACTTTGAACTGTGCGGCAAGGACAAAAAGGACACTTGCACACACATATACACTATCAACATATGTATATATAGTAGAAATAAAACAACAACTAAAGCTGGTCACTCTGTTAGATTATTGTTTCTGCTGCTGTTGTTTTTCTTGTTGTTGTTGGTTGGTTTCATTGTTTGTATTTGGGGTTTTTTGACGTATGTTGCTCTTCTTGATTGTTGTTATTCGTTCGCTTGCTCGGTTTTATGTTATTGCATTGCTCGATTTGTAGTTGTCGTCATCGTCCTTACTACACTATAGCTGTTGTTGTTGTTGTTTTTTAGTTTTAACGCTGTGGTAGTGGTAAATGTCAACAGCAGAAGTCAAGCTGAAATAACAAAAACACCAACAACAGCAGTAGCATCAGCATTCGATAGGAGAACATGACCCCACAAACACCACAACAACCAACGCCATTTTGATGAAATAGACAAATTTGCGTTTTACACAAACGACTTCACAACCACACACAAACACATATACACATACACCCATCTATTCATCTATGTAAATATCTTTTGCTTTTACCCCCTCTATCTTCAATAAGTTTCCATTCACATTCAGATTCTCCTGCTAGTACTACTTCTTCCATAGTGTGTGTGTGTGTGTGTGTGTGTTACACACCTAAACATGCATTTGCATCCAATAAATCATATGCAGACAGCAACAGTAACAACTCTAACTACAACAACAACAATCAGATACAAAATATCAAAAGCAGCAATATAGTAGCAATGAAGCAGCAACACAAAAATATAAAACAAAAAATAAAACACAATGTTGCTGCGGCAAAGTTTTATGTTCTTTTTTTTACCCACAACTCCCTCATTCACTTGTCCTTTAGTTTATGTTGCTTTCATTTTTTATTTGTAAATTGCTGCAAGCAAAACAAGAATAAAAAGAAGCCAAATGAAAGATGGAAAGAATGAATGAAAGCAAGAAATAACAAACACCAACTACTAGTACTAAAACAACGTAAAGCAACAAAAGCAAAGGCAGGCAGTAAAGAGCGGCAAAGAAAGCAAAACCGTGAAAACTTTGAAATGTGACAAATACATAAATTTGCCAAAAAATGTCGCCGCCTTTCAAAAAATTTGAGCTGGCAATTTGAATTTCATATCAAATTTTTTCCTGTTCTCTCTTTTTGTCCTTTACTTATTCCTCTTTCCTCGGTTATTTTCTTTTTTTTTTTTTTTTTGTATGCCACTTTATGTTTTTTCCATTGCCTTTTTAAAG
The DNA here is from genome assembly GCA_037043315.1 of Amiota communis. Taxonomy (NCBI): domain Eukaryota; kingdom Metazoa; phylum Arthropoda; class Insecta; order Diptera; family Drosophilidae; genus Amiota; species Amiota communis. The sequence continues at coordinate 3,425,279 of JBAMAV010000965.1, forward strand.
TGATGGCAATAAATCATCTAAAGGATGCCTGCTGCCTTTGCTGCTTTTCATATGTCGCGGTAAAAATGAAAATGTTTAAGTGCGACTTTGACATATTTGTTGCTGCAATTGCTCTTATTTGTTTTTGTGTTTTGTTTCTATTCCAGTAAGGAAGGTGTGCTTTAAGGTTTTAGTTGATGTATGCTATTGTCTGAGCACTGAGATTTTGAAGTGTGAATTGCGCTTAAAAATATTGGAAAGAAACAAATTAAGGAAGTTTAAAATTGTAGCAGATTAAATTGCATGGCAATTAAATTTGTCATACATAATAAAGAAAAAATATTTCATAAAGTATTTCAAGCAAATACTAAAAAATTGTATATCTAAATATTTACAAAGAAATATCAATTGGAGAAGTTCAAGTATCTTTAAAGTAAGTAAGAACGAAGTACTGATTTCAATGATATAAATTATCAGTTTTCTTTAAAAACAGTCAACAAAGGATGGGCCATCTATTGGTCTTATTTTGGTTTGGTCAGTAGGCAAAAGTTGAGTAGGTTTCAACGAAGTTTACTTTATTTGATAGAGTAATTTTTCACATTAAGAATGACTGTGACTGTCAAATTCACAAAATCATTCACAATGTAGTGATTGCGCTGACTAAAAATCAATCATAAAAATACTTTGATTATCGTACTTGAAGTCAGCGGACTTCAATCAGCTGTGTTTTGTATGTAAACAATGAAATAAAAAGGCTATTATTAAGAATATTTTTAGGGGGAGGGTTGAGAAGGACAGGGGGAAGAATTAGCAAAGTGCAGGGACCAGAACGGTTGGGAATATCTATTTATGTTGTTAAGATGTGTTTCAAAGATGAGTGGAATGGAGAATATCTTAATTGTATGCAAGATTATGATCCATTGTTGTCTCTTTCTCAGCTGTTTCAACACTTCCAAGCCGCATATTAAATTGCGTTAGACTTCGAAGCCGGACATTTTACAACGCCGTAATTTTACAAGTAGTCAGCACTGCGTTCAGAAAAGTCAATTAGTCATCGCTTTCAAGAACATGACTCAATTTCGTTATGTGCACAGTTTCATTGCCGACCGTTAACACTACTTAAGCTGGTCATAAGCGACGAACATGCACTATTGCTCTGCTCGCAGAATTTGAAATTTTCCACCAACATTGGCACTTAAAAGGCACCACACACAGTGAAAAAGACCGCCAACATGAGCAGATCGAACGTGCATGTTCGTCGTGGATGGCCAGCTTTAGCGAGCGCTTGTGCAGTACTCTAGTTTGAAGTGATCAATTGATTGGGGATTGTCGGTCATTTAATAACCAAACCAAAATCAAATCTTAAGATGTTTTTATAATTGTTTCTAATAATGTTCATTTGAAACGGTTATGAACATTAGATTAGTTATTGTCTTCTAAGCTGAACTCTTTCAATTTTTCAAGATTTCTATCTACCGTCAATATCAGAATTGTTGAATTATGAATTGATCCAAATTATTTTATATTCTTTCAAGGATCTTGACAAAATATCTAAATAATATCTGAAGAATATGCAAAATATAAATCTGAGCAACTTTCATCAAAACTTAAATGAATTTAATATTTAAACACAAAAACCTTTCTTATCTAACCTTAAGAAATTATTATGAATAAGAGAATCTTAAAATAGAAACTCATATTTCACAACTAACACAAGCAAAGGATGAGTTAAAATTTTTCACAATTTCTGCAATGTGCACAATTTTTATTCATACATTTTTTTGCACCATACATTAGTTTTGTCCTTAAATTAAGCAAAAATAATATATATTTTTGCATAATAAGAAAAAATGCTGATACATAATTCACATGCCAAACGGAGAGAAACACGAAACGACACAAACAACCAACAACAGCAGCGACGACATAAGAACTGTTGTTCTTATAGGTACAACAAAATAAAGACTTTGTCTTTTTTCATTATGAAGTTGGTAATGGGGATGATGATGAAGAAGGGCGTAACGTCTTTGTAATATGCAGGTTACTCTGGTTGAGTATGGTCCTGAATGAAGCGAAGAAAAATAGATGCCACCGTTAACAACAAAGTGAAAACCATTAAATTTCATGCATGCAACTAGTTGAGTTGTTGTTGTTGTTCTTGTTCATACCACGCCCATGTATCTTTAACCATTCCCATGCTTATATACATTTTTGTTCTTGTTGTTGTTTTTGAGTTGAGTTCAGTTCAGTTCAGTTGAGTTGAGTGTTGTGTACACCAAAATGATGATGACGATGATATGTAGACATAAAATAATAAAAAACTAAGGTTGCTGCAAGACGCTGACAAAGTTTTTAAAATAGCAAAAACAAAACACAAAAATATAAAAAATAATGTGAGTTTCGCACTTTGTTATGCAAAAATGGCAAACATTCACTCACACATACACATACTTATAATAAACAGAAAACGCTGCGTTATTTTTATAGAAAAAAAAGGTGCAAACAAAAAATAAAATAAGGGGATTGTCTGCCTAAAAGGATACTTCTCTTTCAGTACTATAGAAAACTTCCTCTTCAACGTCTAGCTAAAATACGCTGTCGCATCGTTTCACGTCGCATCAACAAAAACCACTCTCTTTACCCTTTTCACCAACATCCATATCCCTTTCTTGTAAATTGTTATTGCAATGTTGCACCTTAAAGAATTCATAGTACATTCTTTACTGTATAATTTTGTGCAAAATACGCAAAAATAAAGTAAATTTTTTATATTTTGCAAGACTAAGAAATGAAGGCAGACAAGAACGCAATGCAATGAAGAAAACGACACCGACGCATAGAACAACATCAGCAACACGAAGAACAACAAACAAACGAAAGGATCTTTTTTGCTAGAAGAAAAAAATCCAAGAAAACGCGAAACGCAGCAAGGTATCAGAAATGTTGCGCAAAGTTTACATATTTCTCATATTTTGAGACAAACATTCGATTCCATTCCCCGGCACACACTCATGGTGTCTATGGCGAAAATTGTACTATGTGTCTATGACACCACCAAGTATGCAAAGGGTTAAAGCTGAAAAGAAACGAAGAAATTGAAAAAAAAACGAAAGAAAAGGCATGACAATGCTGCGACCAAGTTGCAGCAAACAACGTAAACATATACCCTCTTTTTAACTTCTTCCTTCTCATCATCCTTGAAGGCAACGGCCAAAGGTGAGAGCAAATTATTTAGCAAAAGTGTCAGAATTCCACACAAACACCCACGCTCGCTTTTATCTTTTCTTTTACCCGCCAAATGTCCTTTACACTTATGTATATTCTCACTCCTCAATGACTTCGTCTTCTACATACTTCGTCATTTTCATCATCATCGTCGTCGTCTTCGTCTTCTTCCATTGGTTGTTTCTTTTGTGATATATTTATTTATTTTGCATCAAAGTATTTTGCATGGCATGTAAGACGAATATGTAGAAAAGGTTTCAAGACCGAAGGGGTGTGATAGATGTGAAAGGACAACATTGTATGATATTCAAATATGTTATACGAGTATGTACTAGTATGTACTATGTAAGAAGACGGCGACGCTTTGCTATGTGTCAGTTATTCCAATGATTGTCAGGCCGGAAGTTATGAAAATACTTTTTAAATATTTCCTTTCCTGTGTCCATGAGCAAGCAATACTAACACTACCAACAACAACAAGGACAATTCTGTTGATGATTATGACGAAGACCATGGTAAACGATAAGAATGAGGGGGGTGGGGGGCTCTATGTTAAGATGCTTTCAACTAAAGTAACTGGCAGCCGACTTAAAGTAACAGAAAGCAACCTTGCAAGTTTTTCCTTTAAGTCCCTTACTTACCTTTTGCTAATTTTAGTTGTCTTTTTTGTTTTCATATTTAAGCAAAACACATTGCAACAGCCAAAAAGTATGCAACAGAAGTTTCATTGTCTATATGCATTATGAAAAACTTTTGGCCATAAGTGTTTGCTGTGCTGTCCCAGCATTAAATGAAGGTAATGTTCATGATCAGTACGACGGCACATGCATGCTTATCTCTTTTATAGGTTTCTTGAATTGTCTGCCATTGTTGGTGTTGGTAGAGGGTGATTGGGGATCTCCCTGTCTTCCTGACTGACTGACACCCACCCACCACCAGCACCACCAATGGAAGATGCTATAAATTATATTTTTCTGAAGTTTACCTTTGAACTTTTTAGGCAACACACACACACACACAACATGGCAGGCGAAAGAGCTCAAACTCAAACTCACTTTCTACTTTCTTTCCCTTGCCATTTACATTGAATGCATAAGTTCAAGTGAGTTTTGGCAGGTATTACCCAAGTGTTCTTTCTTTTTTTTTCTTTGTCGAAACAACAGAGCAGTTGGCATTTACCAAGAATAGATACGGTAGAAGAAAAGTAGAATTCTTTTGTGCGGTGAAGGGAGTCCGCTGTCATCTGATAACAGTAAACATTTTTGCGACTTTACGCAGACTTTTTAAAACTCTCGTACACATTCAAAAGATATTCTAACTTAACTCAGACCAGACCAGACCAGCCCAACCCAACCTGACATAACATAACCTAGCCCCCAATTCCAATTCCCAATTTTAGCTGCCTATCACCTTCTTCATTTGTTGTGTTGTGTCTGTTATTTTGTTTACTTTCACATGGAATACTTTTAAGAACTAAGTTTTCTGAAGATGTTACCTTTTTCTCCCTAACCCTAACAAACCTGAAGTCGTCGCATTGGCTTTCACTTCTCTTTAGACAGATACTTAGTATTAAACTTTTTCAACTCAACTCTACTCGACTCGACTCTCTTAATATTCGTTCAACATTGTTTTTTGTTTGTCTCCCTTCAGTTCAGTTCAGTTGTTGTTGTTGTTGTTGTTGTTGCAAGAACCTTTAATTATTTTGTGATAAATGATGACATTTTTGTTGCACTTGGCGTGAAGTTTATAAACAGTTTTCTGTTCCTCTTTCATTCTTTACAACTACTCTACTTTAACACATTTTGTGTAATTTATACTCATGATAAATTTAAAAAAACTGAAGAAAAATCGATTTCTCTTTTCTTTCTTCATTTTGTACTTGTCATAATTTTTTGGTGTTCATTTGAAGTTTTTAATTTCTTCAAATTAAAAGTTTTTAATTGCGTTTCGATGACAACAAAGAGAAATAAGAAAAAAAAACATCAGCGTCAAGCTTAAGGTAACTAAGAAGTTTGTGAATGAGTGAGTGAGATAAGAATGAAAGTGACAAAGACTTAAGTGATGTTTTGAAAGAAACTTTGAAATTAATTCGCATTTAATGAAAGTATAAATTAAAAATTACTTTTATTTGAATAATAATTCACTCTTTAATAGACTTTTTATTATCATATAAGATATTATCTAATTTACTATGAAAAAATACCAAACCTGTTCTTTTTTGCAAATGTTAACTGTTAATGAGATTTATCATTGTGTCAAGATGTTTGTCACGAATTGAAAAAGAAGATACCGAAGGTCACATGAATTTAAACTCATTAGGTTGGACCTACAGAGAATGTGAAAAACTAAAAAAAGAAACATTAAAGTTCAGAAATTTTACAAATAAAGGGTGTTTTTTTTAGAGGTACAGAACTTTAAATTGAAATAAAACACAGATAATTGGTGTTAATTGCCATGAATTGGGCATTGTTCCAAAGATATTTCCTTACCATTTTTATGTGAATATAATTTGGTGGTGGCTGGCGCGGAGGAAGTCCAGTCAGGAAGTCAAAATTCCGATACCGAATTTCACAAGAAAATTTTGTTCAGCTATGAAGCTCATTTTTGTTTGAATGAGTACGTCAATAAGCAAAACTGCCGCATTTGGAGTAAAGAGAATCCTCATGCGATTAAAAGTGTCACCGTTTGGTGTGTTTATGCCGGCCAGTACGTTACAGTTAATGGTAGCCGCTACAGGGCCATGATGTACCATAATTGAATGCCCTTAATGTGGAGGAACTGTGGTTTCAACAACACGGCGGAACAAAACGCACAGCGCGTGCCACAATCAATTTATTGAAAGAAACGTTAGGTGAACGAATAATTTCGCGTAATGGTGGACCCGTGAATAGGCCTCCAAGATCATGTGATTTAACACCGCTGGGGCTTTGTGAAGTCTTTGGTCTATGCCGATAAGAGACAGACGATTGACGCCTTGAAAAACAGCATTCCTCACGTTATCACTGATATACGGCCTCCATTACTGCATAAATTTATCGAAAATTGGACTACCCGAATGGACCCTCCGAGCCAGCCGAGGTTACCATATGCCGGAAATCATATTCAAATAAAAATTGCAAAGAATTATCTTTCGAATAATACCAAATTCATAGCAATTAACACCATTAACCTGTGTTTAATTTTTGCAAAGAAAGAAAGTACTCTTTCACCAAGACAATGCACCTTATCACAAGTCTTTGGTAACAATGTAGAAATTACACGAATTAAACTTCGCAATGCTTTCGCAACCATCCTATTCTCTAGATTTAAACCTCAGTGACTTTTATCTGTTCGCTTTGTTTGTTCAAAACCTAAAAAACTTGTTCGCCGGAAACAACGCCTATTTTGAGGACAGTAAGAAAACCTATTATTTGGAAGATATTAGATTAGGGAAAGAGTAACCAGTGCACCTCATCACTGTGGCCGCAAGTGGGCCTATTGTGACAAATTTGGAGATACAAAAAACCTGGAAATACGCTGAACTAAATGTGTCGAGCTAAAATAATAAGTTGATAAATAAAACTGAATTTGACCAAAAAAAATCATTAGATCGGGAATTTATTAGCCGATTGTTAAGCTAACGATACATTAGCATGTAATCCTAACCATTTCTATTCATCTGAATTTTGGGACATGCTTAGATTTTATTTGCCATTTCTACCACTGAGACGTTGGCCGTATTATCGGTGAACTTATTACATTTACACCATCAGAGAAAGGTATATCGACTCTAAAGATGGTGAAGAACATAAAGTCTAATACACTTCCTTATCATACACCAGCATTAATGTTAAAAGATTCATATTGTTGTTGCACATAAAAATGACGATTACTAAAACAAAGTTATTTCTTTAAATTTTAGATTTTCTTTGTGTTCCATAACATTTTCTAATCTAATTATTTTTTCGTCTTTACGGAATAGAATCCGGCAATATTGTTATGAATTTGCCTTCTCAAATTTGTTACTATTTTCCCAGAATTATTACACTAATAACTATGCAATGATGAAAATAAAATTCCTAAAAAGACAAGCTAAACAAACTACTCACAAAAAGCAAATATCCTTATGTATGTAAAAGCAAACTTCTATAGATGTAGAATTACAACTCACCTGCTTAGATTCAATGTTAGGAGTATCTGTAAAATATAAAAAAACATAATTCAGTAAGAAAATAGAAAGTAAAGCAGTCAAGTGGACTAAAAGTATTAAGTTTATGGTTATGTGAACAGAAGCAGATTTCGAAAACCTGAACAAAAGATGACAATGACAAGGAAAATGGCAATAAGAAGAAATGGAATTGGAAAGAAAAACGTACTAGTAGATACAGTCGACTTAAGACAAAAGGAAAAAATAAGCCGTTTTAATTGTGTGAGACAATTGAGCGGAGAATAAATATTTAAGCCCCGCACAAATTAAAGTTTTCTACACACCAATTTGTTTTCTTCTTATAATACGAGTGTAACAATAAGCAATATACGGTGTTAAATTATGTCGCCTTTAGAAGACCAAATCCTTTTCTGATCTCTCTAGACTTAAACCCAAAACTGTTCGAATAATATGTATACAATGTAAAAAGCAACATTGGCTCTTTGCTCACGCCCGATGATTGATGATGGATGGATGACACTAATGGTGATTGTTGCTATTTTATCAACACACAGACACACACTCAGTCTACCATATATACTGGCAAAGCTTAGCTATATATTTTAAACCACCTGAGCTCACCTTCCTGCCTAATCTTTAAGCTTTTACACGCAAGGACAACTTAGTGTCATGTTTGAGCTGTCGTAGCAATTTGTGCACAGCCTGTTTTTCTTCCTTGGTCTTTTTTTCTCTCTTTTTGTTTGCTTTGCTTGTTCAAGCCAAATCCACTTTTACAAATTTTTATAAATAGTGTAAAGCTTTTGTCTTTTCCTGGTTTCATTTTACATTTTAATAGGGTTTTATGTGCAAAGCAGCAGGAGCAGTCGAAACAGTAGATGAAGCCTAAAACTATGCTAGCGCATTTAATGTGATTTATGATTTATTGTTAGGTGTTGAGTGTTGAGTTGATTCTTATGTCGACGACCCTTTATTATTATTATTTTTCTTGCTTGAACAGTTAGTCAGTAAGCAAGTATCCTCTTCTCTCACAATGTGAGTTGCTTCATTTACTAACATAAAACAATTACTCAAATTTCCCATCATCCTACTACTTACATCATTTTCTTGATTTTGGGGCGTGTTGAGTTCAGATTAAATGATTTGTTATGTAGTGTATCATATACAACACATAGTATAGTCTACATTTGGGCGTTGATTAATGTTTTCCGTTTTGCCAAATGTTTTATTCTGCTATATACATATGTGAATTTGAGAAAGTATGAGATTCTATGAGAGTTTGAATTTAATAAATCTCTCTTTCATTGGCGTCATTCAAATATATACAAGAATAAATTTAAAAAAAATCATTGATAATAACAAGTAATAGAAAATTCGAAATGTAAATTAAATATGCAAAAATAAATGTTGGAAAACTAATTTTAATTAACTAACTGTATTTATTCATGTAGTGAAAGCCAAATACCTTTAAACTACTGCACTTCTTTGAGTCCTTTAATTACAGATTAACTTGGCTGTTGACGAAACTAGCATACTCTTCATAAAGGAAAATTTGTATGGATAGAAGATGATTATCAGGAAGAAGACGGTTTTTATGCCGATTGATTTCAATTTCTCTGTAGTTGTACTAGAAACCGCGAACTTTGATGTTCGAATGAACAGCTGATTGAAGAGTGTTTGTGACTTTGTTTCACTCGGTACAAAGACTTTGCTAATTCAAAATAATTATATAATATTAAAACAAAGTTAAGTTAAAGTCAGAGATTTCAAAATCATCGAAAGAGATTTCTGGCACATTCCTGTATATCTAAATTTAAATATAACCCTCTAATGTCTTCTGATGATGTTTTGATTAGCCTTATAAATAAAATCACAATGGATTTCATAGAATTTAAGCATGGACAACAATACATTTTATAGTGCATATTCAGTATTCTATCGCAAAACAAACAATTTCCCATATAACACTAAGTATTTGTAGAATCACTGTTTCATTCATCATTGCAAAGTCCTAACTTCTCTTCCACTGAATCCATGTAGGGTATAAAAAATTACTAATCTACAACCGGAAATAATGAATTAATATAATTTTGTTTTAATTTATAACGCATTTCATTCATTCAAATTTCCAAATAAAACAACAACGCAACTATAATTGAGATGGGATGAAAACAAATAACCAAAACACAAAAAACAACAACAAAAAAAAATCATTCAAATTACAAAATGCAAATGCGGTCAATTGAAATATCCACATACTATGCACATAGACAAATAGACAAACAGACGACTGACTATCGGACAGACAGATACGCATACATTAATTTTTAGTGGCAAAATGTTCTCTTCAACAAACCCAAAAACAGAAAAAAAACATTGCATAAAATTGATGAGGTGCTATTTGATTTTACTATATGCAATTTTCTACATGTCCACAAATTTATTTACAATTTTTATACGCTACATATAGTGAGTATAAAAAGTATTATTAGTCTTAGTATAATGTTTGAAACACTTAGAACTGAACTATACATATTGAGTAACATCATTGGATTGTCAAACCAAACCACGAGCTACTTACTAAGTTACATCCCATCTTTTTAAAGAAGAATTTAGTTCCTTAAAATATTTTCATTAAGCTACAATTCCTTAATTCGAGTTATAAGGTTTTTTTTATTCAAAAGTATTAAATTTAGATCCTTGCAGTACAGTAAATTCTTAGAAAATTTGCTCAATTGTACCACCAATCATTTAAAACTTTTATTTGCAGTAAGCAATGAAGATATTTTTCTTTTGTGAGATTCGATCAGTTAATGATAACGCCACCATCTAAGCAACACCATTTCAACTTAAGATTTCTAATATATTTTGAGTTGAAATATTCAAAATACTACAGATTTTATACCGAATTTTCTTTTCTCATATATACCAAGTACAAGGCTATGAAAACTTCTGATTTAATTAGAATATAGAAGATCACGATAACACAAAATTAAAAATCATGGTTGCAAAGTGTATTCTAAGCTTTGATGAGATCAAATTTAAAGTTTTCCACCCTGTTTTTCTGATATTTTTCCCATTTTCATTCAATTTATGTTTTTTAATGCTATTACTCGATTTGGTTCTATAGGATACACACTAAAATGATGAGAGTTATGAACGAAGTATGCCAATTTTTCGATATAATTGTCATTATTGTTTTGCTATTGTTTTTGTTTTTGTTCATCCATTTAAGTATTGTACAAAATTACATTTAAAATGACCAACTCAATCTAGTTTTTTTTTTTTAACTCGCCAAAGCATTTTTTATTTAAATCCATTTATTTTATTTTTTTTTTTTTTTTGGCATATTTCTGTTTATTTTTTTATTTGTTTGCATATATAATTTAGTTGATGTTATTGTTGTTTCTATTATTGTAGTTGCCATTGTGCATATCTAATTGCCTTTTTGTTGTTTGAATATTATATTTATGTGTATTTTATAATAGAGTTTTTAGTATAATTAGTTGTGGTTAATAATCGCTATTGTTTTTACGCTCGAATTGTTGCCACTTGACAAAATGTTAGTTGGTTGGTTTTTTTCTTCATTTGTTCATTCATTCATTTATTTTGTTCATTCATTTTGATCATAATGAAATAACAATGGAATTTCCATCTCGAATAGATAAAATAAAAGATACAAAAAAAAAAAACACATTTAAATTTGAAATTTTAATGTAGAAAACTCACTAAACACAGTTCAAACTTCAATAAACTTTTCAATTTTAATTATGAAATTTTTATCATATGTTTTGAAATTTTAACTTATATTGGATTATTTGGATTATGCTATTATTTATCTTTTCTATTGTATATTGAAATACAAAATTTGATAATTGTATGAAAAACATACTATTTTTCAAATAAAAACCCAGATTTCATCCATCGGCTTACAAAAGGAAAAACTATTTAATTATTGTCCATCAATATCTAGCTTAAAGGAAGCAGTTAGCAATAAAAGTAAAATTAAATCATATTGGAAGTCAAGACAAGAGAAAATACCCAATCTTCATAAGGAGCATAGGGATCCTTTACTGCACGACTTATGACTAATACGACCAGGTAGGCAGTTCAAAAAAATGGCTGGGAATTGCACTATCTGATTTCCACCTCTTTCGATCTCTTTCAAATGCTATGTACGTTCAATTCTGATAAAGAATTAAGAGCTTGGTTGGATGTATTTTTGAAGACAAAACCGGGTTATCCAACGATGTATTGAAATAAAGTTTTACACAACAGGCAAGGGCAAAATAGTATTGATTATTTATTTGTTTTTAAAAACAAAAAAACACCTCATCAACTTATTTGGCGATCTATTAGTATAGTGCGTCTGTGATAGATGATTCATCAATAGTTCTTTTCATGTATTATCTTAAAAGATTATCAACCACCCTGAATAAAATAAGCTAAATGATTTGAAAATGTTACTTTTCTATAAACATAAAGATGGAAAAGAAATTTAGTTTGTTGGCTGTGAACTCAGACACCGTTTGACCGATCACCATTAAAGTTGGCACATATATGTACGTTTTCATAAAGAAGGTTTTTGCATACTTATTATATTTTTTGTATTCCATTTTTTTTTTTTTTTTTTTGTTTGACCCGCTGTTGTCGAGAAATTGGTGCATAAAACTTTGCATATAAAGCTTAGGGACATATTTTAAAATTAATCAAGTGGTCTTTCAAGAAAAAAAAACCTTCATAACCTTCAATTATGACAAAAACAAAATCACACATTAACATTACGCAGGGAATGTAGCAAAACACGTCGGGAATGCTAGTAATCCATAATATTGGATAAATAATAACAAAGTTATAAATTTTAATGTAAGGATGTGATGACATTGAGTACGGAAAATAATCGATAGTAACATATTGGTTGTGAGCTGTCAATGACATTGCTATCGGTTCAGGAAAATCGATAAGAGGAAATATAAAATTGCAACAATAACCGCACTTCCTTATAATAACTCTACCTGAATTAACTTTAAATTTAGGCATGACAATTGGAACCAAAGCAAACCTATACTTTTGTTACACTATACAATTGTATATGATATGGTAAAAGCTTGTCGCGATAATGTATATCTTTTAAAATTAATACCAAGTACAAAAAGTATTTTTCCATAAAAGAAATTTATACACGAAAATCTTGAGGTAAGGAATCAAGGAGTATGTCAGGCTTACTTCATAATTCACCGGCGAACTTGCTACCAATACCAGCCCTGTTTGAAACAACAAGTTAGAACATCATAAGAAAGGAGCGGGATAAGTCTAATCAATTTCTGTATTTATTTTAGGGTTATGTGCTGTGCGGAACTTGCGACTGCACCAGCACTTAGTAATTGACAATCCACATTTGATTTGCTTTGCATTTTCGGAATTTCTTTTATAGAAAAATACCAATTTCTACTTAGCATTACTTGCAACAAAATATATAAATTTAAATTAAAATTTATAGCGACAAGCTTTTATCTCATATACACTTGTATAATGTAACAAAATTATACGTTTGCTTTGGTTTGATTTATTTCAAAGATGCTATTTTCAAAGCATTTATTACTATTAATTCATTTTATTTTATACTCCCTCAAATTATTGTCACTCACTCACTATTCCATTAACATGTATAAATAAATACACTTATAAGTTCAATAAAACTGAAAATGCAAAGTTAAAATTCACCCTTCCATTTAAATAAAATAATTTAAAATGTAACTCTTCTTAATTTTAAAACCTTTTTTGTTATTATTATTTTAATTTTTAACTTTCTATCATATTGTGAGTGAGTATGTGTGTGTCTGTGTTTGTGGCTGCTGTTTTAATCCTTGCAATTTCCTGGTTTTAAGTCTGTTGTTTCGTTCCAAAGCCAATAATGAGTCACATTCAATTTTGTATGCATCAATGGAAGCGAAATATTAATTAAAAATCAAAAATAATTAGTTATTTGTTTAATTACATGAAATGGAATAATACTTTTTTTTTTGTTTCGACGGCATCCATAAATATTTATTTGTTCATAAAATATTTATTTACATTTCAAACATGTGTCAACAACAACACACACACACATATATGTACATAGACAGTCATTCATATAGATAGAAACAAAAAAAAACACGAAAAATTGTTTCTTTTTGATGAAATTCATATTTAATTGCAAAATTAATTATAACAAAAAAAAAAAAAAAACAATTGTATTGCGTGCAATATACATATATAAATAAATAAAAATAATAAATCGTGTAAATAAACAATATTTTGGATTTATAGTTAATAATTTTTCTTGTTTATTTTAAAAAGTACTGCAGTTCTTTCTCTCTGTCTGTTTGTACAACTTTTATATAAAAATAATATACGAGTATTATTTTAATTAATTTTATAAGCTTTAGAAATTGCTCAATCAAGCGTAGAAAATTAAATATGTCAGTATGTAGTTGGTTAAACCACGTAACTTTATTTGTCTTATGTGGCATGTTTAAATAATGATAGTTATATAGATAGGGAATGTGTGGGTGCGTGTTTCAACATGTTTAACTTTACAAATATCACTTACCATCTCTTATAACTTATTCTACATTCTACACTTTCTGCATGAACATCTTTGTCTTCATGTTTGTTCTTCTTCATTTACTTGAACTTATTTCTACGATATTTGTTCAAAGCCAAATGGTTGTGTTAATGACATAACCACAAACAACAATGTATGTAAGTAGTTGTTTCAACTAAATAACGCATACATTTAAAATAACGTAACATACGCACGCAATCATGTTACATTCATTACACCGCAAGCGTAACTACTTGCCCCTAATGCCAGTCCAGCCCCTACTCTCTACACACTTATTTGTACAGACACAGAAACACTTTATGTGTTACATATAACCTCAAGTACGCGCGCGTGGCACAAGTTTGAAATGAGAAGCTCATTAGCTTCGCACTAACATTTGAAGCATGCATTTAGGCGCAAATAGACATAGTGCGTGTATAAATGATGAAGCAAAGAAAGAAGAGAAGAAGGCCTGCCTACGAAGGACTCGTATATAGTGTAAATTAATGTATGAGTGTGTGAGTGTATATGTGCGTGTTGACACAACAATTAAAAGCATTTAAAATAAAACAACTTTACAGCGCAACTCAACGAAACGCAACGCAACGCAAGTTAAGGCAAGGCAAGTAAAACGCTTTGCGCCTTCACACGTCTGTCAACAACAGTAATACAACTAAACATACAATAGTGCCTACAATTTTATATACAGTGACAATTGATTTACTATTTAAATTAGAAAGTCACTAACTATAATTAATGATTTGAATTATTCAAAACAATTTACATATTGTAGAATAGAAGAAATTTTATATTTAACACTAACGTACTATATGATTGTAACAGTCTCCTAAACTAACATAACCTTTTGCACTCTTTCACTGAACTTATCATCACTTGTTTGAGCTTTGTGCAACGCATAAATTTCTGCGTTTATTTCTTCATGAACCTATCTCAATTTGACTCTTTTTAATCCCTTGTGTCTGCTTGCATGCGTGTTTGTGGCATTCCACAATTACAGAATCTTTAGCTTTAACTCACATGAAATTTATTGCCTAAAGTATTATTATTAGCAACACAACTCAAAAGACACACATACAAGTAGAAGGCTTCATTTCACTCCATCTCCTTCTAGATTACCAAATACTCTTTGCTATTGTTGTGATTGTTCTTTGTACATTTAAGTAAATAACAACAATAATAATCTCTGTATTTAAATTAAATATTACTTTGAGTTATTTTAAGACAAATTATATTGTATTGTATATAAACTTTATTTGTCCTTCAAGACAATCAATGTCGAAAAGCAAATTGCTACAAGCACTTTATCTATCTAAATGATTGGACAAGACCAATCAAAGTACCAATATTGACAGAATTTGTCGCCAACATACTAACATAGTAATAGAAAACACACTCTCTCATAAAATGAAACAAAGGAAGAATGAGTGAAGTTTACCAATAGAAGAAAACTTTGTTAAATTGGAAGCATAAGCCACAAGGTGCTATCAAAATAAACGTCGAACGTTCAACTTCACCGAGTCTTAGTGCAAAAGAAGAAAGGGCTGAAGAAACAACTTTGTCACTTGACAGTTAAATCAAGTGTGAAATCAGGCAGGTGTACGAACGAGTAAAAGGAAAATTGCTTTTCAATTGACATGGTTATCTAGAAGAAAATATCAAATGGCAATTTTTGTATTATTCTTTCTTTTACTATAGTTAAGTTCTATTGTACATTGAATAAGTGACAAATAGATTTAAAATATTTATAGAATTTTTGATTCAAATACTCTACTAAGTTAGGATTTAATAATTAATGAATCAAATTGTCTAAAACAACAAACAAAACAACTTTATATAAACTTACAACTAAATACATGTCGCTTAATCTTAGGAAACATGAATTACTTTTGCATATGTTTACCTAGAAATAAAAACATTGGCTTTTGTCAACTGGAATTATAATTGTTAATGGTTAAGGTGGTGTAAATAATTATACCAAGTTTACTTGTTCACCGGCAAAGTGTATTCCTTTTATTATTTAATCCATTTCTTTAATAACTTTATTTAAATGTTTATGTGACTATTTCTAATCATTATAAGCTTACTAATGGAGAATATTAAGGATCAATATAAGGGTTTAGTGTTCATTGGGATAGAGAAGTGTGCACTCGAATGATTTCCAGTCTTGTTTTCCATTATAAAAATTTTCTAGGGGTAACCCTGAGCAATGTTCTTTTAAATGCCACAGAATAGATGAATCTTTAAAGCCAAATATATATTCTAAAGTTGAGAAGTGAGAGTGTATAGAATCAGAGGCGGTAGTCAGTTAGAGCTAATAGCGCTTACTATAAAAGTACAGTCCCATACCATCCAACTTGTTAGTCGGAAATATAGAGTTTGAGTAAAGTCAAGTCTCGTCGTATATTTGGTTGAATTATGAGTTGTATATTTATAACTAGAATATAAGATGGAGTACTTGTGCAGGGTGCACCATCTTTTATGTCGGTATGTAAACATTGAAAAACTTTACCATTTGTCAACCGATTGACTTGAGTGAACATGTTTTTGAAACGTCAATTCAGTACCATTTAAACCATGAATCGCTTCACAACGAAACAACGAGCCGTAATAGTGACGCTGTATATTGAAAATAGTCGTTGCATATCATCGACATTATCGTCCGCCAACACTATTTGCTGTTTGGTGTCGAATTATGTTGAGCATCTGACAATGGACAACATGCCGTTCATCAACGACCAAGATGTTCCAATGAACTGGTTGAAGTGGGCAAAGGGAGCGTTACCCAGAATCCAAAAATGTCGTATCGTCACCGTGCTCATCATTTTGGCGTCACTGCAGCGCATTTTAAAGGATGATTTGCATTTTTGTGTCCTTATAAAGTTCAATTAACACATATAATTTGCCGAAGATGCCAAGAAGAGTCAACATTGACTGGCCACCCGAAATTCCAAATTTGACACCTCAGGACTTCTTTTGTGGGGTTTATATGTAAAGCAAAGTGTACGCCAGCAAGCGTCAGACTCATTGACTAGCTCAAGGCAAACATTCGTGCCGAAACCCTCGTTATACCGCCCGAGATGCTCGAAAAAGTAATGGACAACGCAACGTAGCTGTTGCCAATAGTGGCGGCCACTTAATTAATATTGTATTCAAAACTAGTCCAAATAAATTGCAAAGGACCAAATTGAACAAAAGTTATTCAATGTTTACATACCGACATAAAAGATGACGCACCCTGTACAGTAAAATTACATAGTACCTTAATTAAACCCACATGGAATCAGATATCTGCAATTCTTTAATAAAGGTTTCACATGACGAAACTAAGAACATATACCAAAAATCCATGCAGAGTATTTCCATCTTCACATTAAAAACATCAAGCTTAGTTAAAAATATTATTAACTCCCATCATCAAAACTGAATTCTAGGCATATGAAATTATAATTTAAAACAATTAAAAATTTATTTAATAAAACATCAACAATAATACGAAATTTAATTAATAAAAAATTATGCAAAACAAAAAAAAAAAAAATTTGAAAATTATAATAACAAAAAATCATTTAAAAAAACGAAAACAAAAAAATACTTGAACAAAATGCAAATTAAAACTTATTTATATGCATCAATAAATTTCTTTCATGCGATTTAATTGAAGTATATTAACTTTGATAAAATAATAATTATATATTGTTTAAAAAATAAACAAACAAATAGTATGTAAACACACCTCATTCACATTCGTATCCACAATCCACAACACTCAGGAGTTTATTTTTTAAATAAGAAAATATATTTATGTGAATATGAAAAATGACAACAGAAAAAATTGAAAAATAATTATAAAAAAGCAATAACAATCCATCATTGTGAGTGTGCGCTGATTTCGAAATAAAGAGGTAATTATTATATAATTTTTAATAAAAAAAAAACAAAAAAAAATTATATAAAATATAATAACAAAAAGAAATAAACAAATGAGATGCGGCGTAAAATTGGTAATTT
The DNA here is from genome assembly GCA_037043315.1 of Amiota communis. Lineage (NCBI taxonomy): Eukaryota > Metazoa > Arthropoda > Insecta > Diptera > Drosophilidae > Amiota > Amiota communis. Next base: position 3,443,245 of record JBAMAV010000965.1, read on the forward strand.
CAAATGGATTTGCATATTAATTAAAATCGAAAGAAGAAAAATATCAGAAAATAATCATACAAATAGAGTGTGAAATATGACAAGTAAAATCAGTTTTAAAGTTCAATTATTATTATAGAAAATATTAATTGAAAAATCTATTAGTTCGATCTACTTAGTATGATGGAATGGAAGTTTTTACTTAAAATTTTTAGTTTACAATAAATTCAATTTCAACAATTTGTGACAAGTAAGCAAGCTAGCAAGCAACCAACCACTTGGTATCTTTACTAAAATGTAATAGAGTATATGGTAAGCATTGAATGACCTCTTGCTCTTACACTTTAAACAGTCAACAGTATCATCATCATCATCATTATTATTCTCATCGACATATCGATGTCATTCGCGTTTGCTGCCACAAAGCCACTTCATCATCTTAGCGATGACGTTTTGTACCATTTTCTTCCGCACGACTTTTAGTCACTTGTCCTCGACAAATTTGAAGTTCTACTTTTACCAGAATTCTCTATAGAATTTTGCAATGAAGCATCTAACCAACTTACTAACTGACTGACTGACCGACTGCCTGCCTCTGTTGTTTTAAGTGCCATTTTCAGGCCACCACCATCATATAGGGAGGAGGGCATAGGTAAGTCATTCATTGACGTTCTGTTATAGACGTCGCCGTTGACATCAACTCTATTTTCTTAAGTGAAATTCGCGTACGCGCGAACTTAAGCTCAAGAAACTTAACTCAACTCAACGCAATGCAATGGAACTCAATTCAACTTACTCAAGGCAACTCAACGTCCGCGTACGACCTCTACTTGACTTAACCAGCATTGTCGATTGCAGCATTAAAAGGAGTCATGCTACTTTATATGGGGATGGGCATGGTAAATCCTCCCTCATTCATGCAACCACTCAGTTACTTGCCTGTGTGCTTATGTTTCAAGTGGTTTTACTTACTCAACACTCAACGGTTGCTGATGCTGCTGCTACTGCTGCTGGTGATGGTGATGTTGCTGTTGCAATCTTCTCCCTACCATTTTACTTAAATAATTTCGCCCACTTTTGCAATGTAATGATGAAGATTTCTTTCTACACTTTGGGTCGTCGTTTAAACTCAGTAACTCAGTCTTATTCTCCAATACTTTTCTTTTTTCCATTACTCCATCTCTCTCATTTCAACATCTTCTTTTTACACAAAGCGCGCTTGGCTAACAAGTGCTCAAAGGCGACGACGATGACGACGACGAAGACTACAATAAGACTACGATGAGAATGTACAAATGAAGGCAAGTCCATACAACAAGAGAATGTTAAATCTCCTCATTCTTTCCTGTCTATCTTTTGCTTGTGTTGTTTTATGACTACGTCGTCCGTCTTCTATGCCAACTTCTTAAGCAACTTCTCTTTCTGCTGTTTTTACATTCACAACAAATACATTTATCTTGCGGCGCGTCTTTTATAGAAATCGACATCGACGGTATCTATTCATCCAACCAACCCAACAACCAACCATCCAAGCAACCATCCAACGAAGCATTGCCAACTCTTGAGCCGTTTAAACCACTTGACTTTGGTTGATTATATTTTTCCCTTCTTTTTATTCATTCTACGCCCATTCTCCTTTGCCACGCCTCTTCTATTGTGTTAGTTTAAAGATTGTGAAAGTCACTAAGAAAACATCGTTGATGGAATTATATGCGAAATCTTTATTTGCATTTGAGTAGTGCGCACACACACCAACTACATACTCACACACACATTGAATATAGAAAAATGAAATTCTATTTTTGCATAGCATACTTTCAAGGAACAAAGACAGATTACGTACAGATTGAACCTTTTTCGCAATGCTTCAAATAAAACTGAATTTAATAAATTTAAAATTAAATTGTAAAAATACAGAAAAATGTAAACAATCTATTGAAAAACACTTAAATGGATTTTGATTACAGATTCAATATGATCCTAACTTAAGTTTGGTATTAGAGTAATATATATTTACTCCTTAGCATAACATATTCATATCCGAATTTGTTGTTTTCGATTATGGATTTCTATGTTATTTTAATCTTTTTGTTTATCTTTGTTTATAGTTGATGGCATAGTTGGCTGTTTTTATTAACATTAAAGAAACACACGAGATCACTATAAAGAATAATTTATGGAATTAACGATCATCCACTGTTGTCTGGTGTTCCACAAATCATCCTTTTCCAAAGTTTAAATATTTAACTATCCTTCTTGTTTTCACCTATTCATTGGCGAGCATCTTTTTGTTTTTATCAACCACAGCCATACTATTTTCTTCTCAACATCCCTCGATCAAATATCGTCTTCCCTTTATTGCTCAACTACTCATTCCAGTATTGTGCAGCTCCTCGATTACCCCTTTGGCAGCACCAGTCGATTTGTCATAACAGTATGATATGGAAATATGTATTATAATTTGACCAGTTTAATTAGACCCTTTAGAACTGGTTTCTTTGGATCTAAGTTGATTTACATTTCTGAAGAATGTGTATTATTTACATATACACCCCATCATATGTTTTAACTGTTCTCTCAAAAAGGGGAATTGTCAATTGACTTTCATCATCAGACAATTTTCTTTAAATAAAGCAACTAAACACTGTCAATGAGAAGCATGAAGAAAAGCACTGGTGAAAATACTACTCAAATAAATAGATCAAAATAACTTATGGTTTTCATATAATAATTAAGGTAAGGGAAAATTAGATTTGAATTAACTACGGGGTAAGAGTTGGCTCTGAAGATTGAGATTATCGAACTTGATTGGGAGGGAATAAAATGTTTATGAATTATGCTATTCTATATGGTATAGTAATTTGTTCCCCGGATAATTAGTTACAAAGCCAAGTGTGGAACTAACTTACTAAAATATTCAAATGGCACGGATTTGGGGGAAAAAACAAAGCATTGGATGTTGATGCAATGTAATTTCTGCCCAATACTTTGCAATAACTCATTGTCTCCATTTACCCTCATTATTTAAACATTCAATATTGCAAGCGATTCTAAGTACACCAGTATATTCAAGGTTAAATTTCTTCAAAGATTATTAAATTTAAATTGATTACAATTTTGTCTAAATTGGATTTTCTTTTAAAATTAAATAATTCAATATTTAATTAATTTCTGTTGTGTGTTGTTTACTTTAACTGGCACATTCGATATGACATGCCATACAGCTAACACATCATATACTCATTCATTCATTTATTCATTCATTGAATGTTGGTTGGTTGGTTGATGCTGATGCTGTTAGTTTAATTTATGACTTTTTGTAAAATCACAAAAAGAAAGAAAAGAAAAAAATTGATAATGTAAACACAAAAAAAGGAAAATTTACAAATTAATGTAATATATTTCTGTCAGTGTAAACATATCCAACAACCCACACACACACACACACGTAAATATACATTTGCACAGTAAATAATTGACATATTTAATATATTAAATTGCATCCGCTGTAAAACTGAATTCATTTTCTTTTTTCGTAGAAAACGCAAAATATTATTTTACATCATTTTGTATTTTTTTTTTTTGTTAAATAATTTATTAATATTTAATAAAATAAATAGCTCTAGGCAGGCAATATAGTGTCAGCATCCTGTAGTGTATCCTATATCCCTAGACTATTTGGTAAATAAAGAGAAAAAGGTATAAATGCAACAACTAACCGCAAAATGTGTGATTTCCGCTTTTTTGAGCAATAACAACAACAACTGTAACAAGAATAATAACTAACATGCAACATGTCACAAAAAATTAATAACAATTTTGTTTTACCATCAATAATAGTAAACACAGACACACACATACACGCACATATACAAAGAGATACACTCATCACACACAATGAGATAAATAAATTGTATTGCATAAAGCAATCGACGCCTCGAGCTTTGAAAAGTTATTAATTAAATGACGCTTAAAATTATGCTATGCAATAAGTTATTTCTCCTTTTTTTTCGTGTTTTGTTTATTTTGTTTTGTGATTATTTAACAATTTTGCAAAATTTATTATCAGTGACAGACAGACAATGTCAACAGCAACAACAACAACAACAACGACAATAGCAACAACAACAACTAACATAGTGGAATGAAAGGACTAAAAATTAATAATAAAGTAAAAACCGCAGGCTATATTTACTTTGTACTCGATCATGTCCACACTTATGTACTTGTGTATTATGTGTGCATGTCCACACTTACATATGTATTATGTGTGTGTATATATGGATACAAATACAATTATACAAACAAACACGCATAGTAACTAAATTAGTTTCGATATTTACATGAATTTATTTTTTAAAGATTTGTATATTCCCAACTGCATTTTACAGATTTTTCCTATTTTTAATAAAAAACCAAATTAGTTGGTTTTGTTGCTGCTGCTACCACTGCTGTTGGCAAGCAGAGAAATTGGAATAATTGATTTCAAAGAAGATATAAATTTAATTTTCATTTAATTTCAACACCTTTTCAATGCATCTACCATATATCATGTTGGCAAGGAAAAGTGCTATTTTGTTTGAAACTATGATTTGCATTTTCATTTGAAGAACATCATAATAAAATCTCATCAAAAATGTCTTCAACAATTTTAAATTTTTTTGGTTTTGCCAAACAAATAATTACTTTTTATTAACACAAAGTGGATTTGCGGAGGAGCTGACGTTACACAAACACAAATATACAAAAAAACACAGAATCACCACAATAACACTTCGAAAGTACTGATTTTCAGTCTTGTGTTTGTTTTTTATGGGCCGTCCTAATTTTCATTTGGAGCCCACAATGCTCACTTAATTCGATCTCCAAAGTCAGTCCTCCAGTAATCATCAAAAATTACTTAGTTTCCCTTTGTTGTCTCTAGCCATTATTTTTTTCCTTCTGCTTGCTTGTCTTAAGGTACCCCATCGTAATATATGGTTATGCAGCCCATACATTATGTGATCTATTGTACAATGGCAATTTGCTTGTTGTCTCTCTCAACATGAGCGTTGAAGGATCATGGCTCAATTGTATGAAAATCAAAAAGTTTTGATATTTGATGGTACAATACATGGCATAATATATGGGCCCCTTTAATGAAATATGTATGTGTTCGTGACACATACGTTAATTGAAAGAATATCCAAATTGTTTTGATATTTGGTACTGCGAGCGTTGCTTGTCATTTCCTCTTTGATCATGTTCACTGCTGCGTATTGCACAGCTATCTCATTTATGCTTGCACAACGTAAGTACTACTTATGTATGAAATATCCAAATATATTCATGTAATTTTTGAAATATTTGAAGTGAGCACGCGTGAGTGCTAGTAAGAAATATTTTTGATATGCCGACAATTTGTAAACGATTGAAACTGCTTGCATGATCACCTTTAATCACTTCAATTCGCACATACACATATAATTGAAACTGCATGTATGATCTTGTCGAGGAAGCTTTAATACCTCCCTCCATCATAGTGCATCATAGCGAACTGCCATTCGCTACTATTTGTTTAAAGAGAATACAAGTTATTAATATCTGCCATAAATCAGCAAGTATCAATAATGATATATATGTATGTCCATATAATTAGTCAATATGTCCTCTTCTCAATTGGTTTTGATGTTAATTTCTAAACACTTATTTATTTATTGCTTCTAAGAAAAAGTTAATAAATTCTACACGAAGTGGTGCCTGTGTACACCAAGGCATTCTGAAGATTATCAGTGTGTTAAATATTCTAACAAAAAATATTTATTAAAATGAAATTAATTGTATGAATTTTCTAGTTTTTCTTAAGAAACAAATTCAATTTTAACACCAAATTTGTATATAAAGACAAAGCTATGCGCTTCGTTGGCTTCGAATTTATGTCATTCTTACGACTTCACTCCCAAACTACGACCATTTACATTCTTGTCTTTTGCTTTAATGTTTTTTGATTTTTAAGGTTATGTAAAACTATGTGTGGGTGTGTATCGATATATACCATGTATGAGAGTATGTGTGTATGTGTATATTTGTGGGAGTGTGTGTGTGTGTGTTAACATCTATTGTACTATAAACCATTTCTAGCATTTTGTTCCAAGTCATTTCATTTTCACTTTGTTGATGGTGTCGTTGTCAGTTGCTGTTTCTTATTCTCAAACTACCTTCCAATACTATCAACTTCTTTTTGAATTGGTTCCAGCTCATAGATTCCAAGGACACAAAAGGATACAAAAAGAGAGATGAGGGAAAAGGAGATAAACAGACAGAGACAGAGTATTTGAAACAAATGACAATTGTCTTTTTGAAACAGCTTTCAACTTAGTAGAGAAGTAAGTAGTAGTAGGACAAATACTACGAGAAGCAACCTTAAGAGCGCCATGGCATCGCATGCCATTGCACAATCATTGGATTCCAAAACATTTCTGGAATATTTAATAAGAAAACTGAAAATGTTTGAAATGCCAGAAACTGAACACTCATAATATCAATATCAAGCGATATCTATCGAACCGTATCGCATCGTATCGCATTGTATCTCAACCTCTCTAGCGTAAAGTAAAATAAAAAGCAATAGCAACATTAAGGACTTTGTTCTTCTTATTTCGCTTTCTTCTACTTTTAAGTACAAATATTGGTATGGTGATGATGGTAATGGTAATGATGGTGATGGGGATGGTAATAATAGGAGAAGCTTTGATGCTTTGGTATTTCACAAAAGGCAAGCAAAGACTATGGTCAAAGACAATATTGAAATGCCAATTGTGCAAAGGACAGGATAGTGTCGTTGATAAAAAGGTCTTTTTAATATCATTAAAATGCAAAACAATTTGAAAATGTTATACAAAGCAGCATACTTTATGGCGTTTGCAAACACATTGTCACACTATCATCATTATTTTGTTATGTAAATAAACAAATTAATCAATCTTTCTTCTCTTCCTTCTCTTCTTTATCTCTTTACAGGTACGTAACAAGTTTGCGATTGCTAAATTGAAGCGCGTAAGTTATAAATTCTTCTTTTAAGTTAATGTCTTTCCATCTAGTATATTAAACTATTAGTCAATGCTTTTCCTTTTTTAAAAAATCAGGGACAAAGAGAAAAAATGTGAATAAAAACATTGTATAGCTTATTATTAATAACAATGTAAGCAAAGGCATTGAATAAGGATCAAGTAGCTTAAAATATACAAAAAACCATTTAAGACAAAAGAAGCAGGAACAAAATAAAAAAAATCGAAAAAATAATGAAAGAAAGAAATCACAAACAGCACGACTAGACTATTGTATACAGAAGAGTGGTTATGCCAATGAAGGATAAGATGAAGGATGACGACATTGACAGTGATTACAAGCTAAAAGTATGAAAAATAGCAAAACTACTTAAATACAACAATAGCAACAACAGCAACAATAATAATGATTTAACATAAACAGACAAGGATAACATTGCCAACCAGTCAGCCAGCCAACAACGAGTCATCCAACTCAGCCAACTGAGTCCTTCTTCAGCCCATTTTCTTTAAAATTTAAAACACAAGACACAAAGTTGTGATGAGATGAGAACAGCGAACGACCTATCAAGACATGAGAGACCATCCAAATCGATGGCATCGATTCAAGTGCTTTTAGCTTTTATACTCTTACACTTGTTATTATCCTTAGCCTTGTTCTTTATCCTTAAACTTGCTTCCTCCCTCTCTACATGCCAGCATAGACTTCCTTTTGCTGTTTAGCATAAGAAAAAATTCTGAAATGATGGCCAAGGAATTTCCGTAATTTTTGATACGAATTTTTCAATAACTTGATTCGATCCCTTGCCAGACTTTGACAAGCGTATCCTTACTTACATGAGTGTCTATGTGTATGCTGTGCATTATTGATATAAGAAAATATTGAAAAATATATTTATTCAGTGTGTGTGTGTATTCGTGCATGCAAAAGGACACAAGAAGGATAATAATTTTCGGCGTTTAAAATATGCCCGGTTTTTTCTCTTTTTTCTTGCCTGCCTTATTTGCCAACAATGGCAGCATCAGCAGCAGCAGAAGCTTCAGGAAGCACTCCATAAGGATACCAACTCAAATGCAAAGTAGACGACATCCGCTTTAAGATTGGACGTCGACTTGAACATTGACGTTGTCGTTGTTGTTCGTCGTTTTCTCAGACCCAAAGCCAGACGACTTTTTCATCTTGGCCTCATCGAATTCGTTCGTTTCTACGTTTGTTACATGCCCCCTTGCGACCTCTTTTAACTATTTTTCTTTTCGTTCTTCACGTCATTCTCGTTGAAGTATTAAAAGCAAATAAGTAATAAAAATAATAATGGCGCGCATTTTTACCATTTTTCTGAGGCGCACGCCTCTTAACCCACCCACAAGTCAAAACAGAACAAAAAATAAAAATAAAAAAAAGGATAAGCATCTTAGCGCAATTTCTTGCGTTCTTCGTTATAACAAAAGCTTTTGGTCTTTGAGGGCCCAAAATGATGGACGTAAACGTAAGGCAAGAGTTGCCTGACAGTCAAGACGACAACGACGTCGACGATCACAGCTGCTTTCCTTTATTTGGTCGTGTATTTTTTTTTTCTTCCTACCACTACTATTATTTACTTTGGTTTGGGTCCTTTTTCCTTTTTTTTCAATTCTATGCAAAGGACACAATGGTATAGTATAGTAAAAGCAGGAAATTTGAATGGACGAAAATGCAATGAATGAAATTTGCAAATATTTTTCAAAAATTGAACTTTTTAGGCAAATCGTTGTTGTTATATTCTTTATGGTCCCTTGATCATGATTTGGGCAAAAAATATTCCACAAAAAAAAAAGTAACCAACAGCAAAAGAAAAAAAATGGAATCAAAAGAAAAATAAAGGAAACAAAGGAAATAAGTGAGGAAAATTGATTTGAAGGACTTTAAAGTGCACGATGAGAAGAAAACAATTGTACGAGTAATAGGAAAAAAAAGGTTTCACTTGAAATTTTGTTAATGGCAAGGAAATGAAAAGAAGAAATATGGCAAATGGATAGATAAATGATAAAAGTATTTACAATACAACATAAAAAATATCAGGAAATAGTAGAAGGCAATGAATGAAATTAAAGTCAATTTTCTTGTAAAAGGTCTCAAAATTTAAAGATCAAGAAAACATTTTAAAAAGGATCTCAGAAATGTTTACTTAACTATCATATCATTGTTATCAGTATCCATGTCAATTCTATAAAATTTTTGAAAAAAGTGTTTACCTGCGTGTCTTATTTTAATACCGATGTATAGTTTTAATTCTTCACCATATCTCCATTATAAAGAACTATTCTTTCTCAGTTCCTCATACATGTCCGGCTTTAAATTAAACAAGGTTTAGCCACAGGGCCTTCGTCTTCTGAAACCTCATACATAAGGCACTCCCTGCTTCTGGGTATAATCTCCTCTTCTTAGTATCTTCAGCATGAGTATCTCCAAGCTCTATCCTGTGGCTAAACCTTGTTCAATTTGAAGCGTGACGTTTAAGAACATTGTCAAAGAATTTTTGGAAAACAAGAAGTCTGTCACTTATGAAGAACTGATTGAAAACATACTGAAAAACTACAAATGTCACTAAAAAGTCATTTTTTGCCTTCGCATTTGAGTTTTTATTCCAAAAAATTTAGGTTTCGTTAATAATAAGCAGGAAGAGATGTTCGACAAAGATATTTTTAGAATAAAACAGAGATATCAAGGACGCTGAGAAATATCAGGAAGTAAGAAAGGTATGAATGAAATTAAAGTCAATTTTCTTGTAAAAGACTTTAAATTTAATGATCAAAGCTAAGACCTGGTGACTAGTGAATTCAGAGGCGAAACAGTAAGTGCGCGTTTCCTTAGTAAGTCAGCAGCCCCTTATCGCATTACTGGTGTCTAGTGAACTCACTAGTCGTAGGAAATGCAAGCGGTGGCAATGACTGATAACGCGACTGCACAACGGCAATGCAGGCAGTGCCAATCGACCCCTTCCAATGACATCGCCATGTTAAATGCACCAGTAAAAGGAGATAGTTGGCACTAGTACCAAAGCGACTAGCTATGAACCAGTTTCTTACTGCAGGGTAGGTACACTACACTACTGTGGTTCTAAAAGATTTCAGAAATGTTCTTTTGTACTTCAGACTCAACTATCAAAACATGGCTACAAGTATTCATGCAAAATTTTTCCCTTTTTCTCCATATCAATTCCATCCAGTTCATTTAAAACCTGTGACATACATATTTGATTAACAGATTGAATACTTCTTCACCATATCTCCATTACAATAAAATTCTTTGTTAGTTTAATGCATAATCGCATAGAATTCGATGGTAGTTGTTTAAATTATTAAACACTTTAATATTTGTCTTCCAAAAATATATCATACTTGAATATCGATCCGTAGTGATTAAATTCATTTCCATATCTCTACTTTTGAAACTTACTACATACAATACTATTCTTATTTCGTTCAATTCTAATGGATACAAAATTTTGGTGGCAGATGTTTGAATTCATTTATATATCGAATACGTGTATCCTATCATCCTACAACAAACTTATATATATATTATAGTAGATACAAGTTTGCAGTTACATACATTCATTCATAGTTGCATCAAGCGCTAATTGCTGCGCAAAAGTCGGCTACGAAAAATTGTTCAAAAACTATTTTATTTTCTATAAATTTGACTCGCTTAATTGCATTTTTCGTTTTATGCATAAGCCCACACACAACAACGGCGCATTCAGTTTTGTGTCTTTAACTATAAAAAACTTTTAGCGTTGACCACAAAATTGTCATATTTGCCACAACATCCGTTCAATTACGAAAAGTCACTGCGACAATTTCAATGCAACTCGCGCACATTGTCCATGCGAAATGCAACAAAATGTGGTACTAACAACCAAATGAGAGGCACACACACACAGAAATATAAATGGCAAAATAAAAATATATTGTAATAAAGAGAAGAAATAAAAGAGGACAAACTATTTTAGCAAACGAAAATATTATTAAATTCAATTGGCAAACATTATAAGCATTTACAAGCTTGCTTCGCATGCATAACATAGTCAGAGACACTCACAGTCACATGAGTATATATGCATTTATGCAACATACACTTTTATGTATCTACAACATATTATACAATCATGGCTTCAACTTTGTTCCATCGAAAGAACGAACCAACTAACAAATGTATGAACGTATAAACGGGTGAATAACAGAATGAATGACTGAATGAATGAACATACGACAGCCGGCGACCAAAAATTGCAATGCATTTTTACGCGCAATTTGTTTGGCGGAAATATTGTTGCTTGTTGTTGTGATTGTTGCTGTTACTGTTGTTATTGTTATTACAGTCAATGCCAATAACAAACAACAACAACAACATGTGCAACAAAAAGAATTCAAGTCAATGAGGCAACAAACGAAAAACAGCCAAAAGGCGGTAGTTGTACCACATTTTGCCAACACAATACCATACAACAAAAAGTATTTGTGGCAAATTGCGAATAATATGCATCGCTTACCCTACTCTTCATCAATTCACAAGCATCCCAAACCATTAGGACAACCAACCATATAACTGCCAGCCAACCAAGCAACCAACCAACTACAGCCAATGTACTCGTATGTTGCAATTGAAAACGTTTGGTAAATTGAAAGGATTGAAGGCATTAAAAGTTCTTTTCGCTTGCTCGCTTACTGATTTCTATGCAAACTTTTGCAATATTTCAACTTAAACATACATAGAATAGAAATCTAGTTAAATTTAAGTGATGCATACATAGAAATTGGAATGAATAAAAGACATGTTTCAATTCAAACTGCCGTGACATTCACCGAGTTTTGAAGATTCCTAAAATCAGAGAGCAGATCGTCTGACACAGCAACAGACACGTCTCAAGGTTGGAGGTCATTGATAATCCATTGGAAATCCACAGCAGAACGAGTGCTCCACCGATAAATTAATATTAACATGTAATTTTTATCATTTTTCATTCAAATATAATTGCAATTATAATAAGATTCTCAACAAAAAAAGAGTTTTGATTTGCATGTTTAGGCAAGCAGAGTCTCAAGTTACTAGTCTGAAAACCATTCATAAATATTAGGTTAAGGCAAAAATACGCGCCTTTTTTCTGTTCACTTGACTTTCAAGCGGTTCGCTGCATCTGGTAACTCTTTTTTTGTTTAACAGCTGACGATTCATTTAATCATTGATGACAATTTTATTGAGATTGGTTTGTTCTATAAAAAGTTATTAGAAAGACAAAATGAGTGAAAATTCCAGTAAAATAATTGTCAATCATTGAAAGTTTATTCCCTTTTTCTTCATTTGTCCAAAATCAAATCTAAAGACCCTCGAGTGTATAAATCTTGAAATTGTTTAAGTAAATATAACAAAAAATGTGTATCGTTTAACAACGTCTATTTAAATAGAGACGAAGTTTTTATTTCTTACATCAATAAAACTACATTTGGCCACGACAAACGACATAGTACTGACAAACTTCAGCACAATGAACAATTTCATTCACATGACATTCATAGAGATGAAGGCATAAATTATATAGTAAATACTACTACATGAAGCACACTCACAACTCCTGCATGCTGCTCAAATCCTTTGCATACATAAGACATATTTTCTTTTAAATTCTTTTCTTTAGCAATTGATAAACGTGTGAGAAAGAAAGAAGAATTAAAGAATATTTCTTGGTTCCAAAAGTAAACCGTAGGTGGCATACGACTGACTCTACTGATACCGGAACTTAAAAAAACCAACCCAGACGACAACGACGACAGTGCTTACAATGAAGAAAAGTATGCATAAAATCCAAAAGAAAATAAATCCTACGGACAAAAAATAGAAAAAATTCAGTAAAAAATCTTTTTTAAGCAAAGTGCCAACGAACGAGTATTTGTGATTCAAGCATACGCACACATACTCACATAGATATATGTATATTGTACTAGCATTCAAGCAAATGCTGCCTGTTTCTGCAAGGATAAATGTTGCAATGAATATATTTGCCAAATAAGAAAAAAAAAATATTTGGAAAAAGACTCTAGGAAGTAAGTAAGTTTTCCACATGCAAATCAAGTGAGTATTGTTTTTTTTTCCATTTTTTTCCCCCAACATACGAAATACACATACCATTTTCTTTCATTTGTATATGTGTATGTCCTGTTGTCTGAGAATTTTTTGCATACTTTTAGGCGGTAGCAGGCAGCAGTTGTAGTAACACATCGGCTGCACCAGCCAGTAGTAATACCATAGTACAAGTTTAGTAGATTTGCTTGAAAACTGTTGCCACTTTTGATAAACGGTTTTCTGAGTGAGTCTGATTTTGATTTTGATTTTTTTAGGTTTATTTTTGTATGATTGTGTTTTATGCTCAGATTGAGTTCACTTCTGTTCTGTGCCTTTGTTGTTTGCATACTTTCTGTCTATCTCGGAAGCTATCTTTATGTCTATCTATCTATCTGTCTGTCTGTATGTCTGTCTGTCCTTCGGTTTATCTATCTGTGTTTGTTTGTTTGTCTGTTAACAAAGAGTGTGAGTGTGTTCTTAAATTGCTGACGGAAATGATATGCGAATATATTCATCAAAAGCTCTGACACAACAGACACTAAAAGAATACAAAAGAGATAGTTCCCAAAGAAACTTTAGATGCTAAGCATTCTGATTCTTAATGTACTTTGCCTTTAAATTATCAAAATACCAGTTACAAAACATTGAAGGCGCAGATTTTAGTCTTCATAATTTTCTTCTTAAGTTCATACTTGTTAGATTTAATATCAAAGAACTAAATTGTTTAATGGCACCTACAAATAAGTAGAGAATTCAAATGATCTTAATCAGAAGACTCGATTTTGTTTCAGTTGTTTTCTCATTAATTTGAAGTGAAAATGATTTGAAGTTTCTAGTACTCGTATAATCTCAATTAAAGTAGTCAATGAAATGTTGCGAATCATGAAAATATCAAAGCAATTCACAATTTTATATAGAATATTATTTCGTTGGTATTAAATTTTTGTTGACCCTTCTCAAAACAAAACATCTAATTGCTTTGTTAATTTGTTTTTAAAGACATTCCTTGTCCACTTCATGATCCAGAAAACAATAAAATTGTATAATAAAATATTTGATAATTTCATTAGACACTTTTTTGCTTGGACCAAGGACCAAAGAACAAGACCAAGTTCAACATCAACAACTAAAATGTATTTGTTGTTGCTATTGTCGTCGGCTCTTCAAAACAACTTAAATATTCATGGACTAAAAAACGTAACTGTATTTATCCTTAAGACCATTGGTCCTTTGCAACATTGCCGAAACAAAATTTCAAACCATGAAAATGACAGACAAAATGAATCTTTCTACAAAAAAAAAAAGAGGGTAAAAGTGTAAATTAAATTTTTGTACAAAATGTGTTCAATCAAGTAAAGAATGCACTTGCAACTAAATGTTGCAAACGTCGTTTTATACAATATAGTAGAATCATGTCCTTTTTTTTGTCCATGCGGCGTTTACTTGATTTACCAAATGCTTAATCGACAAGCGATGGTGGTAGGACAAACACACCAACAGACATAGCAGACAAATGCAAAAAAAAAAAACAATAAAGAAGAAAATGAAAGCATATAAAGCTTTGAGCAACAAATTGTGGCAACATAGAGTATAGTATCCTTTTATATTCTATTGCTTCTTTTGCGCGTTTTCATTCAATTCAAACTTCAAGCACAGCGTTCATTCGGGCTCAAGTGAACTGTATGAACGAACATTGATTTAACTACATTAGAGGCATTTGTAACTCGTTTAGAAGGATTTGTATCTATTGCTGTTCCTTTATCCTTAGTTTCATTCTTCGTTTTTTGTTTATGTTGTTGCTATTGCTTTTGCTGTTCCAAGTAAATTTAGTTACCCAGTCTAAGTTTTTTATGGTATATGCTTCTAACCAACTGCCGGCTGTTGGCTTTTAGTTTTCTATATTTTTTTTCTTTCTATATTTTCTATGTATTTTCCCCAGTCAGTTGGGTGGTTGGTTGTTGTCGGTTGTTTTTAGAGGGATAAAATACTACAAAGAAATATGAAGCAGACGCTGCTAAATTAAATTTAATACATTCATGCTGCATTAGTTTTGCAAATCTGTTACCAACAATGTTCAAACATATTACTACTACTACTACTAGTACTCTGCTTATATGCTAAACAAGAAAATTTCTATTTTTAAACTCACTGAATCCCACAGGAAAATATTGTATTCTTTTTTTTCATATGTTTTTCTATATGAAGACCAAAAACTTTTGCACAGTCACATTAAATTTATGAAATTGTGAGTTTCCTGCTTACTTACAACTAGAGAAATTTCCAAGTTTCTTTCTTTATTTTTCTTCATACTTAAAACTCAATCATGCTTGCATTTAATATCCTGTTGTGTATAGTATCTATGCTGTATGCAATCCTCTTTTCTTTATCTAAAAGATATTATATTTATATCCATTTCATTTAAAAAAAAAATACAAAATCTTGCATAGAAATTTGTGCTTCTTTTAAGTGGTGTTTCTTCCTACTTGTGTATTTAACTGGCCATTTGGTTGACTAAACAATCTTTGCCATGCAACAGGGTTATGTCCTTTTAAGCTCAATCTTCTTTTTGGCAAATTCACAACAGCTTGAGGCTGGTAAAGACATTTATATGTACATGAAAACAAAATACCAAACAAAACTTCATGCTGTAATTCGGTAGAGTAAGGTAAGTCAGAATAAATGTTGTCCTGCCATGGTTGCTATTTTGTGTTTTTTATCTACTTTCTATGTGGTTGTTGCACCTCAAAACTTCACTACAGTTGATACCCGAATCAACTTCACTTGGCAAATAGCCATCTGACTAACTGGCTTGGCAATTGAATGTACTACTACTACAGCTTGATCTTGACTCATTGTCCTGTCCTTATGTTTTAACATTAAGTGCTTGACTTGGTTGAGTTGAATACGCCTAGACTCAAGTCATAGACATACTAGTTTAACTTACTTTTGACTGCCATTTAGTTGGTAGTAAACTTTTTTTTGTTTTGAACGGCATTTGCCTGTTGCTTACGAAAGTAAACATTCCAAAGAGTTACACGAATTTTACTTGGTGTTTAAGGATTTTAATGATTATTGCGAATATTTACTTATGATACCTTAAAAAATTTTATATCTGCATATGAATTATTCAAAAAATATTTTAAAATTATTAAAATAAAGGCTGTTGTCCATGAAGCAAGACTTTGTGAGCAAATCGTTTTTAGTATTGTATGACAATCTTTCCTAGTAATTTATTGTATTTTTACAATCTTCACCCGCATGGCATCACTTTTATAATACCTTGATTCCTGTCATTGATAACCTCAATCACTTATCATTGTGAGCGATGATCTTCCTTCCTACCCAACTGTTATTTTCGGTTAATAACATTTCAAAAGTATTTAAAATATACGGCATATTATGGAAATCTTACGATTTCAAAACGAAAACGCAATTTCAAATCGTACGAAGCCATGTTCAAAACAGCTGATTTCGTGAAACAAGTGAAATTGAAACTTCACAAATTTGTACAAAATTGTCAAAAAGTACGAAAAAGAGCTTTTTTTTGGCCGCAACAAATTTTTGTAATGAAAAGGAAGCAAGAATTTTTGAATAAATGAAACGGCGCAGACTTAGAGACCATTCTAATCCTTTGGATCTCACAGATTCCACGTAACAACATTCAATACCGCTGGTGTAAGAATAAACTTATACTACTACTTAAAAGTTCGTGACTTATTATCGATTGAACAAGGAATCATTTTGATATATTCTTCAAGAAATTAAGCCATTGATGAAATGAATCATCTGTGCCACTAGCACTGCAACTGGCTACAGCGCTGAAGATCTTGGCTGAAGAGGATACCAACGTGCCATAGGAATGGATAGTATAATATTCCTTGAAGGAAGTTCTTTTTTAGTTGCAAAAAGTTGAAGTATTGGACGAAAACCAAAGATACCACAACATAGCTTCACGCAACAGAAACATAATGATTGTTTTGTTTGTTTTTCAAAAGAATAAAAATGAATATTTCATTTCAGTCACAAGTAACATACATTCAGTGTCTTAAATAAATAACATAAAATGATCAATTAATAACAACTTTAAATTAAAAATTATAAAAACTCGATCACTCCTTACAAAATTTCGAGCAAGGTCAGCGTTCTGCTCCATGAAACTAATGCACTAAAACTAATTTTGTTTTCCCCTATAATATCATATAATTAATGTTATTTAATTTCATTAAGTAAATTTCCACCTAAAAATCTACATTTCGCATTCAATTTGTTCGCACACAATTTTACTAACTGTTTGGCCTGAAATGGCTTACCGAAATGTCTACGATTTCATCGTAAAAACTGCATTTCTTCACAGGGCAAACTAAAACGAAAACGAAATCAACTCATTCAACAAATTTTAGGCATGTTATAGAAATCATTTTCGTATGAAATTGGAAGCGAAAATGATTTCTATCACATGCCTAAAATTTGTTGAATGAGTTGTAACACGATAATATTACTAAAATCGTATAGTACCTATCAATAACATGTGATTTTTCAATTATTATTAAATAACTTTCATTTTACTTTATAAGTCTATGTGTCTTTAATTTACTTAAGTGTCTCAAAACTTCGCCTTCGACATAACAAAGAAAAACATTGAATCCTTTTATTTTTTGTGTGCAAATTTATTTTGATTTTTATAGGATTTCATTCTATTATTTTGCTTCTTAAAGTATGCCATATTAAATTTACTAACACCAACAAACAAACGAATCTCTTCGCTTCTCATACGAATCTTCACAGAAAACTGACAGAAACTTTTTTAATGTAATTGAATTAAATAGCGACAAAGCGAAGTGAATTAAATAAGTTTTGCGCCGCACGAAATTTCTTTTTTTCTTCCCACTTTTTCCTTTACTTCAGTGTAGACCTTCATTTTCTTTTCTTTTTTTGTTTAGTTTGGTTTGGTGTGTGTTTGCCAAGTTTTAGTACAATGTCAACGAGAACATTTAAACATTTTGCCACGCCATGGATTTTGCATAAAGATCAAGTCGGTCGGTCGGTCTCTATGTAGCAACTCAATTCTGTCTTATGCCTTAACATATACCACACAAAATTCAGGCACTGCCTGGCATTGTTGGCTTTTGATGTGGTTCTCGCACTCGCACACAGCACAAATGCAATGAGCCAAAAGTTGTTTAATGTATGCACTGCAGAAGTGAAGAAGTGCACACTCATTCCTTTTCTTTAGATTTACGAGAAAGAAAGATGGAAAAAAAGAACCATCCAGCCAACCTAGACGACAAGTAACGTCCAGAACCAGTCAAGCCAAGTCAAGCTAACTTTGAAAGTAACTTTTTCAAATTGAGAGTGCAACTTTTTTTCATTTTATTCTTTTCACTTTTCTTCATAACACTGGGCTGGCATTGCATACTTTTAGGTAGCTTTTAGCATGGCACAGCACTAATTTGAGTTTTTAAGTCGTTGGTCTTTGTAATAGTGAGACTCACTTGAATTGAGTGATTTATTTGGCGGAAAAGATGTGACTTTGTACTACTTAGTAGACTTGAATCAAAATAAAAAGGGAAAACTTCTTTTGACAGCACAAATTAGCATTTTCGTCTTTTTTTTTTTTTACTGTTTTTCTGCCGTTGACATTTCAAATGAAAATTTGCCATGAATTTTTAATGGAAATTTTTCTAGACTTAAAATGAAAATTAATTGAAAAACTAAAATTCATTATGACATTTGTGACAAAATGGCGGTTAACCTCATTTTGTGGAATTATGCATAGTACATTGTAATTAGCTTTAGCTAATCAAATTTTATGTCATCAAATTGAATCATTTAACGCGTCCTTAACCTCAACTTTGCTTTACTTTGACACGGCACAAAACTCTTGATGTCATAATACTACTACACAAGTATAGTAAACCTCTTTGGGTTTGCCACAAAAGGAGTTGAAATCAAAAAGAAAATGAAAATATTTCAAATAATTCCACTTTGAAATTTCACATGCCACATATAACAAATCAAGCGTAAACGACGGTTTGTACCTACAATGAGTGTATGAGTAGGTATAAGTATCTATGTCTGTGAATCTGAGTGTGTGTGTGTGTGTATAAGTGTAGTTGCAATTTCCGTTTCCGTCGGCATGATGATGATGATGACTTGAACGGTTCGTGTGGCTTGGTGTGGCATGCGGTTACCGCCCAGCACCAACAGCACCAAGGAGCAGCAGCAGTAGCAGCAAGTGTTGCCAAACACGAAATTCCCATTCAAGTGAAATATATTCGCAAATGAAATGAAAAATTCAACATGCAAGACATACATAGAAGGAGAATCTGGAGAGAGTGTAAGGTGGTAGGCAGGCAGCCAAGCAATAACTGTGTGGCAGCACGACACGATAAAATGCAACAGGCCGACAACGCTCGTTCGCCTTATTTTGTGCTTACTTTTCCATTGCCTTTCCTTTGCCTTGCAGCAAACAAGGCCAAAAGCAGCAGCAAGACTTGGCAACTTGGCAGCAATCGCATGTTGCATGCCACTTTGCGGAGCACAGACGTGACGCTATTAGTGCTTAGTGCTTTGCTTGGCACTTGACTCGACACGAGTGTAGACTCGACTCAACTCAACTCGACTATACTTAGCCCGCCTTGGTTTGGTTTTGGCTCAATACTCATAGCCCTATAACCAGTAGAAAGAATGTTGAACACAAGACATAGCACGTTTTTCGTTTTCATTTTATTTTAGCCTCAGTTTTTTTTATGTTTTAGTTGTTGTTTTGTGGTTTTTCTTGTGATTATTTTTTTGGCACAAACAATATTTTTATTGTTTTTTAATGCTGCTTAATTTGGCTTTTATTTTGTCGTCCTTTATCGTCATGCTGTCGACGTTTTCGATGTTGTTGGCAAAGTTTCAAGTGCCGCGTGTCAAAAAAGGGCGGCATGTAACACTTTAACAAGCCAAACTGCTGCTTCTACTACTACTTGTTCTTATTCTATTCTATGTATTATAGTATAGTATATGAGAGAGAATGAGGCAATTAGGGATGACTTCACGCTTTACCATTTAAATTGATTGTTGGCCACAATATTAAAGGTAAAGACCTGCCTCGTAACCATATCCATAGCCATAACCATAACAATGGTGGCATGGCCAATGAAGCTTGCATTCATTTAAAAAGTAATTTGTCTGCTGCGATGTGTGTAGCCAAAAAATAAAATCCACACGTATTTATTTAAATTCACACATATCCACATCCATATACAATTACCATGTAGAATATACACATGCAAATGCATGTTAAAATTATAAACCTGTTGGTTGAATGCTTGGTTGGGTTGGCTCCCGCAGGATACAAACATATATATATGTATGTAGCTTACAATATCAGAAATGTTTGTACAAGAACAAACAAATGCAACATAACCCAACACTATTTTACATTATACAAGAATGGAATGAAACAGGCACAGGCACAGCCACATGGAGTGGTGACAGACAAATAGACAGACAGCGCCGCTGTGATTACTCACACTATCTAACTTAACTCCCATATGTACATATATAAGTACAAAAAGATATATAAAGCGTGCAATGTGCCTTGCTTTCAGCCATGTTCACTAATGGTTCAACAAGCCACAAGCATAAACGTGGCGGCAATAACATTTTCCCATTCTACCTTTTATGGAGTCCATTTTACCTTACCATACCTCATCAGTTGTGTTGCATGTGGTAAAAGCTAGTACATACTATGTATATGCAAAAAAGGAGCAACGCATATAATAAACTGCTCGCGCGCGCCAACAAGTATGCAACACCAAGTTGGTGGCCCTTCCTTGCCCTTTGGAGTCAAGTCAATACGAGTTGGGTCTTTGCTTGACTTTGGGGACATGTTAACATGGTATTCATGCCAAAAAATTATTATACGTGCTCAGTATGTGAATCCATGAATCCATGAAAGTGGTTTCACACACATGCATATGCTAAGGGAACAAAAAACTGTTGCATACTTTTTGGTAGGATACCAACAGTAGCAGTCGCATGATGAGTGGTGTGCATTGTACAACTATAAGCCATAATTTTAAAATACTTTTCAATCTTATACCAAGTTCTTGTTTTTCATTGCACATACACATGTACTACAACAACAGAAATTTTCGTATGTAATTTGTCAACGCCTAAAAGGCGCCTCTTTCAATTTGTAATTTTTTCTTTTATATACATACATTTTATTTTTTGCAAAACCAATTTGTTGCCAGTATGTATGGGGTAGCGAGAGACATTTAAAGCAGAAATAATGTATGGTATATCATATATAAAAAACAGAATCTGGAACATAACATAAAAATCTCTTTAAAAATTGTGTTTTACAAATCGTTTTTCGCGAATTTTAATAAAAATGAATTATTTTGTTGTGGCGTGATTTTTCTTTTTTTATTATATTCAATAGGTTTTTGTCATTCCTATTTATTTATTTTTTGAGCCATGCAGATTGCCATATTGCTTTAATTGCTACATAAATTTGAGTTGCCAAACTATTGTATGAATAAAAGAAGAGAAAAAATTTAAAAACCAATTAAAAATTACTTAAAAAAAATTGTTCATTTTGTTTTTGTATCCAACAAAATATAAAAGCGAAACCAATTACAGGTTTTAGCATACAATAACAAATTGCCATATCAACCTACATAGTATATCAGGACATTAAATATGACCAACCAAGTACTTACACTATGGTGCATACATGCAAGTGTTAACACTTCAAGTTAAACATGCATTGTGATTTAGTTAATAGCTCCATGATGCATTCAAGACATAACATGACATTTTCACACTTTAACTACACTAGGGTATACTTGTATTACCCATTTTGTTTCTTAATTTTTGTGAACGCCACTTGGTAGAGAACATGCAATACGCTTCAAAGTTTTGTCGTGCATATTAACAACTAAATGAGCAAATTAAAATCAAATGCATTTAGTGTTAAGAAAACGCACAAATTTTTGCCATTCGTGACTACCAAAATTTAAAGAAATTCAAGAAATTAAAACAGTTAAATTTAACTTTTCTTATAGTTCAAAAAGTATATCCTGTCAGGTTTTTGTTATGTCTAAATATAATAAATTTTAATTCCTCATAAAAATAAAAGGCGACATTTGAAATTATAATTTTAAGAATTAAGAAATCGCACATGATTGTATGCTATAATTCTTAAACATTTTGACATTATTAAAAGCCAATTTTGCCCAAAAGGTTAATTTTATGAACTTCTTGCTTAATCAAGTTGCTTATCGAGTCTTCACATTTATTTATGGACATTGCTCAGGCCATTTATAGTTCAAGAGTTATTTTATAGTTATTTTTCTTATAAAATTATAATAATGATTTTAAAAAAATTGAATGAGAATTTGAATTCCCATAACTAGTGCATCATAGGTAGATAGATAGATTCGTTCTTTATTTAAGTTTAAATTTATTTATAGCACACAATTAGTAATTTATGAAATTTTTAAAGAACGTATGCTTCATGCTTCAGTAAAATTGCTTCAAACAAAAGAAAAACACACTCCTACTGTTGAATATCATGTGGTATACCACTGGAGCAAGTGTCACACAACTGATTTATAACACCAGTTTTGAGGTAGACACTTTTTTGTACAACTTCATCCACAAGGTCTGCTATAATTCCGGGGACTGCACTATGTGCATAAATTTTCTTGGAATTTAACTAGTAGGATCTTAATTTTTCAGCAATTTTCCTCTAGATTACTGCACTATGTGCATTTGATTCCTGGTATATTGCAAATTGCTAATATTAGAGAAAGGAGCCAAGGCACGTTGTGCTTCCTTCAAATTTTTTTTAAATTCTAGTTCACCTGCACTACGACGCAATATAAAGCAATATTGGCAAAGACGCCTGCGCTGCCGAGGTACCGCTGCTTTTCAAGCGCTGCTGCAGATTAGTGCATGTTAACTTATACTGCGTCCTCGCAGCAGGTTTAAATGGTCCTTGGCCAACTGTTATTGGGTGATTCTGTTGCTGATGTATTGTGTTTTTATTGTTGTTAATTCAAGTAGCCACTGAGGCCCATAAGAAATTGATCAGTAATAAAATACAAGGACTAACGAGCTTAAAAAGAGCATAGACATTGGAGGAAACATCTAACATAAAAAAGGAGAATTGTCATATTAAAAGAAAATTCACATCGAAAAGCACAATAAGACACAAGAATTGTTTACTGTAAATTAATGATTTGATAGATCAACATCATTCTCACTCTTGTTTTGACCCAGATCTATTTTAAACAATAAGACTTAAATATTCAAATGAAGTCATTAACATAAGGTTCATACTTCAAACTTCAGCTAGTGCTCTGAAAATTATATTAAACTAAACGCAGAACAGAAATACTTTTAAAGAATCAGTGGAATCAATTATTAATGTAGGGTGAGTGTTTGGTTCTTACAAACGGAACAAACAAAGTGAACGAAGGATCTAACAAGAGGACGATGATAAGCAACGAGACGATGATGACAATACAATACAAAGACAATACAATAAAAACTCACATTAATATTGACATAATTATCTAATATATTTAAGAAAGGCGACTTGATTGATTTTAAAATACATATGTCTCTAAGTTTTATATGCACCGATTTCTCGACAACAGGATGTGCTATTCAAACCAATCTTTACAGAAACACTCACGAGACTATGCTAGGAGACTCCCTTAAAATTTCATCAAAATCGGTTCTGCAGTTTCGAAATCCATAAGGAACATAGCCACATTCATACATGCATATATACATCCAATTTTATAGACATCTTTGTCTATTTCAAAGCTTACTTTTGTGTTCAAGGTTTCCAATATCAAATATTCAAAAATTCAGTTTATTCTAATTGGATTTATGAAGTAAAGCATTCATTCATTGCCTTTACATACAATATTTCAAAAAATTTAACCTTTTTTTTAATTTCTGCATTCTTAAATAAATACCTACAAGATCAAAAGTCGTTAATTGAATATTTTAATTAAGATTTTTATAAGTACATATACTAAATTATGATACAAACTCTCAAACTATCATAAATTTGCCTGTTGAGCACTTTTCTTAGTCTTACATCATTATTCTATTCATTTCCCAATCAATTTTGTAATATGAGACATTAATTAAGATTTTCTATAAGTATTATTTTTGCCCTTTACCTTTAAAACAACAAAGATGCTTTTGCCATATTATATTGTATACTATTATTAGTAGCAACAACAACAAAATAATATTATAAACATACTTCTAACTGGTTTTATAATACTATGCAACATAATATCATTGTTGGGTTGATTAATGATTTGCAAAATATTATGTTAACACAATAACTAACTAGAGACAACGAACAACGAATGCCTCAAACAACCATAGACGAAAAATGGAAAATTAAATACAATGAAACCTTTTCATTACACAGCCAGACTTACTATCTCACATTCCTCTATTTCGCTATTTTTCTTTGTTAATTACAAGAAGAACAATAACAAATCATGATACAAAATAATGATAATGATAAGTTTCATATTGAAGACTTCTTCGTAATAAGAGTATGAGTAATAAGGATTTTATGAAATCTTATACGTTATTATTATTTTGTCAAAGGTGCCACAATAGACAAGAATGAAATGAAATGAAACCATCCAACAAACTAGAGAAACATCATTCATTCATTGTATATAAGTAGTTGTAGTAGTATGCGTAACGAGATATTTTAAGTCACTATTATTATGCTAATTAATTGACAACAAAAATATTGAAATAACAATAGAAATGAATAAGAGATGAAGAAGAAGAAGAAGAAACCTTATTCATAAAAGATATTTAAATTCTATAACACAATTTGACACCGACACAATAGGCTGATGATGATGATGATAGACAAAAGAACATCAAAACAACAAACTGACAATTGAATGAAACCCAATACAAAATAAGGAATTTAAGTGGAAATGTGCATCTATCTCCATTTTGTTGTTTAGCATCTATTAAATTTTTGGAAAATACATAATCCGCTTCGAATAGCAAATGTAAATTTAAGTCTTACTCATGCAACATTTTAGTAATTATTTGTATGTATTTTTTGTAAAACTCATAAGTACATGAAAATTATTGTTGTTGAGTGCTTAATGCTCTTTCAACTTGTTGTTGATAATGATGTTAGGTATTATGGTATTAATGAATGCAGTATTTAGTAGTAGTATACTTTAGTATGTTTTTTATACACTCAGAGAAAATACAACTAATGGTTATTTAAGAACTATGATAATGACAATTACGTAAAGCTCAATTTAAAAAATGAAAATAAAAACAGGAACCGGTTGTTACTAAAGACACTAAAAGTTATGAGAGCATACTATACATATAATGCTAAACGGATTTCCGAATTTATGGTTCATTTATAACAAAAATAGAAAGGTGAAATAGAATATATAACCAAGGGAAAGTACAATATAAAAAACACGTTTGCATAGCAATTAACAACAGTTGTTTCAAGTATTACAGACAAATATGCCATCAATAT
The DNA here is from genome assembly GCA_037043315.1 of Amiota communis. Classification (NCBI taxonomy): domain Eukaryota; kingdom Metazoa; phylum Arthropoda; class Insecta; order Diptera; family Drosophilidae; genus Amiota; species Amiota communis. The sequence goes on from JBAMAV010000965.1 coordinate 3,468,932, forward strand.
CTCTATGAAAAGCATAAAAAAATGAGAATCTAAACTAAGCTTTAGCACTTTATGTTAATTGATTCTTATACTCTTGTATTCAACATGTTTTTGTTTTCATTTGTATATCATTGCAGGGTGCTTCCTCTAGTCTTGTTGTGAAATTTGCCGACACCGAGAAGGAGCGACAAATTCGTCGTATGCAACAAATGGCTGGCCATATGAATTTATTGAATCCATTTGTCTTTAATCAATTTGGTCCATATGGAGCTTATGCGCAGGTTAGTTGCAATATAATACAATAAAATTTATAGGTTTCATACTATTAATTGTATTATATTTGAATTAATTAACAGCAACAACAACAAGCAGCTTTAATGGCTGCTGCTGCCACTGCGCCTGGTTCTTTTATGAATCCTATGGCTGCACTGGCAACGCAAATACCTCACGGCCTAAATGGTACCGGTCAACCGCCATCGTTGCCCTCACCAACTATGCCCAATTTCAATATGGGCGCACAAACACCAAATGGCCAACCGGGGGTAGCTGCTGCCGCAGCAGCTGCAGCAGCTGATGGTGTCTTTACAAATGGCATTCCACAAACACCTTTTCCAGGACGTAAGACAATTATTGCTCTTAATCTTATCAAAATATCATTCATTTTTTTTTTGTGTTTAGATCCTTTACATCTTACAATTCCACCGCAAGGTTTGCCAAATGGTGAAGCAGCAGCACTGCAACATGCCTTCACTGGAATGCCCCCATTTCCAGGAGTTGGTAAGTTTAAAAAATTCAATTTCACACAATTGCACAATTTTTTTATATACAATAAGTAGAGATATATTTCTTTATTATTATGTATTACGTATCAATGATTCTACCAATCAATATGCATTCTATAGATTTATAATAGTTTATGATTGAAAATGATTTAGTAAACCATAGAAAAGAAAAATGAAAAGAATCAAAACAAAAAAAAAATGAAATTTAGTGCAAGCAAATAAAATTATAAAATCATAATTTCTTATTCATTTATAATTTCGATCCTTATTACAAAATCACAATTCATCCGATATAAAACAATTTAATGAAAATTATCATAATTTTCAATATTATCAAGTATCATCATCATTGTCATAATTCATTTTCATCATCAATTTCGTTACAATATGTGTTCATTATTTAATTATAATTGTTGTGTCATGCCATAAATATTTATTATTATTATGTTTAATTAAAAAATTAAGTAAAATAAATAAAGAATAGTATATTCAATATGAAAATGCAAAGAAACCTTAAAAAAAAAGAAACTTTCAAAATTTTCAATTGGTTCTTCCTTTTTCCAATCAAAATTATAGTCTACTTTCCAGTGCATTGATGGTTTCTCAAGCAACTTTCAACAATTCTCGTTTTAATTGTGTTAAAAAAAAAATAAATTAATAAAAAAAAACAATGCATTTTTTAAACAGGAGAAAATTGTAGTTAAATGTTAATTGTTTTAAATATCATTAAAATTATAAAATACTTATGAATAAAAAACCAAATTATACATCATTTCAGTGTTTTGTGTGTGCGTGCTGCGTGTATTTGTGTGTGTATTTTTATTGCTGTTATTCCTTTTTTGTTAAATGGAATTTTAAGTTCACAAAAAGTGATTATGATGAAACTACATTAACTATTTTACAAAAAAAAAAAAAAAAAATAAAAGAAATGAGATTTTTTTATTTTTTTCTCATATGCTCGCGCTGATGTCTTTAAATTTTATTGTAAAATATTATAACAAACAAACAAATTTTTAAAATTAGCTTTATTTTCTTATTTTCCTCACCACACAATCAACCATAATCCTATCCTACTTCATTTCATAATTCCAACTCATTCAAAGAAAAGAAAAGTCTAAATGAAGCATTGATCCAATTGATTGATCTAATCATAAGTATGATAACGCAGCATATCGCAATAATACACACTCAACTCAAAACAAAAAAAGTGTCAAATGAAAATATAATTATGCTCACCACTAAATGTATTATTATTCTAAATGTTCAACGATTCTTTGCTCTTATGGTACTGGATAATTAATATCTTTACGTTTTTCATATTTTTAATACTATTTTGTTTTTAGTTTAAAAATCAGAAAATACAAATGATTTTGGGTTGGGGAAAATGAAATGTCGTATTTCTGATCGGAATTTGACGCTTTATTTAACATACTTAGAATTATCCGATTTAAGTCAAATATGCGCCGTTTTGTTCGCAAACTTGTTGCCATTCAGAAGGCAGCCTCCTCCTTATAAAACCTCCCCTCCTTATTTGCAAAAAACTCAGACAGCCAGTTTACGCAAGCCTCTTTTGAGGCCAACTTAGTATCACCAAGAGCGTTTTGCATGGACCGGAAGAGATGGTAATCACTTGGTGCCAGGTCCGGACTATACGGTGGGTGCGATAGGACATCCCATCCGAGCTCCCGTTGCTTCTAGCGGGTCATCAATGATGTGTGAGGCCGAGCGTTGTCCTGGTGGAACACAACACCATTCCTATTGACTAATTCTGGCCGAATTCTGGAATTGAGGGTCTGGCCATAGTGGATGATTCCCTTCCAATCCCACCAAACGCACAGCAAAACCTTCCTGGCCGTCAATTCGGGACTGGCGATGGTTTGGGCCGGCTCGCCGCGCCTCGAGCACGATCTTTTTTGCTTGGCGTTGTCGTACGTGATCCACTTTACATCACCAGTCACCATCCGCTTCAAAAATGGGTTGAGTTCGTTCCGTTTCAGCAGTGCATCGCACGCGTTGATTCGGTCCAAGAGATTTTTTTGCGTCAACTCGTGTGGCACCCAAACATGGATCCAATCTTCTGCAAATGGTTCCAAACGGTTTTATGGTCTACACCCAATCGAGCGAATGCTCACTTGCCGGTCTACTTGGATGATTTCGACGATTTTATCGGTTTCTACGACGATTGGCCTACCAGTACGGGGTACATCTTCGACATCCACTACAGCAGAACGAAATCGATCGAACCAACGCTGTGCTGTGCGAATCGTTACAGTATCGGGCCCATAAACTTCACAAATTTTTGCGGCCGCCTTCGTTGCATTTTTACCTCTCAGGTAGTAAAAACGTAAAATATGACTAATTTCTTGCTTGGTGGACTCCATCTTTGACGCGCTATAACTTGAGACTGAAACGTACGATCACAACACTGTCAAAGAGACACTTGTAGTACAGATTGTCGTCTTCATATACCCGCTGCGATAAGTACAACACAAGATATGTTTAAGTCGTCATCTATTGACAAAATACGACATTACTTTTTCCCCAACCCAATATTAGAATCTCCTCTAAAAAAGATTTTCGACGAAGATATGCACCAATAATTTATAGTCTTTTAATTCCCTGATATAGGCATGGGTATAAAGGTCAATGTCTACTGGAGAATAAAATCATTGGCTCTTTGAACAAGAGATTAGATTGAAAATTTTCGAGAGGTCTATGTGATTGGATATCAGCCGAATGATGATAGTCCAACGTAGTAAGCGCTCTGATTGAAGTGCTAAAGTGCAGTTGACTGAGCGGAAGTGCCCTTACTAAGCATTGATTAGCTTTGATTTCACCTTACAATAAAGATTAGTGAAGTGAATGCATATCCCTCTGCAGTTTTTTTAAGCCGAGCATATCGAAATCTGTATTCACTTTTTCAACTTTCTTTAAGCGCACCAAGAGATCACCCTCATTTAAACTTACTCTTTCATCAATTGTAATGAGCTCAGCGAAAGCTAGCGAGTTCCTTTTGAATAGATAGCAATGGAATGCCACGCGAAATAGAAGCTTCTTGCGCCATTGCAATCGAAACCGAAACAAAATGAAAATTCTAACTGCTCTAACGATCAAACAAAGCAAAATCAAGTACAATATCACATCAAGGTCTAGTTTAATAGCAAGTCACATTTATAAACTTGATAAAAAAAAAGCCGATTCATTATAAATGGCAATCACAATGGATAGAGTTTCCTTTTGTTTCCTTTTCTAAAGACTGTAAAATTACATTACCTTAAAAAATAATTAGTTTTTAATTAATAAGAGTTTATTTCGAAAGCTTCAATTATAATACTAATCTTCTTCTGAGTCAAATCAATACTTCGAGTATAAGTTCATTTTTCTTCTAGAATAAACTTAAGAAAGGTGAAGTTTCGTAGCAAAATACATAGTGAGAAGAAATGTTTTTGTATTATAGTACAATAGTATAAAGCAACGAGTAATGAATCGATACCATTCTTAGAAACTTATTGTATTGTTTCTTCGGTATCAATATCGAAGTTAATATTTTGTTTTAATGTATTTAGTCAGTTAGTTCATTTTTCTTTATAATTTCTATATTATTATTATTATTATTTAAAATATATAATAATTCTTAACTTTGTTTTATATAAATAATAATAATATATATTCAACTTAACTAAATATTTATGTATTGTATATTCAAAAATTGTGTTGTGTTGTCTCTATCAATGTTTCGATTTTGTGTAAAAACCAAAAACAAAAAAAAATTATTTATATAATGCAGCCTTTCCCGCCGTCTATGGACAATTTCCACAAGCTTTACCACCTCCCCTAGCGGCGGTTGCACCCACTCAACGTGAAGGTAAGCATTTATCTTTCTCTCTTTCTCTACTACTATCTCTCAATTTCTATCTTGATTGTATTTGTATAATGATGTATGTATGTATTTTATTATGTAACTGTAATTGTATATTTGTATTGTATTTTTATATCATTCACATACATATGTTATACAAGTATATCAATTTTATTATTTTTTATTATTTATTTTTTATTTTATTAATGTTGTTTTTTGTGATATTTTTACCATCATCATCGAAGTTACTAAGTATTTTGTACATCATTCAATGTATTATAAAAATATCATTGTTAAATGTCTTCGTGTGTGTCTATGTGTGTCTTTCTTACTACAATTTTTTATTCCATACATTTAATTCTTTTTTTTATTGTCAGCAAATCAATTCAGTCAAAATTTCGTCATGGGAAACATAAATGAAATAAAATGAAGACAATACAAAACAATAAAAACAAAATTAAATTTTGTTACAAATAAAATTAAATTAAAAACAAAAATCTCCTAACCTAATCTGTTTTATCAAATCACTTCACATGTGTTTTTATTTGTTTATTATTGTCCCCTATAATTAGAACAAATAATGTGATTTCATAGAGAAATGTGATTATTGATCTAGTGAAACTACCAATCCACCAAATTCATGAAGAACTTCGAAGGTTTTAGTCTAATTACTTTCAGTGTAGAGTCCATACGTCACAAACTTTAGACTAAAATGATAATTACTATATACCTCATTGAGTACATTGGTTTAAAAAGAAAGATAATTCTGAAAAACCAAAAAGAAACTGCCGAATGATCGAAAAAATTATATTAACCAGGTGAGCGAGTGAGACGGCAGAACATGACAAAGTTTACTATGAAAAAAATCAGAATAAAAACCAAGCAACCTGCATATAAAAACAACTAACAACTCTGTTTCTGACTACCGCTTAAAACATGATCATGAAGAGAATTTGGTCATGTATTAAGCGGTTGTCATGTGCAGTGTAATAAAATAAAAAACCAGGACAACATGCATTTACTCAATTATAGTCGCAAAAGAAGAAGCTGAGAAAGAAGAAAGTAATAATACTATGGGCATATATAGCAAAAAGTGGCCACAGGCGAATTTTAACGAATGTTACAATCCAACCTATCAGTATCCAATAAATGTTTAGGAAGGTGAGGCAGAGCAACGGTGCTTAGGCATCTAGTAAAAATGCCATCATTTGAATTTATTTATTCTTAATACGTGTATCACCTAGGAGAAATGTGATGATATGTTTTTCTAGCTTAAATTCAACAAAGAAGTAAAATACAATATGAATTACTCCAGAATATAAAAGGAAGAGTTATTCCGCATCTCAACCAAACACCAACAAAGTCGTTTCTAGAAGATTGGGCTGGGTTACATAAACAAAATTGTTAGGTTTGTTCTCTAGGATGCCTTCCTTTTTTAACAGAAAGGCGTAAATCGCTTTTAATGTCTGCACGCATTTTATGCTTCATCGTAAAAATTGTACAATTTTAATGTTCTTCTTATGCATGAATGAATGAGTGAATAAAAGAATACATATACCATGTCATGCCATGTATGTATTCTGTCCGTGTGTGTTTGAGTGTGTGTGTGTGTGTGAATGAGTGAATATATTTCTAGAGTATATGATATTTTCTCATGGGTTTTTAATAGCTTCGTGAGCCATTTAGAAATCATAAAAATGCATTTTGAAAATACAATTTCATCATTTTTTTAACAGAGAATATAAAGAAAAATGGGAGATGAGAAACATAAATCGTTTAATCTTGTTAGGAATCATATTTATAGGTATTTATATTATTTATGTATTGGAATATGGGTACCTAGAAGAAGGAGTGTATGTATCTACAATATCTTTCTTCAATCAATGTGTCCATAAATTTTGAAATTTACTTTTTGGTAGTTCAAGGTTTCTTTAAAGACAATAAATGGAAATTTAGTAAGACAATAAGGATCTTTTATTCACTCCCTTGTTCTAATCTTAAGCTTCATAAAGGAATATTAAAGATAAATCTCTTCAGATGATAACTTGATTCCTTAAGTACGCTAGGTAAGGTTATGCAGGCCGCCCGATTACTCGCCCAGAAGCCTGATAAAAACGTGGAAGGGATAGGGGATCAAGACTCATTTTCACTTCCAGGCACATGAGAGTATATCCTGTAAGGGTCTGTAAATATCTGCAACTGCTTGAGACAAAGGCAGTGCCTAGTCTTTCCTTGCACACATGTGCACCATCTCATTTCCTTCGATATCAGAGTGTACCGAGAGAATGAGTGTGATATAATGTTACCGAACCTGGTTACATATGACTTTGCTCTTGAAGCTGTAGGCCGACAGAGTAAATAAGTTTTAAGATGCCATAATTGGTAATTGATATTATCTAATACTAATCTAGCGGGACCTTACTTCACTTGTATATGTGATTTTACAAATCTATCATCAATCTATTTAATTTTCTTATCATTTCAAATCATTTTCTAATTCTTATTTGTCAAGACTTATGTATTGTTGTTTGTTGCATTCAATATTTGTTGTTGTTGCAAAATGATGATGCATGCCACATATCAATATCATTCTTGATAATCACATTCAAGAAATAAAATATTTATACAATTATATTGTTTATGATTATGAATAGTAAGTGAAATCAAGTCACTTAATTATAAAAAAAAAAAAAATATACATAAAATATGTGAAACATTCATTATAATATATTTAAAGAACTTAGTTTAGGTCTTAAAAACTTCTAGAAGCAAACTAAGTTAATTTTAGAATGCATCTTATAATCAATCAAATTATCAATCATATAGAATCATATTTCTTCAGTTTTTTTGTTTGAATTTCTCTACATTTTTCAACTCAACTTGGTTTAGTCTTTTCCACACATATGTCATAAAACAATCACAACATAATCCCATTCACATACTAGACATTTAAAATAGCATTAATAAATACATTCATATTTACATTACATAAAAAATGCTCATTGAAAAATTCATTTGAATTTTTAATTTTGATTCATCATCGATTATTTCTTCCATTTCTTTTCTTATAATGTCTTCTTTTAAGATTTTCTGATGTTCCCAGGATGTTCGATTTCTGGTCCTGAGGGATGTAATCTCTTTATATATCATTTGCCGCAAGAATTCGGCGATGCAGAACTAATGCAGATGTTCCTGCCATTTGGCAATGTGATCAGCTCCAAGGTCTTCATTGATCGTGCAACAAATCAAAGCAAATGTTTTGGTAAATCATTTGAAATTCTTATTATTCATATAATAACAAGACAATTTTTCACAGGTTTTGTTTCATTCGATAATCCCGCCAGCGCTCAAGCGGCCATTCAGGCTATGAATGGCTTCCAGATTGGCATGAAAAGACTGAAAGTTCAATTGAAGAGGCCAAAGGATGCCAGTCGACCCTATTAACAATCGGAGTTCCTTAAGCGTAACGTTCATTTAACAAATACAGCAGCAACAACAACAACAACAACACAAACAAATAACATAAATCACCATCATTATAATAAATTACATACTTATTATAATTATAACAATAATAATTTAAATAATAATAATAACGATAATAATTTAACTTTCGCCCAAAGACATTATCATCTTTCACACAATCATGACCAAAATAATCATCAAAATCAAAATCTAAACCAAAACTTAAACCAAAATCTAAACCAAAACCAAAACCAAAACAATAATATCAATTATGCAATTAGTTGCAACCAAAATAGCAACAACAGCAACATTAGCAACAACAACTACAACCACCACCAACACATTTACCAAAGAGTCAACACCCTCAACAACAGCAGCAGCAACGACAACAACACGGTCAATAGCAATATTAATCCTGATGTTGCTATCACTACCAATTCCAACAACACCAACAACTTCAACGATAACAACACAGGACACAACAGACGCTACAAATTTGCATTGAGAAATCGATATACAAAACTTGAAATTGTTGAGAGATTATTTACGTGGCAACAACAACATCACATGCATGTTGATTAATAACAACAAGCGTGTATTACAACAACAACAACATTATGAAATAATTTCAAAATTCAAGGTAAATAAAAATGAATTTTTATTTGTATGCGAGAGTCAATTTAAAAAGATGAATCAATTACATTTATACTCTCAGATGGTGTTGGGGAAACAAACAATTTACTAACTAATCATAGTCGTGATGACTTCTTATTGCCATTGAAGTCAAGTTGACTTGCTACTGATCATGTCAATGTCTATTTTGCAAATAGGATAACTGGCTTTTATTATCGAACACGCTACTTGTACTTAAAGCTAACATGTAACTGAAAACAGAACAGCACAACGATATAGTAAAATCTCCCGAGGGCGGACACCTATGGCTCTAATGAAATTCTCCGGGCGCAGGAGATGTCCGCCCACCGGATTGTATTTTGTTCTCATAAATACTTAGAAATGACTAAGCTTGATTATAGTCCTACATCCTACATTTATAAACTTTACTGTTAGAAAAGAGGATCACTGATGTGTTAGTTATTTAAAAAACTTTGCATCGTATGCAAGCCGCTCGCGAGTTCACACAGAAGCAGATAAAGCGTGAAAGGGTAAGGGGATTATGGGGGGTTAGGGGTAATCCACAACAGTCAAATGTTGGTCCCAGAGATTACCCTCTTTCTGTAAAACCAACCTGAGGAGTCGACGAAAATATATTTTGTCAAACTACCTAACTCTTCGAAGTTCATCTACTAAGAAGAGAAGGCAATCACAGAGGAGGTGTTGTTTGCTCTCCGGTTCCTCCTCATCTTCACTGCTACGACAGAAGTCATGGTGTGGAACCTGCAACCTGTGGACCATCAGCCCAATCATGCAGTGCCTCGTCATAACTCCCGTCAACTTCCGCACCCTTTTCTTGTTGAAGTGTAGCAGCTCGTAGATTCTCCAGGCATGAGAAGATCATGAAATTTGCATGATTGATGGATATGGACCAAAAACTTATAGAGTCCAAATTTTAGTTTGATACGTTAAAAAATGAAAATAAGAACATTAATTTAAATGGGGGCTTGTATGGGAGGTACCCGCCCTAGTGTTTCGATTCGGCTGATTCCGAAAATGTGCAGCGTATGGTAAAAAGAAACCTATGTTCTTAATCTAAATTGATTCGTCTCACCGAGCTGATCAAATATATATGTATATACTTTATGTGGTCTGTGATGTGTCCTTCTGTGTGTTACAAACTTCATGACCAACTTATAATACTATTCACTCCCGTGAAGAGTATAAAATAGGACAATGCAGTTACTTTTATTTGTACAAATTTGCTGGGTGCCTGGTGTCATGGAGATGTACCAGGCTGATTATCTTGCAAAGCATGATTCAGCGTGAGAGGTGCTAAAAAAATGCAGTGATTAAATTTGACCCATATTTTGGCTCTAGAAGGAACC